>CM035362.1:1684228-1701728 GCA_020137815.1 Hormiphora californensis | reverse complement strand
ACTGTGTATACGGACCGAGGGAGGGCAAGCAGATCCAGCAGTCCATGAGTTAGTTGTAACTAATCCTGCTGAAGAGTGGAGCAAGAGGTAAGATATGCTCTAATCCCCTAGTATATAGTGCCCCACTGCACCAGCCCCCAATTTTGTTAGTTTTAGATCCATGTCTCAGCTGTTAACCGCCCTAAAGTTAACAAAACACACATCCCCTCATTACAGAGACTTGATACCGAAGGTGGATTCGAGCTGTACCATCGTACAGGGTGTTGATATAAAGTTCTACCTTGGACCACCTGTTACCTATACTCGATATGGAACCACGGTACGTCATTTCAGCTCTTCATCAGGGCATCCACCCTCATTCTAGGAGACTCCCAAAAAAAGAAAAAAGGAGGCTCCTAGACTGTTCTGAACTCTCATAGTTTATTACCCCTCCTCCCCACTCTTTAGAAGATGGTGTACGGTCTATCTGCCGAGGTTCAGGTGGATCCAGTCGAGGTTTATCTAGCTGTGGACCAGATTATGATGGCAACAACTCTCATCAACGAAATATCTACTGCTCCTTCATCAAAACATTCAGTGACGTGTGTTGCTCCTTCATCAAACCAACTGCCGGCAGGTGGTCATGAAGTCACAGTTTCTATCAACAAACTAAACATGATGTTTCACGAGCGAAAGGAGGGGAAGATGTTTGCCGTTTCAGAGTTCTCGTGAGTTCGCTAGCATAATTTCAGAATTTGAAGGTTTGAACTTTGACTTTCCTGAATCCCTGATAATAATGAACACTAACACACTTGTCTATTTCAGGTTGGAGCAGTGTGTGGTGTTCTCCTCTCAGGTTCACTCAAAGAGCACAGTACGATGTTGTGTGTACCAGGGACGTGTTTCCATAGCAACCAACCCACCAGGTACAATTATAGTTTCCATAGCAACCAACCCACCAGGTACAATAGTTTCCATAGCAACCAACCCAACAGGTAGAATAGTTTCCATAGCAACCAACCCACCAGGTAGAATAGTTTCCATAGCAACCAACCCACCAGGTAGAATAGTTTCCATAGCAACCAACCCACCAGGTACAATAGTTTCCATAGCAACCAACCCACCAGGTAGAATAGTTTCCATAGCAACCAACCCACCAGGTAGAATAGTTTCCATAGCAACCAACCCACCAGGTACAATAGTTTCCATAGCAACCAACCCACCAGGTACAATAGTTTCCATAGCAACCAACCCACCAGGTACAATAGTTTCCATAGCAACCAACCCACCAGGTACAATAGTTTCCATAGCAACCAACCCACCAGGTACAATAGTTTCCATAGCAACCAACCCACCAGGTACAATAGTTTCCATAGCAACCAACCCACCAGGTACAATAGTTTCCATAGCAACCAACCCACCAGGTACAATAGTTTCCATAGCAACCAACCCACCAGGTACAATAGTTTCCATAGCAACCAACCCACCAGGTACAATAGTTTCCATAGCAACCAACCCACCAGGTACAATAGTTTCCATAGCAACCAACCCACCAGGTACAATAGTTTCCATAGCAACCAACCCACCAGGTACAATAGTTTCCATAGCAACCAACCCACCAGGTACAATAGTTTCCATAGCAACCAACCCACCAGGTACAATAGTTTCCATAGCAACCAACCCACCAGGTAGAATAGTTTCCATAGCAACCAACCCACCAGGTACAATAGTTTCCATAGCAACCAACCCACCAGGTACAATAGTTTCCATAGCAACCAACCCACCAGGTAGAATAGTTTCCATAGCAACCAACCCACCAGGTACAATAGTTTCCATAGCAACCAACCCACCAGGTCAGGAGTAGTTGTCATGTTATGACGACATATTTTAAAAGCTACCACAAACTGCATGGCAACTTACCGGGCCAACGACTGACTTACTATTAGCAGCATTCGGTGACACAATCTCTACTCACCAGGCGTGAGCTATGACGGGGATCTAAAGTGTGATGGAGAGATGCTAACGGCTACTGCACCCTCTACAAACCACCTACCACTGCTAACCCTATCCGCCGAGAGTAATGCCACTGCTGGTAACTGGGAGATAAAACTGGGACAGAATCTGGATATTTGCCTCCATGTTCCTTATTTGGAGAGGATACTTGGTGTTGTGAACTCTCTGGATGGTGCTACTACTGCAGCAACCACGGGTAATAAACACACTCGGATAGAAACAAATAGCCACTAGAAAACTGTGTAGACAAGTTTTACTTTTACTAATAAATTTGTGTCTCGTACTTCTCTCTTGAACAAGTGATCAACAGCCAATCAATGTTTTCAGAACCCGCTAAAACAACTGATGCCCCGCTTCAACTACCATTCACTGGCCTGACTGTCACTACCCAACAGTGCTCATTGGGTGTAGGGGAGTTCAAAGGAGCGGTGAGAGGGGTGGAGATCGCTGTGAGAGAGGCTAACAAGTTAATCAGGTAGTTAACTGGGTATAGAAGACCCCCCACACTAATACTGTCATTTGCTACCAAGCGATAAGCTCAGACAACATTGGCAATGAACATTCAAATACAATATCTAACCCCACGCTTTATATCTCCTAGATGTGACGCTAAGATAAGTGGAATCACGCTTGGTCTCTCCTCCAACCGACCCCTCCTTCGACCCCTGGATATCTCTACATCTGTCTCCCTGGATACAGGATCAGGGGACCTCACCGCCAGTGTGACAACTCCAACCCTTGTGGTCTGTCTGGGACAGGAACATGTGGAGGCGGCTACAAAACTAACCAACCAGATAACCTCACTTCTCTCTGTGAAGAGTAATGACGTCACGCAGTTACCAGTTGCTAGGGAGCCTGTTGCTAAGGGACATGGGGTTGCTATGGAACATGTTGCTAAGGGACCTGGGGTTGCTATGGAGCCCGTTGCTAAGGGGCCTGGGGTTGCCAAGGGAACAGTATCGCGGCATTTCACCACATGTCACCATGACGATATCAGGAGTTCTGGGTACAGGTTCTTGGTTGAGGAGCAGGAGGTTGATAAAGGGAGGGTGGAGGTGGAAACTGTGGTGATTACACCCTCCACTATAACTTGGAGGTAAGAAGAAATTGTTGTTTCAGACATAACCACGGGGCCCCCTTTTTCTCTCGGCAGATTCGCTCTCGCTCTTTGTACATGCTAGAACACTAGGGTAAAAAGGGGTAACTATATTTTCACCGTATTCTACCTTTAGCTCGGTGTGAAACAAGGTATAACACCTCCCTATTACAGGTATCCAGAGAAGCGGAGTCTGGTTTCCATGGTATCATTACCTGTTCTAATGGTACAGGCAGAGGATGATCATATTTCCTGTAAACTCAGATACCTCGATGAGTTTACCTGCACCTACAGAGATCACGCCACCTTCAACGTCTCACAGGTAAATATCACGCCACCTTCAACGTCTCACAGGTAAATATCACGCCACCTTCAACGTCTCACAGGTATAAAGGTGGCACCAGGGAGAACCGCCAGATAGATCTAAGATCAGCCAGAGAATTCGACTTGCGCTTTAATGTGCAAGTCGGATCAGTTTTATCAGGGATCCGTAATCCGCATCCATAAGCATTGGTAACAAAATTGCCTGCATCCTACTAATATCATGATGCCTCTGGGAGGGGTAATTTCGTTACCGAAGGTAAATATCACGCCGTCACCTGCAGGTTGACGTTGCCAAGTTCCAGCTGCCCAGTTCGGTGGAAGCATATCAGTGGAGGGTTGAGGTTCAGGGGATAGAGCTTGTTGAAGTGGACAGTGAAGAAAATGAGAATCTACATGAACAAGAGGAAGAGAGGTTAGTTATTGGGAGAGAAGGGAGGGGTATTGTACACTTCTGGGCATTGGAAATTTTGGTGAGATATGATTGGAATGGGCTAAACTTTGTAATTTTAAAATCTTAGGTTTGGTATAAAACCAACATCATATCTGAGTTGACAACTTTTGGTTTGAAAATTAGTTTTTTTCACCTGCATTTCTCTCTCTTTGATTTACCATCTCTCTCCCACTCTTCCTGTCTCTTATATCTTTACCTAAGGCACAATTGGGTATATCCCCTCCTCCATCCATTATAAACTTGTTTACTCCTTCCTCCCAGTGACAATATACCGTAACCTGCAATAAGACATCCTTTGTACCTAAACTAGGAATAGTAATTGACCCTATAATAGTGACCCTACACAGATATGTCATAGATAGTCAAATATTATGAGTATATCGACATTAGAAGTATTAGAAGTTGCTCTTGGTCTATAGGTATGATTCACCTAAAGTTTCACGAATGTATAATCTCATGTACCTGACGTCCATAGCAGCTAACAACTTGCTCCCCTCCAAGCCATGTGTATAATGGTGTAGAAAGTAAGGTCCATCCATACTGTACAAGGTCAATAAGAAGGCCTGAATTACAACCTGGAAAGTATCATGAGAATATTTGTCATGCTACAAAACATGCCATACTTCGGCCCACTTCGGATAGTTGTGAAAAACATGGGAGAATATGGCATCTGCAGATTTCAACAGTTGCCATAGCAACACGAAATTGGATGAATCAAAATATACCCACCCTGAGCTCCTCCACATAGGTATGCCGAATTGTCTGGATTGAAGCAGACATCATCGCCTGTAATAGGAAACTTCCATTCCAAGCTGTATGGTGACGAGGTGTCCTTACAGAAGGCTGTGTTTTGATAACTCAACGGATTCTCTTGGCACTCCAGCCACTCCGTACCTGAAATATTTTGTATCTTGGTCAACATGGTGTTAGTGTTTGTAACATGGTAGTTTTGGGATATTGGAAGAAATCCCGACAGACAGCTCCGCTCTGTCAGAGCATTGGCCTGACCCATTCTCGTGAGAACTGTGGTCAGAGCATTGGCCTGACAGGCTCCGCTAGTCCCCTTCCACGGGGAAGGTATTCAGTGCAATTCACCAAGTTAAGTAACCAGCAGCCCCCAAAAGCAGTAATCTAGCTTCTAGCCTCAGGGAAGGAAATCTAAAGAAACCAGCGGAAGCAAGAAGTACGAGGTTCAGACGTCCACAAAAAGAGAAGGAGGTCAGAGGAGAGGACGGAATCTTGGATCAGACGGTCGTGGTGAAGAAGCAGATACCAGAAGAAACTATGAAAACCCAGGACCCCCAATTGGTCAGAAAGATTTTTGCACAGTATTTTTCATGGACATATTTTTGTTATTTAGAATCGCCCGCGAAGGGTGCACGGGCTTACTAGTATTAGACAATGTTGTTGAGTAAATAAAAGACATGTCTTTTGAAATTGCAATGCAGATTGGTGCTCTGTATCATCAATAAGAAACATGTCATTGTCAATATACCTTTGGAGAGCCACTGGAAGGAAGGTGAAACAAGTTCACCCGGCCAACACACATTGATTGTGTTCTCTACCGCTTGGACGGTAATGCTATCTGCTACATCCTTGAAATCTGTAACAAAAAGTGAGGTCATAATCGTTTTATATGCTGGGTCACCCGGATAGAATCATCCTTTAGCTTTAGGTAACTTCATTTGCCAGCAAGATATACCTAGTACCAGGAAACGACCGAACCGGGTTTTTTTCCACCGAACCGAACCGAACCGAATTTGAAAAACTTTTTTACCGAACCGAACCGAACCGAACCGAACCGAATTTCGGTAACCGAACCGAACCGAACCATACAAAACTTTTTCTATATAAATGTTTCTCTAAAAAGTCATGGAGAGCACCGATCAAGGTATTGAGAATCATTCTCTGAAATTTTGTTAAAAAATGTTTGAAAAAATTTCAAAGTCAATTTTGTGAAAAAATTTTCAAAGTCAATTTTATCGTAAATTTTCTATGTCAATTTTTGCGTACGAATCGTGTTTCGAATCGGCAATGCTATACGGGAATGGTATTGCTAATTAGCAGGATTAAACGAACCATGAATCGTGTCTCTCTAAATTTCCTAATTAGATTTGATGGGGGATCACGTATCAGCACAATCCATCTCGGACCCACTAATTACCAACATCACTCCCGTTTAGCATTGTCGATTAGAAACACGATTCGTATACCATAATTTACTTAAAATATTTTTCACAAAAAAAATTTCACAAAATTTCAGGTAATGATTCTCAATACCTTGATCGATGCTCTCCATGAATTTTTAGAGAAACATTTAATTTTGTGAAAAAACTTTGTAAAATATTTCAAAGTCAATTTCGGAAAAAAAAATTCTATGTCAATTTTGCCGTACGAATCGTGTTGCGAATCGGTGATGCTATGCGGCAGTGCTCTCGCTAATTAGCAGGATTTATTGAAACATGAATCGTTTCCCCTAAACTTCCTAATTAGATTTGATGGGGGATCACGTATCAGCATAATCCATCTCGGACCCACTAATTAGCAACATCACTCCCGCTTAGCAATACCGATTCGAAACACGATTCGTACGCAAAAATTGACATAGAAAATTTTCCATAAAATTGACTTTGAAATATTTTCCAAACTTTTTTTACAAAATTTCAGAGAATGATTCTTAACACCTTGATCGGTGCTCTCCATGAATTTTTTGAGAAAAAAAGTTTCTGAATTTGTTGACCCTCTCATGAGGACACGATTCAACGGGAAGTCAGGTATCAAATCGATCCATATCGAACCCGCTATAGCGAAATCATTTCCACATAGCACCACCGATTCGAAATAGGGTTAATACGGCGAAATTGACATTGAAATCCATACAATTTTCGTGAAATAATTGAAAAATTTTGCATGAAAAAGCCCGATTTCTTGGCATTTTTTGACCAAAAAATTCGGTGGTTCGGCCAAAATTTCCTACCGAACCGAACCGAACCGAACCGCCCAAAAAACACCGAATTTCCGAACCGAACCGAACCGAACCGAATATTCGGTCGCTTCCTGCCTAGTACGATTATATCACTTTAGGTATCTTGTCAACCTTTAATCACTTTCTTCGCGTGACTAGCAGAACCAATAACCACTACAGGCTAGACTTATATACTATCTTACCGTTTGTGACGATGGCACAGTTGTAATTCGGATTATTATTCCCGATGTCTGCAGATATAAACTCTGACGGAAACTTGGGGTATCGGAATGATGTCGATCCTGACAAGATTATGACTGTTTGAGTTAGAACTAAGTAATTATTAGTAATACGGTGATGGTGAAGTCTAATAAAGCAGCGTGGGATGAAGTCAAGTTTGGGGAGACAACTTTAGACTTTATTGTGTTTTTATACCTGTCAACAAAGAAAGCAAGAAAACCAAGGAATACGGCATCCCCTTCATCGTTCTAAAATTAATTACAATATTGGACTTTATTAAGCAAATTAGGTAACGTTAAACATACAAAATGGCTGTCTGGCGCAACCAGAGCCCGTTTTGATTCTCAGTGCGCTCAGATTAGGTCGGCGCCGCCAGACAGAATAATGGACAGCTACAGATTGGCGAGTCCTGGGGAGAGCAGACAAACTACAGAGTGGGGATTTGATACGGCACATCCTTAGCCGCGTTTCTGACACGGTGGTGACGTGGTGTGATGTGACAAATGACTTGGGGCTGTCAACCCCGGTATAATGTAGGAAGATTGGTCATGTTGTGGAGGAGGGATCTGTGAAGGAGAAAGAGAGAGATATAGAATCTGAATGTGGGAGACACATCCATTATATCAAGAAGGTCATAGCAAGAAGGAAAAGACAGAAAAAGAAGACGAGTAATCTCAATGACAGGAAAATACCAGCATTTAAACGGGCCTAAAGACTTTTATAGAGAGGCAATGGCCATCGTGGAAGCTCCCTATTCACAAACATTCCTGATCTGGTTAATGCGAGTGACAGCTAATATGTAAGGAGATAGATGGGATGATGGAAAGAGAGAGAGAGAGAAAGAAAGAAACTCTGACAAAGAAACTATTGAAACGTTTGGCGTTTGGGACACCACGGGTCGCCAGGTGTTTTCCCTGTTTCTTGAAACCAAATCACACCTAAATGTTGAAGCGTTTTTTCTCGAAAACCACTAAAATAAATGATGAAAAGTTCCATAGTTTAGTTACAATTACACGTCATCAGGACTCTTGATGGGGCTCTTGATTCAAGAGCCCGTGCAGTAAAGATATATGTCTGATAATAGCTCCCGATGGCGTGTTATAGGCCTCGATTTACACGAAATGACCTGGCATGATCAGGTTGTAATGTGTGAGCACGATACTCAGATGTAAAAGGAAAAAGTGATGGTTCTTGTGGTTGAAGCGAAATCAATTCCACACCGACATATACTATCAAGCCTCCCTATTTCATTTGGACTTGAAGAAGTTGCCTCGTTGGGACAATTAGATTCTTGTTTTGTTCGAACAAGGCAATTCAATTCACGGGTAGTGAAGGGTGGAATATTGATGAGGGAGACTTGGTTGTAGCGGGTATTGTTGTGCAACCCTTTCTTTTTTCCTCAAATCTCAGCTCAGCAAGGTGAGGATTTAATTACCTGTGGAGAGCGGCCATATGGAGCGGCCAATACAATTACAGGTCTTAAATGAAAGTTCGTTAAATTAAAGAACCATATTTCTTGGTGAGTCTTTTTTCAATTTTTGAAAAATGCGTGGTTATGAACTTCAATCTGTCTAGCACCGCATACCCTGGTCGCTCATGCCATGTATCGCTCTCAAAGATTTGACATTTCAAAACGGAGTATTGCACGTCCAGACAGGATGCAGCAAAGTATAACCTTGATGGGAAGAATGTTAGCTGTCTCAACTCTTGTCAACCTATATCATGCATCAGATGGATCAAGTATTAAAGAAAAATTCATGTCAAAATGACACAGTAGAAAGTCAATGGACAATAGAAAAATTTTATCAATGGATTTTATTAAAATGTAAAAAACATGACATGCACGCACAGCTGTGCACAGGACAATGAATTCAGGTTTGTATCGAATTATATGAACCTCGTTTGTAGCTGCAGCATTGGTCTATCATTTTCTATCTCTCTCTCTCTCTCTCTCTCTCTGATCTCTCTCTATCACCCTCTTTGCCCTTCCTTTCTCTCTGTCCTTCTCTCTCTCTCTCTCCCTCCCTCCCTCCCTCCCTCCCTCCCTCCCTCCCTCCCTCCCTCGACCTCCCTACCTCCCTCCCTCCCTCCCTCCCTCCCTCCCTCCCTCCCTCCCTCCCTCCCTCCCTCCCTCCCTCCCTCCCTCCCTCCCTCCCTCCCTCCCTCCCTCCCTCCCTCCCTCCCTCCCTCCCTCCCTCCCTCCCTCCCTCCCTCCCTCCCTCCCTCCCTCCCTCCCTCCCTCCCTCCCTCCCTCCCTCCCTCCCTCCCTCCCTCCCTCCCTCCCTCCCTCCCTCCCTCCTCCCTCCCTCCCTCCCTCACTCCCTCCCTCCCTCCCTCCCTCCCTCCCTCCCTCCCTCCTCCCTCCCTCCCTCCCTCCCTCCCTCCCTCCCTCCCTCCCTCCCTCCCTCCCTCCCTCCCTCCCTCCCTCCCTCCCTCCCTCCCTCCCTCCCTCCCTCCCTCCCTCCCTCCCTCCCTCCCTCCCTCCCTCCCTCCCTCCCTCCCTCCCTCCCTCCCTCCCTCCCTCCCTCCCTCCCTCCCTCCCTCCCTCCCTCCCTCCCTCCTCCCTCCCTTCCTCCCTCCCTCCCTTCCTCCCTCCCTCCCTCCCTCCCTCCCTCCCTCCCTCCCTCCCTCCCTCCCTCCATCCCTCCCTCCCTCCCTCCCTCCCTCCCTCCCTCCCTCCCTCCCCCCCTCCCTCCCTCCCTCCCTCCCTCCCTCCCTCCCTCCCTCCCTCCCTCCCTCCCTCCCTCCCTCCCTCCCTCCCTCCCTCCCTCCCTCCCTCCCTCCCTCCCTCCACTGTCTCCTGAGACATGACTGCAAGGATCTCGGTTACTTTGAACGTGTGTGATAGTCGGTAACACACATACAGGAGCTCCAATCAGTAAAACATCTTTCCTCTCTTGTCGGCATCATATGATAGAGCGCAGTTTACTCAATCTACCTCTCTCTCTCCCTCTCTCTCTCCCGCTATCTATTTCATATCACTCTCCTCTCTTTTGATCTCTTATTGTCATTAGATCGTACTGCACATCTTCATATCATTTGTTCCTAGTAAAATGCTTAAACCCATTTACATCTTCTTCTTCTACTTGATACATGCTGTTGAGAGGAGATGAGCCTACAG
Organism: Hormiphora californensis; assembly: GCA_020137815.1. Lineage (NCBI taxonomy): Eukaryota > Metazoa > Ctenophora > Tentaculata > Cydippida > Pleurobrachiidae > Hormiphora > Hormiphora californensis. Next base: position 1,691,539 of record CM035362.1, on the reverse strand, counting down.
GCACTCCCCTCTTACTTCGATCACAATTTCGAACAATGTCCCAGGTAAGGTAATTCATTTTGATTTATGTAATTGTAGTACAGTCCGACCCCGATTTACCGGGGAAACCCTTTCCCCAAGTATGCGGAAAATCGGGTTCCTACTTTACCCATTTCTTTTTTGGATTGTCAATTGATGCCCCTGTTAGACAGCTTGGGCCAATTATCTAATTTCACCAACCATTTAATTTTCCAGGCGGTTATCAGGTATCCAAAAGAAAGTTCAGTTCTCTCTTGGTATTTTCAAAGGCCGGGAGAAGCTTTCCCTCCTAAATCTCCTGGCTTTTATCCACACTTCTCGGCAAGAGTGGGTGGAGGGAGAACAAGTCCTGTCAAAATGTAAACTCCTCTCCTCCGCAAACATCCTCACATTCAGCACCGAGATTCAGTTCTACCGGAAAAAGGGTCAACACAAGAAGGCAAGAGGTGTACTTGTGAACCTCCGAGGAGCCTTCTTAGATGAGATATTCGCTGCACATAAACAAGCCGAAACATTAATTGATCTTGCCCTGGCGCACATTGTGTTTGGTTTAAATTGTGCCGCTCTGACACTCCTTCACAAAGCAGCGGCCTGTCTTGCCGTGTCGACCCGGAGTAAGGGTATCAACACCTTCCACAGCTTCTGTCTGGGGTGGGTGTACTATTATTTCAGCCAAAACTGTAACCGGGATATGACTAGGTGAGTGGACGTGCAGTGAGCAACATTACAATTTTACTACCCGTCTTTCTCCTGAATTTGTAACTTTCGAGCAACGAAAGTCGTTTTATTCAACTAGCACCCATCCCCCATTAGTTCCCCACTTACTGAGTGGGCAGCATTTCCAGGTACTATAATAGTTCCCGATTTACTAAGTTGGCAACTAATTTCCAGGTACTACGCCCAGTTATGTGTTGATAAGCTGACGTCCCTTCTCAAACATGCCCACTACAGAACCGTCTGCTCATTGTACCTATGGAAGGTTCAGGTTCGAGTTAGTGGAGTTGTGCCCCCCATACCAGGTTAGTGGAGTGGTGCCCCCCATACCAGGTTAGTGGAGTGGTGCCCCCCATACCAGGTTAGTGGAGTGGTGCCCCCCATACCAGGTTAGTGGAGTGGTGCCCCCCATACCAGGTTAGTGGAGTGGTGCCCCCCATACCAGGTTAGTGGAGTGGTGCCACCCATACCAGGTTAGTGGAGTTGTGCCCCCCATACCAGGTTAGTGGAGTTGTGCCCCCCATACCAGGTTAGTGGAGTTGTGCCCCCCATACCAGGTTAGTGGAGTTGTGCCCCCCATACCAGGTTAGTGGAGTTGTGCCCCCCATACCAGGTTAATATGTCATGAGAGGGGATTTCAAACAAGTTATACCCTCCTCCCTCAAATCTCCTGCTTTCTTGTTTGTTTTTTTTTGTTGCAAAAATAAAAAGTATATGCAAAATAGTACATATCCCCCGTGAGACTAGTTATGTGAGGAAGTCGTCTCGTCAAGAGTCTTGAATGGTTACCCTGTTGCCATGTAACGTCAAGAAAGATATAATATGCCAGATGATCATAAGAAGACATGCATGAGATGAAGAGATGAGATATTTTTGACGAGAATTAAATTATAACAAAGTCTGGGAAATTATGCTTAGTACAACTACTTGACCTTCATCTTGGAGATAGAGTTGGTTACGAAGTCACCCCTGTTATTATGTATATTGCTTTTGTGGAGGGATAATTTCATTACCAAGAGATAGCGAGAACAATTAGGTTTATATCAGCCATCCGATTTCTAAATTCCCATACCGTTGCCGGACCCTCGAATAACCGGACGGATAAATTTCCCCAAGGACTGCGGTAAATCACGATCCGACTGTTAATAAGTATTTCTAGAACCCTGATATTTCTAGAAATATAATGCTTTGAAGTTGATTAAGTACTGTCAATATATGACAAAGCGATAAACGAAAATGATAAAATGACTAGAGAATGATTACAGCAGAATGAAACCTTATTGTACGTAGGAAACCTTACAACATAACTTGACATTACACGATCTATCGATGTTAGTAAAAGCAGTTACGTAAGCTGATACCACAACTTTCGGTTCCAGGAGATCAAATTAGGAAAGAAACGATCAAAATGAACGTATCTTATCTTATCTTATCTTATCTTATCTTATCTTATCTTATCTTATCTTATCTTATCTTATCTTATCTTATCTTATCTTATCTTATCTTATCTTATCTTATCTTATCTTATCTTATCTTATCTTATCTTATCTTATCTTACTTTTACACTCCCACAGGATCAATAATAAGCTCTTTCTATGGCCGCTACCAAGTGGGTAAGGAATGTGTTCGATCTCGAGTTCCGGGAAAAGGAGTACACTATTTGAGGAGATCTCTAGAAAGTTGCAAACTCCCGGATACATATTTCTGGATTGCGGAGGGGTTGTTGAAGATTGCAAATCGGAGAGCCGGGTTCGATATTGTGTGGAGTGAGATACTTAGAAGGTGCCCAAGGTGAGAAATGTGGTAGATCATGGGACCAAAGATCACCTGCACCCCTTGTTGTGTATGCTAAACTATCTTGGCTTGGGTAATTACGCCATGCTTACAGGGAATGTTCTAACCTTGACCATTATTTTGATGTAGGTTTTTAGGACCGCCCACCTACGAACAAGTGACAGGCATGTCTCCTCCCCCTCCAACTGCAATTGCATGTTATAGACGAGAAAGAGAGCGTCGTCTAGCCCTCACCTCACCCTCTGGACTCATCAAAATGATAGAAGAGTAAGTACCCCCTTTGTGGAGCCGGTGGGTGTTGCGACAGTTGTTCGGGTACGGTGTTCCCTCTTTTCTCTGGATTCTCTCGCGATTGCTGTCATGGTATGAGCCTCGACCCCATTAGAACAGAGCGTGCAAGAATGTGTCTGATGCACGCTAGACAGCTTGATAGGGGTGCGCCGTACTCTCTAATTGCTGCAACACCCACCCCACCGTTATACTTCCACCACTCCGTCACATTTGCGTCTATAGTTGACAGTAGACCGTGTTTCAGCCTTGACACGAAGGTGGAAGACCATGCCGAGTTTAAAGAGGCTCAGGAGTGCTACCGGAAAGCAATCACCCTGTCTCCATCACTAAATGAACGATACATCCTCTCTTTTGCGAGGTTGCTGGTGTATCTAAACGATCAGATTAGCTCCGAGGCGTTACTAACACGACTTCCTGGAGCACACTACATCATCCTATGTGTTGTTTGATACATGTCTACTGTTAGCGGGTTGCTATGCGGTCGGGAAGGTCCAAGCTGCGGCTAACCACATCTCTCGGTGTGTGGAGATCTACCCGAAAACTACCCTACATCTCGTCTGACAAGAAGACCCTTGTTGACTCAGTGGAGCATGTACTACGCCCACTACCACTCCTACAGGGGCAACAATATAGAGTTTAAGGAGTGGGTTCACAAACTTGTGAACCCTGGGATTCAGCAAGTCGGATCCGATCATCCTGAAACTGCAGCAGATTCAGGATGAAAAGTTGATGAGGATAGTGGGACAGAAGTGGGGAGCTATGAAGAGTAAAGTGACTGGTGGTGCAGGAGGACAGAGAAAGGACAGGAAGTCCATACAGGAAAGTGAGGTGTTGAGAGCATTCCGGAAGTCCGTTCAGGAATAGAGAGATCTTGATTGTATATTGGTGTTTTAATATTTGTGAGATTTTATTTTACTTTTGAAAATGATTCATTGAGTAAAAACGACGAACCTTTTCATTCGCTCCTGTACTGAAGGCAATTATATAGTGATAAAATACGCGAGAATACAACTAGGTTTCCACGCTAAAATTAATAAAATTATGGGTAATATTTAACACACTTAATTTTTTGTCCACATTCTGTAATCTGTTCTACTTTTTCCGAGCAAAAGTTTTGGCGACTTTCCGACTACTGGCTCCACGTTTGAAAATTCTTTTTTGGGGATCCTCAGCCGCGAAAATCCTTCCCTGAGGTCCTTCTGCTGAGTCGAAGATTCTGTTCTGAGGTCCTTCTGCTTCCGATCTTCTGAAGATTCTTCCTTGGGGTCCTTCTGCTGAGTCGAAGATTCTGTTCTGAGGACCTTCTGCTTCCGATCTTTTGAAGATTCTTCCTTGGGGACCTTCTTCGTTCGATCGCCTGAAAATTCTCTTTTGAGGGTCCTCTTCTGATTTCTTGAAGATCCTTCCCTGTGGCCCTTCTTCTGCTCCCCTTCGGAAGATCCTTCTTTGTGGGTTCTCAAATATTCGTCCCTGGGGGCTGTTCTCCTCTTCTTCTGATGATCTTTTTCGGAAAATCCTTCCCTGGGGATGTTCAAGATCAGTTTCCGCCTCACTCCTGAAAATCCTCTTCTGTGGATCCTCTTCGTTGCTGCTCCGCTTTGAGATTTGTTCCAGAGAGCTTTCCTCCTCGTTGCTGCTCCGCTTTGAGATTTGTTCCAGGGAACTCTCCTCCTCGTTGAGGAAGATCCTCTTTTGCACGTCTGCAACATCATCGGAGATGGTAGCTGATCTGAATAAAGAGAGAGAGAGAGAGGTCGGTTATTGACTGGTGGTATTTGGGAGTATCACAAAAGTATTCCCCTTTGATCTTTACAAAAGCTAAAAGGTGGGTACCTACTACCTACCCGATGGAAAGTAGAACTATAAGAACGAATGTTCGTTGAATCACCGCCATGATCTGTCCTTCTCCTTCTAAAAACACAAAGGATATATAGAGTTAGTACAAACTGTTTATAGTACAAACTGTTTATTGTCCTTCTTCTTAATAAGAATGGAACGTGAGATGTGTGTTTGTTATGATATAATGGGATACGCTAGGAGCATGAGAGCAGATGTGTTAAGTACATATAATTTAAAGGGCGTGGAAATATTTAAAGCAGAAGAGTTTTACTATTGGTGCTTCCTGAAAAAAGTAAAGCACTGGACAATTACAGTTATAAACGGGGTAAGCTGTTTTGCAGTTTATAGGACACGAGATGCCACGAGGATTTTACATGTTTATTAAATGTAAGGACGTTGTGTTTGCCACCGCTGCTGCGGGGAGTCCAGGGAAATCATGTGAATATTCAGTGGGGACGCTGGACCTTCTACAAGGAGCAGTTGATGCAAACAAAAGGCGATCCCCCGGCAAAAAACTGGGGACAATGGGAGCATGGTTGCTAAATAATTCACCCTGGAAGCTTGCTATAGTGAGAGGGGATCTCTCTCTCTCACTCTCTCTTTCTCTCTCTCTCTATTTCTCTCTCTCTTTCTCTCTCTCTCCCTCTCTCCCTCTCCCTCTCTCCCTCTCTCCAACATGTATTCTTAATTTTCCACTGACTTGAAATATAGGCGCATTATTCTTCACAAAGACAGCTCCCCATTCTTGTAATTTGATGAATGTGTCCCAACAATATAAGCAAAATATGATGACAATCTGACACCTATCCTCGAATTATTATATCGGGACCCATGATGGAATAATCTGATGGGAAATTAAAGTGTCGAGAGCCTCCATCTGGGTAGTAGATAATGGCCCATTCTCGCCATCATGTAGCCTTCCAAAAGGTCACTGACAAGTTAAGCGTGCGATAAATGGACCATTAGGGATCGGCAACCGAATCAAATTTGACATGTTCTCTGGGTGCCATAATTTTTCGTATCGAGAATAAAATTAAATTGTTACGAGAAGTTACTACAAAACATATAACCGGCCGAGGAAATTTTCAAAAAAAACTAATCATTTGGCGAGAGAGAATATATCTCAAATATATCTCAAAACTGTATCTGTCGGTGGGTTATTTAAATGGGAATCAAATTGTCACGCGTTATGAATCAGACTCGTGCCGGCACTGCAAGTATCACTCGAGAGAGATATACTGACAATCTTCAGTTTAACAAGTTATAGTAATGATATATTATATATATATATATATATATATATATGCCCTTATAATAATAAGCTAGCTATAAAGATAGACTGAATAAAAGTCAGTCAGGAAATTTAGACTAAAATATTTTTGTCAAAGTGGAACTAGAATATTTGAATTTTGACATGTATGATGGTTCGGGGGAGGTTATAAGGGATCTTTCTTCTTCAGATTAACTAAACTTTTAACAATTTATTCAGCAGCTCAGGGGAGAATCGCAAAGACACATGTCAAGACGAGGAAGAAGGAACCCACGAGATCAACTCGAGGTAATGTCGAGAGAGAGGAGAGGGAGAGAGAGAGAGAGAGAGAGAGAGAGAGAGAGAGAGAGAGAGAGAGAGAGAGAGAGAGAGAGAGAGAAACTTGAGTGATCCTAGATTAAAGATTGCACAATGACAACCCCGCTCACAGTGAGTTTTATGGGTTAGCGGCTCTAAAACTTAATAAAGTTCGCTTAATTAATCCTTCTGACATGTTGGTAATAAATGGTGCGGTTCCTTTCGTCATACATATTGTACTAAATAATATAAAACCTGTGCCCCTTACTTGGGGTGCAAGGAATTGCATTGGTTAGATTTTTACGGTTATAGTAGGCTGTTATAATCTACCAGGTTGAAGGTGAAGAAATTTGAAATGAAATGGCAAATATTAAAATAGTGATACCGTGCATGTCATTGTATACTCCCATAAGAAGTGAGTAGTAAAATCAGGCAGTGTAATGATATGCAGTCAGACCTCGATTTACCGGGTCCCGATTTACCGTGCACCCCAGTATACCGGGCAAACCCTTTCCCCCGAGCATCCCGGTAAATCGGGGTCTGACTATACTTAGTCAGGGCATCATCATACAGGATCTACAGCAGCTCAGACATGTTTAGTGCAGCTGCTAGTCTGCAGTCGACACAGTAATAATAATAATGAGAAGTAATAATAAGAAATACACGGTAATATAATGTGAAGTCAAACTGGGACTTAGCAGACCCTGATGTACTACTGCACTCAGAACTGGGTGGGTTCTGTTGATATTCAGTTGCTAAGCAGATAGTGTACAAGCTTCAAATCAACACATCATCAGCCATGCGTCAGAGGAAAATGGGAGATTTGAGTTAGACGTTGTGAGCAGTGCAAGCACGCAAGATAACCTAACAGATTCAACAATGAGTGATTTTATAGAGGCGTGTCCTATAACAACTAATTTCCCATAATAGGCCATTACAATAATAATTTAAATATTCCTCTCCGGACCAAATCCTTCCCTCCCTCTCGACATGTCATCCTAAATGCTCTTAAGCACTTTTCGGCCATTCTCCTTCTAGCTCTCAATCACGCGAGGGAGAATGTGATTGAAAACTAGATGGAGAAAGGT
>CM035362.1:1666728-1681728 GCA_020137815.1 Hormiphora californensis | reverse complement strand
CACCATAACAACCCCTTGATTCGCACGGGCAAATGGGGCAAACTGCTAGGCAAATTGTTGCACGCTAGTGTTGCAAGCTAGGATACTCCATCATCATCACCACGACGTTCATTTGTACTTTATAATAAGGATTAGTACGAAGTAATAAAGACAGCTTAACAAAACCATATAATTGCATATTTTGCATCAGTCATACGAAAATTGCGCTAGTTACAGAAAATTAAAGCCATGCATTGCAACACTGCAGTTTTCTAGAGGGCGCCTTTGCTACCCTTTCAGGACAGCCTAAAAAGTGCTGAAGTACATGAATGGCTAATGACATTGGTGACTCTGAAATCAATTGTTGCAATAGAACTTCAAGTAGAGAGATATGTGTCAAATTTGACACGAACTGGAGAGGCATTTTGCCCCGCTTTGATCGGCCACCGTCCTCTTATAGCAGCAATTTATTGTTGCTATGACAACTGAAATGGCACCATAAAGAATTTCCATTTATCCGGCCAACTCAATTGTCTCAAACTGTCAACATATAAATGATAAACAGCTTCACTTGGATTGGCAGGGAAATTTATTTATGAAAGGGCACCATGGTGCTGAGCCATTCGGTTGGAATCTATGATCTGAGACGGGAGGATAAAAATACATTAGTGGTAAATGGTGAATTTCCGGTGAATTATTTTGAAATTCGGTACATATTCCGATTTCTTAGACTACGTTATTTGAGATATTTGAGTTTTACCGTATTCTGAGCGACAGCATCGCGTTGAATTTGTAACTCACTAATGGAACAAATATGATTCATTTCATTTTACAAATGCCCGTCATGTATACTTGATAAAATCACGTAATAATGGTTAGAAACACATTTATGATTCTAACCATTAAGTCCCAATGACTCATGGTATTCATGAAGGGCATTTGCAAAATGAAATAATCATTATCTTTGAGCTACTAAGACACTATTTGCCTGGCTAGACTGTGTCTAGACAAATGTAAAGGGAGGGTTAGAACATAGCAAGACACTATTGCAGGAAATCATTTTCCTACAATAATATCCGAGTATTGTATCCAATAATTATAGCGAATCAAAAAGAGTCGGTTGGGCAGCTTCATGACTCTAAATTTTCAGTATTTTTGCAAATACCCCCACCGTACCTGTCTGGCTGTGCAGTGTGCCAGAGCCCGCTCATGAGATCGGGTCGGCGCCGCCCGACATCACAGTCAAATTTTTTAACCCGAATCCAACACCCTCCTCCTCCTCAACAGGTCGCCCATTTTGGAGGTGGATGTGTCTCTGTTTCCAGCGCTGGCACTGGCAGGTTGTCTTTGTGTGGATTCCCTTTCTACCCGGGCTCCACATACCCTCCTATCTCTCCGGATTGGGCATCTCGAGGCAACACTACTTCACCACTACAGTGATCCAGGTACAGTTGGAAATTATTGGGGTGTAATTGGAAATTAGTTACTAAATTTGGAAATAAATTATTGGGATACAGTTGGCAAATACATAGTTGCAAATTTCAATAGTAATCTGTAGAAATGATTGATCCCCTTCCGGCAATAGAGGTGAAAACAAAAGATACTAACCCTGTCGAATTAAACACAACACTACCTCAAACATCACAGACTTACTACATTTATTGTGGTTTAATGAGACCGCCACTTAAAACAATTCTCATGTAATTTCATAATCTAAACAAAACATGTTATGTCGTTGCGATTGGTTCAAGCTCCAGGTAACACTGTTGAGCATCTCTTGACTCTTCATAGATCAAGTCATGTAATTTCCATGAGAAATGATCCAGGCTTTTGTTTTGGATTAATTGGTGGTTAACCACAACACTATTTAAATTAAAAAGCTTGTGGGGTCGTGGTATATTGCCACCATAGAAGAAATTTACTGTGTAGTACGTCTAATGTAAGGTGGCAGGGGACCCCTAATTACCATGCAAACAATTGTACATAGTAATGACATGATAATGAGCAATGCTCTTTGAGCATTAAGCATCATGTATTCTGTAAATCGGTAGATCAAATTATGAGTACAATCCCAGTGGCAGAAAGATGAGTATTTGAGTATTTTATACTGATGCACTTGTGATGAAGAAAGAAAGAAATGATGCATCATGATGCACATCGAGGTTGCACTTGATCAACCAAAATTTTTAGAAAATATCAGCAGAAGCTCTAAAAATAGTCCAGGGGCATGTCTAGTGGTAGCTTTTTTGTCAAAATCGTTTTAAGTTTGTGTTTTGTCAAAAAGATGCACCGTACATTTAGATACGGCAAAATACTCGAGTATTTTGGCGTATCTAAGTGCATCAGTGCATCTTTTTTTCAAATCGAGTTTTTCTTTAAATTTTAGGTTTCCTACAGGCTAAATATGGTTCATAGACCACGTTTATGACTGTTTAAGACTATATCTGAAATAAAAATACCCCAAACTTGCCAAATTTGGTCATAGTATTTTGGCGTATCTAAGTGCATCAGTGCATCTTTTTTTCAAATCGAGTTTTTCTTTAAATTTTAGGTTTCCTACAGGCTAAATATGGTTCATAGACCACGTTTATGACTGTTTAAGACTATATCTGAAATAAAAATACCCCAAACTTGCCAAATTTGGTCATAGTATTTTGGCGTATCTAAGTGCATCAGTGCATCATTTTTTCAAATCGAATTTTTCTTAAATTTCAGGTTTCCTATAGGCTAAATATGGTTCATAGACCACGTTTATGACTGTTTAAGACTATATCTGAAATAAAAATACCCCAAAATGACCCACAGACCCACTGCCGTCGCGTTGGGTTGCAAAATTGTGGCCTTCGGCCACAACTGAAAGATGCACTTTGAGGTTGCTAAATTTGAATACTGATGCACCAATCATCTTCCTGCCACTGGGAGTACAATCTCGTATTGGAAGAGGCCAGGGTCAATAAAGACGTGTTGAAAAAGACAGAAACGACAACTTATATATAATGGGGAGAAAGCGAGACAGGGTTTTGCCTTTTTTCTTAGACGATTTGATTTCCTAAATGGATTGACAACTTCCTTCAGACTTGAGTGACAGTAAAATGTCACTTTAGCACCCTTCAATCGCTACACGTTGTCTCTGCTGCTTTGCAAGCAAAAATTGAATCAAAATGACAAGCTCTATTGCAACATAATCTAAAGATGCCTTTCGGGGTCTGTCGGGTCGATGCTCTGAAAAACTTATAATAGCCAACAGGTCAGGTCAATGCTCTGACGTGGTCTCTGCCAATGAAGAATACCCAAGTGTATTTGAAAGCTACGGTAATTTATTTCTCAGTACCTCCATAACTCGCGTTTTCCTTATTTATGGTCGTTGAGTATTAAAATATTCAGTCTCGCACCTCAATGAATTGCTGTTATCCCCAATCGCGGGCAATATAAATGCTAAGGAAATAAACTCCGGGACACTTTTATTCAGCATGTGTCGTTCTCTCTCTCTCTCTCTCTCTCTCTCTCTCTCTCTCTCTCTCTCTCTCTCTCTCTCTCTCTCTCTCTCTCTCTCTCTCTCTTTCTTTCTTTCCTTCTCTGGGTATAAAAGCTGTGATACACCAGCTTTTCAATTAAGATTGGGACAGTTATAAGAGACAGGATAGCACAGGGCTCATTATTTTTAATGGATTTCTTGACACCTTTAGTTTAGTACATATCATCTACATGAGATGGGAAATATTATAACTATTAAAATTGGAACATCTCATGCTAGGGTCTAGGGACAGGGCTGTACAGTTCTGCAGGGCGGGTTAAGTTAATTTATAATTGCCCATAAACGCAGGGGAGTACCGTGAGGATTTTTGCCGAAAAACTAAGCAGATGCAGAAACTAATTACAAACTTCCTGGGTATCATGTGAGATGTAATAATCGTGGATGTTGTTAGATGATCCATGTTGTGATTTGATCCATCAATGATCCATGTTGTGATTTGATCTATCAATGATAAATGGCTTTATAGAAACTGTAGACGCTGTAGGTTAATTTGTAATTCGATCAAACCGAAAATCAGTATAAAAACACATTTAATTGTAGGATAATTATCTAGACCCGATCACTCTGATGAAAACTAATAACTAGAAGGAACCAATCAACTTCGATATATTTACCATGGTTATCTAAGATCTCTTTAAAAATGTCTTCCTTTCTATCTCCCACCCCCTCTCTCTATCTATATCTAAATCTCTCTCCCACTCTCCCTCTATCTAGATCTCTCTCCATACTATTTTCTTCCCAAACTCTACTGACATGCTACTAAACTGTCCCTCACAAAATTTGTTTTGCTAAACAAAGGGACAGTGTGTTAGCATATCAAAATTAACTCTGTAGGTATAACTATCTCCAATTAAATAACTTTACACTGTATTATACTCCCTTAAATAATTTTAACAAGCTGAAAAAACTAAAAATTAACACAAACTTGATTACATTTGATTAAATGTAATTTACACAAATCCGTTACTAATCAACTCGAGCTGCTTGGTCTTAACCGGATGAGCCCCCTATGATATACATTTGTTACATGTATGTACACTGAATACATTGTACACTACAATACAATTGTATATACAACAGTTCAGCTGTACATTATACATCTGCTACACACCATTCCCTGGGTCCTGACTATTATTATTTGCTGACCTTGCCGCGGCCGCAGCATCAACAACAGATTTAAAATTCAACACACTGTCCCTCTTACTTAACTTCCCTTGGTCTTTCATAACCTTAACCTGAGCCAGCCACTCAGTCAACCTTGCCTCTCTCTCATTCCACAGTTTCTGTTGACCAGGTACGCTACTACTCCTCCCCTCTGACATCTGTCTCTCCATTGTCCTGCTACTCCGGGCCGTACTGCTGTCCCCAGAGTGCCGTCTGGGCCGGCTACCCCGGGGCACTTTCACCGGGGAGACTGTCTTTCGGGGGCTACCCCGGTGGGAGGCTGCTGAGGCGACATTTTTAGCGCTCAGTCTACTGTTTCGAATGGAAAATGTGAAGTATACAATACACCCAATGAACATCCACACACTGAACCGGATCCAGGTTTTATAGCTGAGATGCATGGTGAGGACGGCGTTGAGGAAGATTGAAAAGAGAGGGAGGAGGGGGACACACGGACAACTGAACTGAGTGGTTGAGAGGTTCTGGGGTTGTAGGTAGATAAACAGGGTACATAGAATTAGGAGGATTCCAAGCCCAGTTGCTATGGAGATGAAGATGGGGGATGTGTAACTGTGGGTATTGGATACGAGGACTCCGAATGCGATTACAGTCAGGGTGTAGAGAATTAGGGTAATCTTTACTCTTCTCTCTGATATTCTTTGTCGGTCTGAAGAAGATGTGGAATATTCAGTGCAAAACACTTTCAATGTTAGGGAGAAAAATAATCGAAACCTACCTTACATGTTCATCATTTAATAACTCACCTCCCTGAAGACCCTGTTTCCCCGGGAACTCGATATGCCGGTAGCGCAGCTTTATGATTGAATAGGACGCCATAATATAGGCAATCAGTGTTCCTATACTCAACATATCAATAAGCTCCTCCAGGCTGTAGAAAGCCACAAAGAGGGTCGTCACAATACCGTAAAATACCGTGCCTTTGAAAGGTCCCTGTGGGAAATATACTTAGAAGATCTGAATAATTAAATGAGGGCACTTGGTTAGTTTCACCGAATAACTTTGCAGCCCGTACGTACCCTTGTCTCGTTATCCACCTCCCCCAGGAACTTGAAGAGTAGCCCGTCGTCAGACATGTCAGTTAGTAGGGGTGGAAGGGGTAGAAACTTATAAACTGACGCTTGTACCAGACCTGAACAGGGATGGTCGGTTGATCTTGGCGAAAAATTGTTTCTTAAACTCTTAAAGCTACCGTTGGTATTAAAAATTTACTAAGATAAAATAATTGCCATACTTCGACCGATTCCGAGATTGAACTGGCACATCCTAAAGTATACGATAATTTACTGTCCCCCTGTATTTCTAATTTTTGTTAGTTTTCCAGTTACCACGCCCCCAGCTGTTCTATCAGCCATTATCATTTGGCAACAAAAGCGCCAGTAGTTCATTAAAACAGCCTGCACTAACTCTACCACCACACCCTGCTGCTTTGTGACGAAACCACCAAAGTTGGCAAACAATTTTATCGAACTAACAATGCCATTGAAGGATATTAATTAGCCGTATAACCAGTTTGAGTCGCCTGAAACTATGTCCGCGCTACACAGTTCAATAATTAGCGAGGAACTTAGTTTTCTCCTACATGAAACGGACGGGTACATAAAGTAAATGGTACATGTATACCTGCAATGGCTCCGATGGCCAGAAGTTTCTTGAGGGGTTCCAAATTGTGTTCTCCAAAAGCACTGAATATCGGTGCAGCTGTGTCAATCTTCCAACTTGGAATCATACAAGATATCGTGAAACTCACTCCTGGAGAAGACAATGTACTTGTTATGGTCTCTCAAAATGTGTGAGGGTCCCTTGAAAATCTTCAAACCCCTATTCTATTCAAGAAGAATGAAGATTCAAGATTCAGTAAATTAATAACGATTCACCAATCACTTACCAACGTATAGTGCTGCAGAAACAAAGAGTGTCGTCAGTGATGCCAAGGGAATATTTTTCTTCGGATTAGCACTGGACCTATCCCTCTCATAAAAGACGGCCTTGAACCCAGCGAAGGCGAATATACAACTCCCAGCACCCTGTAGGGTGCCCGTAAACCCATACGGCATGAAACCCACCTTGTCCCCATCCCCATCATCCGGCTCCAGATGGTAGGGGCTGGTACGATCAAAGTAGAGAGACTCATGGCTCTGATCCGAACTGTTCCCCGTATCTTTCTTCATGTACCAATATGCAATATCACATGAGAATGACCCAAAGACAATGATACTGACATAGCAGACGAGGTTGAAACAGGTGAAGAAGTTGTTGACCACGCTGGAGAACTTCCCGCCCATTGCAATGATCATTGTGAGGATAAAACAGAATGCAATGCTGAGGAAGTCCACGTATTCGCTGAAGTACTCAGAGGGGATGGTGGCTACGCTCTCCTGCCAGGCTTTTACCTGAAAGTGGTTTTACAGGATTTACAAGATTTTTACAAGATTTACAAATTAGTTTCGGTATACATTTGCGTTGCAAAATCATAGATCAACTGGAGGGGATGTCCATTTCTTTGAAAAACCAATTAAATGTGTTCTAGGGGTTTTGTACCATCTAACTTATTGTCTAGCTAGACTGTGTTTCGCGTGCCCCGCTTAACTTACCTTGCTTGAAAACCATATCTTATCCACATGAGCGGTAAGGGCCTTACTGACAGAAGCCACGTCTACACAGTACTCTAGGATCATATTCCATCTGTATGGAGGAATGTAAAGTAGATAACTAATGGTAACCAGTGGTAACTATAGTAGTAACTAGTGATAGATCTGCGTATGACCATGGGTCTGATCATTTCAAGATGAAAAGAAGTGTTATTAATCGGACTTACCCCACTAGAAATCCGTACAACTCCCCCATAGTTGTATAGCTGTAGTGGTAGTCACTCCCCGTAGAGTTGATATGGTTAACTAGCTCACTGGAAAGAATACATTGACTCTCACTCACACATTTTCAGCATCCCAGGAGATATTTCAAATGGTTGGTAAATTTTCACTTTTTCAATTGGATCTAACTCACTCGAATTCTTTCACTGACCTGTAGGTTAGTGCAGCAAAAACGCTAGATAGGGCAGCAATAAGATAAGATACAATGATTGAAGGTCCAGTTTTGTGGTGGATAACAAAGCCAGTTAGAATATACAACGCTGATCCGATTGTGTTACTCAAACCTAGAGAAGACATTATTTTGTGATGGGTTGTTTTTGAGTATAGCTCTGGACCAATCGATTCTTGATTCATCGTCGGTTAGGTACTCAAACCTCAAATTAATGGGACTATAGACATACACACTCACCCGTGGTAATGAGTTCAAGTAACGACCGAGATCCCCTTCGTCCCGCATTAGACCCGTAGATATCATCCCGATATGAACTGTGATGGTACCCTGAAGGAGACATATCATTAGAGAGAGGGGAAGAGAGACAGGCAGACAACAGAAATACAGATTGAGAGACCGGCCGGTTCGACATGTTGGCCAATTTATAAGTCTCTGATCTCAGAGAGACGATGTAGGAGTAGCGAATGACGATATGTGAGTCGTGAATACACTTTCACATTTATAACGTTCTCTTACCAGTCGGTTTCTTTCTAGTAACAGTAGCATAAAACCTCTGAACAGCTCCCGGCCTCTGTCTGAAAGGAGGTTAGAATTGTTATTTCTGTTGTTATCTCTGTATGAAAAGCAGGGGTTAGATTTGTTATCTCACCCTAGCAGATTCGTAGTAGATCTAGTTGTGTACGCGATTTGGCGGCTAATTAGCAGATTGAATACTTAATCTGAAATCTTGTATTTTCAACTTTTTATTTGGGGATTGCTAACTGACAACTTTTAATCAAATTTGAAATCAGACTTGAAGTAACACCTCTCAGTATTATTTTAATGTTATCAAAAGCGATTGTCGGTTTTCGTTTCCTAAATATACCAATTTCGCTATGTATATTTCGCATACAGAGTTTACTGTATGTATAATATCAACGTCTACATATATAACCCCACCTATAATTTAGAACCCAAATCACAGTACCCCTACTGCTCATATCTGTTTACCTAGTACCCCTATTTCTCTCTGAAGATTAGTGCCCCCAATACTCATATCTATTTACCTAGTACCCCTATTTCTCTCCGAGGAGATCATCAAATGGATATGTGTTGTCAGGAGAGTGGGTCCGGGTGTGAGCCTCTTCTGATGGACATGCAGTACAGAGCTTTACAATTTGGGAGATTAGAATGATAATTAGATGATAATTATATGATAATTAGAAGGGGTTCAAACGAATATTTGAAGGATAGAGGGATCAAAAGTAACTAAATAAGCTGTTACAGTCTTTATCGGCTTGAGGAAATTTAAAGGTACATTTCAAATATCAAATGGCCATGATGAGCTAATAAGAAATAACTAATCAAAAGTGTTGCAAATGAGACATTGTTATAGTGGCCAAAAGTTGTAAATTGCTGGAATTGGAAATATATTGGAAGTAAGTGGAAATATACCAGCTTACCACTAGGAGATACAGATTAAACGGTCGAAAACAATTCTATAGAATTGCTTTCGGCTATCGATAGAACATGTTATAGAAGGAGTTACATACATATCAAAGCCGTGTAAAAAAGCAATTCTTGTTGTTGTCAGTGTGTATAACACCACCTCGCAGCAAAACGAATCAAGTTGTATGGATCCACCAAAATGTGTGTGGCGGGGTTCTATTTATAGTAACACTCTGTATGGGCGTGTCGACCTTCTTTTGGGTGGCGGCGGGTTTAGGGCGTGGGGGATGGCGGGTTTATACTTTGTGTATTTTTGGGCTGAAGTTATTATAGACATGCAGCCTTGTTGGGACCTCAAGTGATATCAAATTTTAATGAATGCTCAAACACGCATATGGAATCTACTATTTAGCCTGTACATTATTATAGCTGTCACGGAAGCGTAGCTCTTCAGAAAAATTAAGTGTAACAATTTGCACAAACATAGCATATAATGGGTTTAACACCTTTCAATCTCTCAACACTATAATACAGTCATGGAGACAAATAAATAATTCTCTCAGCTGTTTTCTAAGTAGAAGGCTGTTACCAATGTGTTAGTAGTTAAACTATAGACAACTAGAGTATATAAGTGGGTATACTGCTTTAGATCTAGGCAGTGTCCAACGTTGGATCTTAAGATTTATAATCATGATGTCTTGTGTTTACTGTAAATCAAGTGGGTACAATGCACTATATAATATGAGAGCCAATTTCAGCATATTTTAGGCCAAGTTATGTATGACAAGTAAGGCTGCAGTTAGAGATTTTACTACTAGAGCCAGGTTCTTGGTGCCAGAGAACTGCTGACACTGCTGACACTGTCGCGCGCGCTACTTTCAATGCAATTCACATCGAAATCCCTGCTAGTCATCGAAGATGTCGCGCGCAGCATGGTTCATAAGGATTCTCCCAGCTAACTCCTGGTGCTAGTTTCCAATCCTGGTGCTAGTTTCCAATCTGCAACTGGAGCGTAACTATGGAAAACTAAAGTATGCCTATTTTCTTACCGATGAATGACTATACCGGCATGCAGCAATATGTGAGAAGTGAGAGAAGTGAGAGGGCGAGAATGTGATAAGAGACAAACAGACAGACAGAGAGAAGGAGGGAAAGAACGAGAGGTAACGAGAGAGGGAGGATGGGGTAATAAGGATGTGAAAAAGTAGTTGTGGAAACGGAAGTAAACCTAATATGTTTGATTTTCTATAGTCATGTCAGCAAACTGCAATGTGTCATTCAGGTCAGCATATTATTGCATAAGTCTAGGCTACGGAAACCTTAAAAACTAAAGATGAAAAAGACACAGAGAGAGAGAGAGAGAGAGAGAGAGAGAAGAGAGAAGGAGAGAGAGAGAGAGAGAGTGAGAGAGTGAGAGAGTGAGAGAAAATACAGGTAGAGCGTACGTCTGACAGGCCTTTATGGGCTGTGCTGCTATATAATATTCAATATGTCAGAACTAGTGTCAGAATGGATTATATTTCCCGCTGCAGCTGCAGTCACATACATGTTAGGATACTAGCTAATAATTGTAATGGAGATAAATAATTCAAAATATCATTACATCTATTATATGAAGAATCAATATCATTACTAATCAATTCCTTTAAAAGTCCCTTCTTGCCTGCACCAGATGGCGCGTGTAGTACAAGTTGCAGTTGGGGGAGTATTATATGAGTAGATAGTTATTAGTTGCTGTATAACAATTGCAGCTACCACTTATCTTCTCTCTCTCTCTCCTCTCTCTCTCTCTCTCTCTCTCTCTCTCTCTCTCTCTCTCTCTCTCTCTCTCTCTCTCTCTCTCTCTCTCTCTCTCTCTCTCTCTCTCTCTCTCTCTCTCAACATTGACTGATGTTGTCGTCTATAATACCGTTTGAGAGACAGATACATGAGAGGGAGATTAGGCTGCGTATCGTTAACATGGGTATAAGTGTAGTAATCGAAGACCATAAATACAGAGAGAGGGAGAGAGAGAGAGAGGGAGTAGAGAGAGATATCGATAGATATGACTCGCTAGCTAGAGAGGATAGAGATCGATAGAGAGATAGATAGAGAGAGAGAGAGAGAGAGAGAGAGAGAGAGAGAGAGAGAGACAGCTAGTATAGCTTTATCGGCGCTTGATCCTAGTACGGCTACTTGTAAAATGTAAACGTAGCCTATAGTTATACATCTATCATTCAACGTTGTCGACGTTGAAGTAACACCTAACGGGCTGAAACAAAAATTAAAACTGCTTTTTGTCAAAAGAGAGATAGAAAGACAGTAGTAATTTAACAGTAGCAGCTCAAAGAAGAGAGAGAGACAGTAGTAGAGGGTGAAAGTACAAGCTGTGTTGGAGCAGCAGCAGCAGTAGTGCGAATATAGTAGTGGGTAGGTTAATTACCTTTGCACCACCACCACTACTAGCAAGGGGGGAGGTACACTCACACAGACAGCGCGGGCAGTTGGACCCCGATTTACCGGGATGTTCGGGATCAAGGATGTTTTGCCCGAAACAGCTTCGGACGCCGATTTATTGGGAAAGGGTTTTGCCCGGTATATATCGGGGTCAAGTACTGTTAATTTCTGATAAATCGGGGGAAGTTTAAATTCTCTCTCGGCAAATCGGTGTTCCGGTAAATCGGGGTTCCGGTAAATTGGGGTTCCGGTAAATCGAGGTTCCGGTAAATCGGGGTCCGAAGCTGTACAAGCTGGAAAGTGAAAAAAGCAGATAATAATTAATGTCACTTTAGCAGGACAATATAATATTCGACAAACGAAGCACACACACGCGTAATTTATTGCCTGAATTGAAGCTTCTTATACACTCAAAAAACTCCCTAAGTGCGTTTTTAGTGGTCACATCCAATTACCATAAATCAATTCTGAGCTCTTTGATAAGCAGGCAGTGCTCGTTGGAGAGTGGGGGAGAAGGTGTATTGTGTATGGTCTAAGAAATTGAAATGCCCGAAATGTGTGCTCACAAACCGCAAACACGCCACACAAACTCTCTCTGTCATGTCTGTCTTATATGAAATGGGGTTTTTCGTAATTTTGGCACACTATAAACCAATATATCAGGCAATATGAGATGATGTAAGGGTTTTCATGTTGGGCGTGGTGATAATACAGTAGTTAGTAACGTCTTCTAATATGGGCCAAATCTCATAATTGTGATGGCAAACAATTTTGTGTTTTCTTTTTGGGTTGAAGAGAAACGGGCGGTTGGAACAAATAAAATGACAAAACCAACTAAAATGACGTGTTTATCGATCACATTTTTCCTTTTTTCCTTTCTCTTTTTCTTTTCTCCTCTCTCTCTCTCCTCAGAGAAAAGAGAGGGGGGAAAAGGGGAAAAGGAGAAGAGGGGAGGAGAGGAGGGAGGAGGAAGAGGAAGGGGGACAGGAGAGAAGAAGGAGGGGAGAGGGGAAGGGGAAGGAGAGAGAGAGAGAGAGATCACAGAGGGAGAAATATATTCTATAGAATAAGTAGAAAAATAGAAAAGAGTAGAAAGACATTAATGCACCCGGATACTAGAAATGGGCCTTCAATGAACATTGAACACATCACACACGTACATGCCTTCCTATATAGCTAGATCCATGTAGAAGACGCCCCCCCCCCCCCCCAGGAGACGCCTCCCACCGAGAGTGCTCAACCCAAGAGCGAAAAACAATTAGGGAAACAATTCAAATGGTTACGTCAGTATCGTTTCCCTTCCTATGTAGCTAGATCCCTTTATGTAAGCTCCCCGCAAGGTGTACACACAGTCTCACAGAACTAGGTTGATCGAGTCGATTGAGAAAGTATATTGATTTTCAACGTTCAAATGAATACAGAAACAATATCATTTACCCCAAGGATACCAGCCAACTAAAATCAAGATGAGAAGGTATATTATTGCCAGGGATACCAGCTCCGAGTATAACTAGAATCAAGATGACGTCATATAATCATCATGACAATGATCAGGAGAAGCTGTAGAGAGAGATATGTTAATAGATCTGGAACGTGAACAGTAGATGGATCCACTAACTGGATTTAGAGGGAATTAGCTAGCAGAGAGGGGAGATCTATATTTGTGTGGTGGTATAGTGCTGCACTGCAGCTGCAGAGTTATCAGTGTTAGAGTGATAGATTATAGCTAAGTATACAGAATATCATGTGGGGAGATATTCGAGATCTAATGATTCTGGGTACATTGAATACATGAAACAAGTTAGATTAATCGTTGTTCCCATTGTTCACACCTGCTGCAGTTGTGTATGAACAATGGAAACAACGATTTATACACTACCTCGCCAATCTCTATACCACCTTCTTCAAAAGTTAGATTAAGTTGGTGGAAAGTGACCCAGTTGTGCCACAACTGGATCACTACATAAACCAAAACTGTTGTGGTAATGTGGTTTATGTAGTCTAAAACAAATTGACAAAACTGTGTGTCGTATAGTATTGAATTTTCGGTTTAGTAATTAGCAGAACTGGATTTATGAGTTAGTACCATGTCGTATATCGTTAAAATCAAGTTATGGAATCGTGAACTCTCTCTCCTTTTCAACACCCACTTGACAGACCCACCCACATGACATGGAAAGTTTTACAATTTACAACTTCTAGGTACTTATTGTCACATTTATCATCTAGGTACTTTATATTGATCTACCAATCCTTCACTACCAATTACAGTCAGACCCTGATTTTCTGGGATGCTTGTTGGAAACGCTTTTTCCCGGTAAATCGGGGTCCGAATGTGTATCGAGGCCCGGTAAATCGGGGTCCGAATATGTGTCTATATCAATCTCACCTTTTATCAAAGTAGTACCGCTCCATGATCCCCTTAAAATCATCCCCACTGTAAAGGTTGTCCATGGGAACTGTATATGACGTCATACTGGCCCTCTGCTCCAAACTCCCCCGGCCATAGTGGTGGGCGAAACCATTCCGGGGTCCGTACAAACTGAGAGAGAAGGGGGATAAACACTAAACACTGAGAGAGAAGGGGGATCATTCAGGGGTCCGTACAAACTGAGAGAGAAGGGGGTACAAACTGAGAGAGGGGTCCGTACAAACTGAGAGAGAAGCAGTAAAAACAACAAAGGGTGTACTTAAAACTGAGAGAGGATCAAGGGTGAAAACAACCGTTCTAGGGAGAGTGAAATGGGACCTAAAGTAGATGGGTGATTGAAAAAGTGAACCACTAAATGTAACACTTACAAGGTGTAGTCAATTTCCATAGTTCTTCTGATCAAGTTTAGAGTGACACATAAGTTTCAAACTTTCATCAACTACAATTACCTAAAACTGTTTATCATTATTTGGGGCAAAGAACCGAATAATTTTGAATCTTCACTTGGTGACAAATTAGGAGTCAATTACATTTGTTCTGTTGCGTAGAACTGCATTTTTACAAAGGATACAAGCTAGTGTGTGTGTAAGTTATCAACCCATTATCGAATAGAAAACGTGAACGAGTCGCTTACCAAATAAAAGAGAGAGAAAGAGAGAGGGAGAGAAATAGAGAGATAGAGAGATAGAGAGAGATAGAGACAAATGAAATCGTTATATGATGCATCTTACACTATACTGTGGAAAGCATCGTAAACCACCAGGGATAAGGCCAAGGCTAAATTACAGAATAGAAAAAGAGAGGGTGAGAGAGAGAGAGAGAGAGAGAGAGAGAGAGAGAGAGAGAGAGAGAAAGAGAGAGAGAGAGAGAGAGAGAGAGAGAGACAGAGAGAGAGAGAGAGAGAGACACACACAGAGAGAGAGAGAGAGAGAGACAGGTACGTGCGGGAGGAAGTGATATACAA
>CM035362.1:1651728-1664228 GCA_020137815.1 Hormiphora californensis | reverse complement strand
CGCCTCATCTTTCTGTCTCTTTCCCCTTATTGAAGAGACTTCCTTCTTCCCCTAATACCCGATCCTTAATCTTTATTTTCTTTATAGACCTCTTTCTGCAGATCCCTTTCTGCAGACTATCTATTAGGTTTACATATTTTGTGCAATACATCGGATGATCCAAATATTATGGCAGACCAAAAAAAGGGGAAATTTTATCGGAAACCCCCCGGAAACCCTATTCACTGATTTTATTGGTGATCCAAAAATCTCTAAACTAAATTCATTCATCATATTACATTAGACCCACACCCGTAACCGAACATGTTTTCACAGGTAGCAGGTTCAGTGGCTGTGTCCTATCTGGACTACTCGAAACTCCTGTACACCAAGTGTCTTCAGTCTTCATTCCACGTCATCCTATCTGACATTAACCCCAAGGATATACTGGGTGTCCCCCAAAATGTGAACCTACTTTCAGGTAATTACTAATTAGTAATTAAGTAGTTTTTAATTAATTACCGAAATAATCTTCCAATATGTACACTAAAACCTAAATCCCCCAGATGTAAGGACCGGGGAGGAACCTCTCCTTCTCATCCTCCCAGACCACCCTTTCCTTCTCTACCACCCCTCGTTGCTGCTATCACCGCTATATCAACATCCTGGGGCAGCAGCTCCTCCCTCTTCCTCGTTCTGTCCTTATGAGACAGTGATCCGGAACGAGACACCCTACCATGCCCAACTTATGATTGTGAGTTACTAAGTAAACTAGCAAAATATTTATCATATTCGTAACAAAAATGAGGACACGAATTATTACGATGCTCGTTGTATGGGCTACTATGGAGGAATTTGTTGATACAACTAGGTGTTGGCTATCACACCTCTGACGCCCCTTATATCCCCTCTCTAACTCCCCCCCCCCTCTCAGAACGGTTCACGGTACGTCAGTTGCCCTGATCTGACAGTGGTTCCCTGTTTCCAACTCCCCCTCTTCCCCCATTCTAACGCCCCCCCCCCCTCTATCCCCCATTCTAACTCCCTCCTACCCCCTTTCAGAACGGTTCACGGTACGTCAGTTGTCCCGGTCTGACAGTGGTTCCCTGTTTCTGGGACCCCTCTCACCCGGTCTTTGTAGCTCTGCAAACAATACACCCCTCCTGGTCGCAACCACTTAGTAAGTTGTATAATAGCCCTTCAGGTGATGTCATGTACCCTCTCATGATGTCATCCCCTCTTATCCTTATAGTGGAGGGGTTACTGCGTCACCAGTAAAAGCTCCAAGTTAATCGATCAATCTTCTACTCATTATTAGATTTTCTTGAGCTGCTTCTACTGTCTGATACTACTATACTTATTCACTATTCAGGTCTAGGTGAGGGCAGTGTGATTGAAGACGGGGGAGTGTTCTTAGTGGTGGAGAAGGGAAGTAACGGGAAAACAACCATTGTCATCACGGGTATAAAAACTGAATAAATCCCCACAAATCTGCGTACAGTGTAATGAATCAGCTGATTAATTAACTAGTTAATTTAGTTAATTAATTAACTTTTTCTGTTCATTTCAGGGAAGGTCCGTGTTGTAAATAGGACCCAGCTCAGTCTCCTGGCCAGCTTCCTACCTCTGGATCCCCTTCCCGGTACCACTAACAACACCACCCTTCTCAAGGTATAATACATAGAGAGATAACTAAATCTTGAAAGTTGGGGTTGAGATAAATTCCAGCATGTAGTGCATACTTGAGTAACTATTTAATTAAAAAGAGCCCAAAGAACTAATTAGTCCCCTAATTGTTCCCTAATCCCGGCTAATTCCTACCTGCAGGTCCAGGAGTTACCACCCTCAGCAGGCCATGATACCCCTCCTGAGAGGACTTTCATCCTGGGAAGTGGGCAGCACGCTATGAGCTTCACCCTGACCAGTGAGGGGGCTTCTAACAACACAACCTGGTCATCACCCATCAGGTTTGAGAGACTTTGAAATGCATCTTGATGTCGTTTGGTACACCGACACTAATTGACGCTCGATATTGAGAAAATATTTTGTCGTATAAATAATATTCCCGCTAACATCCCAATAACACCCCGCTAACCACCACTCATTTCCCATTTCCAGGGTACATAAGGAGATGTTGAGTACCTTTCCTGTCTCCATATCTCCTACCTGTCATGTCCTGGTAAACATAACCCACAAAGCCCACCACATTACCGGTAAGTAACGTAATACGTTATACATACATAGATATCATGGCTTTACTTGGGATATTAAAACACAGTGTTAAAATATTGGAGGCATACGAAGCCATTTATTTTGTAGGAATTTGATAATCTGATATTTTCAACAATTCCAAAAATTCCAACTGTAATCGTTTCAGTGACCCTCAATCCTCTATTTATTCTACGGAATAACTTTGCGACGGACCTGTTAGTATCCATCAATTCTCCAAGCCAGGCTCTGGGCAAGGTAAGTCAGATCATTTGAAGGTCTGAATATTGACCCTGTTTGGATTATACAGTCGGATCCCGATTTAGTGGCCCCCCGATTTAGTGGCACCCCGATTTAGTGGCAGGATTTTTTTCCCCGATATACGAAAATTAACATTATTTGAACCCGATTTAGTGGCACCCCGATTTAGTGGCAGGATTTTTTTCCCCCGAGGATGCCACTAAATCGGGGTCCGACTGTATATGCATATTTGGGGCATATTTATTATTTTTACCTCTGTAGGTGTATAATCTGGCAGCGAAGGGAGGGAGATGCGATGTATACGACTTTGATCATAACTCATTTCATAATATCGGATGTAAGCTTGAGTAAGTAAAGCAGATATTAGTGGTGCTTTTTATGGCATTCCAATGTCCAACAGGGTCATTTAATGGGGGATAAATGACCCTGTTGGACAATGGCCATTCCTCCAACCCACCGAACAGGGTCCCTAAACTGAACACACATTTCACCCTCCCTGTACTCACTATTAATCACCCTCCCTGTACTCACTATTAATCACCCTCCCAGTACTCACTATTAATCACCCTCTCAGTACTACTATTAATCACCCTCTCAGTACTCACTATTAATCACCCCTCACTATTAATCACTATTAATCACTCTCTCAGTACTCACTATTAATCACCCTCTCAGTGCATCTCTACCCCTGTCCATGCCAGTGTCCTCTGTACAATATGGGAGCAGTGTGAATCATCAGCCTGTTGAGAAAGAGGAAGATGGGTCTGTAGAGGTGGAGTGGCCTGGACAACTATTTAACAGGTACTGGAATACACTGATCTCCTAGCTTCAACCAGGAACCGACCGAATCAGGAAATACTGGTCCCTGATTGGCTGATAACCAGTCACGTGACCTAAATAACAAGTTCTGATTGGTTGTTTACTTGTTTCGGTCGGTTCCTGCTGGTCTCCTAGCTTCAACCCTTTCTCCCCGTGTGTTAGAAACTGGTCACATGATGCGTTCCATATTAATGGCATTGATGAAACGTTGAAACTCACACAGAATTACTAGTTTACTAAAACACTAATATATGCTACTCCTTTCAGTGTGGAGGGGAAGGAGATAAGGAGTGTACTGATACCCCATCCTACACATACTGAGTGGAGTTTAGAAGGGGAACTCCAACTATCTCAAACACCATCTCACTCTGTAAGTACAGAGATTCTTGTTGTGTCTGGTCCCGACAGTGTGCTTAGACTTCAAAACGAGAGACACCTTGTCTCCCGACAGTGCCCTTTGATCGGGTCCATTTTAAAGAGTTCAAAACTGTCTCCCAACCCCCTTACTAATTCCTGTCCTAATCCTAATCCTATAACCCTAATCTTATCTTGTAGCTGGTTCTGGAGTGGTGGCCGAGTTGTGTGGTTCAGAATGAGACAAGTCTGAGAATCAGTGTGAGATCTGGACAGAGCGGTACACCTGCCACCGTAGTACCACCCTTCAGTGAATCTGCTGTCTTCAACTTCAAAGGTATAAACCCCCATTGCCTGGTGTTTCGGGCGCCCCAAATGGAAAGGGAGGGTTAGAACATATTAACCCCCCATGTATACCCCCCTTCATGTATACCTGTATGGTGCTGTATCGTAGCAGCTCAGATTCAGTCTCACGTACATTGCCTAATAACAGCAGTTAGCAATATAAACATGGTACTGAATTGCAGTACTGAATGTCACGTGTGTTTGTATTTCTCGGGGGGGGGGGGGGGCCAACGAATTTTTTATATACAGTCGGACCCCGATTTAGGGACACCCTCGGGGGAAAGGGTCTTGTCCACTAAATCGGGGTGTCCACTAAATCGGGGTGAGCCATATTTGACCCAAGAAACCTATTTTATTGCCCAAAATGCTATATTATTAAGACTAAAGACACCTCTAACTGTTATATGCAATATTCATGTATTGATGACATGATCATTACTGATTAGAAAAAGAAAAATATAAAATAATTCTTTTTCAAAAAAAAGTGGAAAATTTTCTAAGTTATACCAGCCCGTCCGGTTTGTATTTCGAATCGGTGCAACTTACTGGATATCCTGTCTAATTAGCGGGTTCAAAA
The DNA here is from genome assembly GCA_020137815.1 of Hormiphora californensis. Classification (NCBI taxonomy): domain Eukaryota; kingdom Metazoa; phylum Ctenophora; class Tentaculata; order Cydippida; family Pleurobrachiidae; genus Hormiphora; species Hormiphora californensis. Next base: position 1,659,685 of record CM035362.1, on the reverse strand, counting down.
CGAACCGATACGTGATACCATACCGAATCGGGGCACCCTAAGCGGGTGAGGAAGTATGTGTAAAAATTTCAAAATAACTTTTTCTCTCAAAATTTATGGGGAGCACCGATCAAAGCATTGACAATCGTACTGTAAAATTTTGCAAAAAAGTTATAAAATTTTTTAAAGGTATACCAGCCACGTGTTTCGAATCGGTGCATCTTATCGCATGTCCTGCTGCTAATTAGACGGAACGAATCGAAACGTGATCCCCATCGAATCGAAATTTTGACGCTTGGACCTTGGTGAACTTGTGATTCAATGGGCACTATGGGGATCACGTGTCGGTTCGTTCCGAACCGTCTAATTAGCAGAAGGACATGCGATAAGATGCACCGATTAGAAACACGATTCGGACATGGCTGGAATCTTTTTGAAAAAGTTCACAAAAAATTTCCCAAAAAAATTCAAAAATTTTTGGGGGAAAAAAATCCTGTCCCTAAATCGGGGTGTCCCTAAATCGGGGGTCCCTAAATCGGGGTCCGACTGTATTTCCTTAATTTTGGAATTTTTTATATATATATAAAAATATATAAAAATATATAAAAATATATAAAAATATATAAAAATATATAAAGTTACAATATAATATATAAAAATATATAAAAATATATAAAATAAACCCTTTTTTCACCCCTTTTACTTTCAAAAAAGGGGATTATTTCCATCTATTGTTCACTTGAATATGTTTCATAGAGTTAATTTAAGTGTTTGAGAGGGTGATAGCTGTTTTACATAATTGAGAATGTGTTCAAAAGTGAATTATGCACTGTCAAAAGTAGAACTGGTGAAGAGAGGTTCCGGCCTAATAATATCTACCAGTTTTGGTGTGATTTAAATCATTTTTTGTATGTTGATCCGTGAATATGTACTAGAACTGGTGAAGAGAGGTTGGGATCGCGAAACTAAAAAAACAAATAATTTTTGACGTCATTTTGACGTCATGAAGTTATTGACGCGACGTCACGATGTTACAAACGTCACATTGATGACGGAAAATCATCAGGATTATCTAGATGAAGATGCTGACCAAGTTTGAGATCAATTGAATGATATTTGATCCCGCTATGGCGAAAAACAGCTTTCTGTTTTCACACTTTCGGCACAATTTTTTATATACTTTTATATATTTTTTATATATTTTTATATATTTTTATATATTCATATGTATTTTTATATATTTTTATATATTTTATATATATATAAAAATTATGTTTTTTTTTTCCAAAAAAAAGGTATATAAAATATATAAAAATATATAAAAAATGAGCGTTGGCCCCCCCCCCCCCTATTTCTCCCACGTTATTCAATATCAACCCCTTCCTACCAGGCCAGGCCTATGTGGGTGTGGGGGAAGAGGGAGATCAAGTGTTATGGAGTGATCTACTGGACTTATCATACCCTAGCGGGCAGAGCAGGGTTTTCGTGGAGGCTACTATCCACTCAACCACCTCCCAGCAGGTAAGAGGGGGTAACACTGGGGGACAAAAGGGGGGTGGTTGGTACAACATCGGGGGGGGAGGGGGGTTGGAGAGGTGCCTTGCGTGGGGTGGGGCCGGGGAAGGGGCAACAAACTAGAATATAAGTATATACTTGCTGTATAGCAGGTCTCTGTAGGTCTTTAACTTCTTGGTTTATTTCCTCGTGACGTTTGTCACTTAAACTACCTGGGACGTTGTCAGACCGGCGAGACATGACTCATGGCATTATTTGTTGAGTAAGGGGTGGCATTATAGTATAGGCAATTTTTCTCAGTCAAAATATTTAACAGTTTCGTCGAAGAGCTTCTGTTGAAGTTGAGAAAGGAAATTATACACAAACAAAACGAAATATCACATCAAAAAAAACAGATCACTCATCCTCCGGGCTCTGATTATCCACTTCCTGGGTCCAGTAATTGTCTAAAAATGAACATTTATCCAGCGCAAACAAAACAAATTTAGTCCAACCAGAATCACATTAGGTATAGTCCCAGATCGGGTCAAGTCCTAATTTAGATCTCTTATCTAATGCATGCTGTACTGGTACTCCTAGAATCCGAGTCTAAAATAGTTTGATATTCCTAGATCTCTAATTAAAATAGTTTGATACTCCTAGATCTATAGATGTCTAAAACACACTGATACTTCTCTGCTTGATCCTCCCTGGCCCTAGTGAACTGGTCGAATGTCCCTGGTTCACCACACTCAGCTGCAGTGCACTAACCGGCCTACTCAGCAGCACCCCCGTGCCCGCATCTGTGTGACTGAGAAAGTGGCCCACATGTCGTGTATTGGTACTAGGAACACCCGTCCAACTAAACATACCCCTGAACCTTGGGCACACAAAGAAATACACGAATGGGTTGATGATGAGGTTGGCGGAGGAGAGGTAGAGGGATAGGATCCCTATCCAGGGGGCGTTAGTGATCTTATAATATTCCAGGGCGGTGAAGAGGGGGAAGGGAGAGTAGGAGATGACGAATATCCAGGATACTAGGAGGATGATGGTAACTGTTTTGGTTGTCCTAGTTCTTGTTCTGGAGTTTGATCTTATTACCGTACCTAGAAAGAGAGATGATGATGTTGGAATGTTGCCGGGGACGATGTGGTGTTAGAAAGAGATCGAGAAGCTGAATAACGAAGATTGTTAAAGAATGTTAAAGATGGATAGATGATAGTATGATTGAGACTTGTTGAGTGATAAGAAATTGACTTGTTGAGTAACAACAAATTGACTTGAGACGGTGTAGTTATACAGCAAAAAGGAAAGCGATCCCTGAGAAAATATCAATCCCCCATCCCTCTTACCAAGAATATAGCTGTTAGAGATGATGATGATAGCTACAGGAATCAGTACAAACAGAACCATTATCAGTGTGTTCAGGAACCCAAGGTCCGAGTTAGTGTACTTGGTAGTGACACAAGACATGAAGTATGCCTCGAAGTATGCCTCGCTTTCCAGGAAGAAGAATATGATTGAGGGGACGGAGCCGAGGAGGAAACTTCCCAGAATTGGGACTATCCTGGAGAGGGGAAGTTGTTAGTGAGATTCGGGGAAATTGACGTGAAACAATTTAACCCCAAGCAAAATTCGCTATAATTTCAATTTTTAATTTCGCAATCGAAGATTTGAGTGAAACTTCACATGAGAACAGAATCTTAGTACGGAGATTGATGGGTTATGCCCCAAGCAGAGAGAAGGTGGAAAAAGGAAAATATTGATTACTTACCTTATGACCCCAGATGTCCAATCTTTGGAGTTTGCCAGAGCCGACTTTGGTTGTCGTTTCTTCAGTATTATGGCCCTGTTAACTGACATAACAGCAGTCACTATGATCTCCGTGTAGAGAGGGACTGGTCGGAACTGGCCTGATGGAAAAAGTAAACATTTAGGTAAATAGTGAACAGTCGGATTGTGAACAAAACAGAGATCAGAGGTTCAAACAAGTGTTGTTCTGGTTCTAGCATGCTAGCATGTAGATCCTGCACCTACCTATGATCCAACAGAGTGGTATCCCCATGATCCACCTATTTCCCAACAGGGTGAAGTACATTGGTACGAAGAACATTAGTATTATCAGTATATCCGCTATGGCAATGGTTTCCAGACACAACCCAGTTAGGGGCTCCATCATCTTGAATATGTTGTTCTTTCGACATCCGTAGACCACCAACACATTTCCTGAAATCAAGAAGAGTTGTTGAAAGATAGTATGGGTGTTACATTCTTATCTCATTAGTCATATCTTGGTATATAAAGTTTAAATAAACCACATACAGATTCAATAAACCACGTTTTGATTTGATTTGATATGGTTGCCATGGGTCATAAAGTTTGTTTCGCTAAACCACGTGTTCACAATTATAGCACGGGGTCGTGGGTATATCACAGCTGACACACACACACAATATATTACCTATTAGCCCGCACAAGAAGATCCCAATGTTGATGAGAGAAATGAGGATATATCCAGTACCACTGATACCCACTATCTCACTCACATTGGTCTTACTCACTATCGAGTCTGTGTTGATATTGTAGAGGAACATGCTAAAATGCAGGGATATATAGTGTGTTTAGATTGTGAGCGTCTCAAAGGATGAATATATTGTCCTGGGAACAGCTGTAATACATTATCTGCATGTCGTGTTTGCTAGTCGCAAATATAAGAAGGTGACATTTACAAATCAACATAATATGATATGAGAGAAAGGAAAGTTGTCAGTAAGAATAATGCTTTATCAACTGTTAGACATTTCAAATTCCAAAATGACAAGTAAAGAGAAGGCAGCTACTAACTATATTATAAGACCACCCGGCCTACATATATTCATTGCTTATAGGTCCCTGGCCCTGTCATATATGACAGTTTGAGCGGGGGCCAGGGCCAGGGACCTATAAGCAATAGATCGATGTAAACCAATACATGTAATAATTTAATGTCTCTACTGGATCAATAACTCGCCCAATAAAGCCATTACCACATGTCAGAACTATGAACGCGGTACTAGTACTGGTAGTGTGGGGGTCAGGGGAGAGAGAGAACTGGTAGTACTAGTGGTGGTGGTAACAGGTATAAAGTAGGTGATACTAGGGGGGGGGGAGGGGGGCATGGTGGAAGAATAAGGTATCAATACTGCACACCATGTAACTATATAAACGGTAAAGGAAGATCATATGGGGGGAGATCTTCTGACCACTCCTTTCCCTCAACCAATCAGGTACTTAGTAAGATACATGAGTCCCCCCCCCCCTCAACCAATCGAGCACTTGTAATGCAGAGAGAACTAGATAGTTTGATAACGCATCGTCGCATCACTGCATTACATTGAGTCGCCTGACACTGTGTTCCGCATTACATAATCTTCCAATCTATAATCTATATAAACCATTCGACCACTTTATCATCAACTGCAGCATCACTATAACAGTACATGGTTGCTCTGCAGTGCAGTATAATAGATGGCCGTAGCAGCTTCACTCGACATGCAGCACAAAGCGTAATAAGGATCAGTGTTATACTGGCGATAGTGCAGCAGTACTACGCGATAGATATTATAGTGCTCATTGAGCGGATTCATCGCAAGATAGAGGGATCAGCTGGAGAGAGAGGGAGCTGGAGAGATAGGTAGATAGAGGGATTATATAGATGGATAGGCAGATAGAGAGGTAAAGGGAGAGGTAGAGGGATGGAGAGATAAAATAGAGAGATAGAGATTGATAGATGGTGTGCAATGACTAATAAATGGTGAGTGTATGTATCCCTTTTACCTCACCACCTTACCAATCCGGCAAAGTCCAGATAATACATTAAACCCACTTCTTGGAACTGATAAAACTTTCCTGGTATTGATCATATTATTATCTGGCACATATAGTGTTCTTTCACAGAAGCTGTGTTTGTAAAAGACCATATCATGGATAAGCTAATCATATTGCGAGCCAGTATGTTTCGCATAATACATAAAACTGAGAGAAATATTCTCAGGCCCAATGATCAATCACTCATCTCTGTCTGGTATAACGATGAATTGTAGAGTTACTTACTCTACAATTTATCTTTCTATTAGATATAGAAGCTGTGATACCTTCTTCACAGAAGTGGCGATAACGCTATATCAGTGCAGATTGTATTAGAAAAGGGTCTATATATGTGAATATCTTGAGTACTTTCGAAAATACCGGGACACGAAATTCTTTATGGAACTCGACCTAATATTTATCACAGTATATAATTCTGCAGTATAATACCACCTTTGTTCTGCGATCTGGTGTATTAGACAAAGAAATGATGAACAATATGAACAAGCTTAGCTATAGTGAGGTGATTACTGATTATCGTACTGGACATCAGCCAACAAAAAGTATCATCATTATCTAATGAAGATCTGACTTTTGTGGGATCATATCAGTGAGCATTCACTCATCTTAGATCTCACTTGTTGAAGATCTTACTCGGATCAGAACATGCTGTCAGAGTTCAGACACAATAATACTTTCTGGCCTACTATATATAGTAGGCCAGAAAGTATTCTTGTGTCTGAACTCTGACAGCATGTTCTATAGAACACTGATTATAGGATTGCAATTGCATTGTTGAGTCGGATCACGCTTCATGTCTCTGACAATTACAAAAGTCACAAGTATATAGTTGAATCGCCTGATCGACTTAGCATGTTCTAAAACCAAGGTACAGAACAAATCTCACACAACTCCTCTCTCAGACATGTTCTGCACCCCCACCCTCAGCTGTAGGGGGGTGGTTAGATAATTAAGTGCAGTCTAAATCTGGATGTGTGATTATAAAGTACAATCAAACTAAGAAGTGAAACTCAGCTGGTGCGAGAAAGAGTGCAAATGAACTTCAGCTAAAAAAGGGGGAGGGGTATTTAAACAACTCAATCATAGCGTCATCTCAATTGACGTTTTGCAACAATGAACATATTGCACCACCATATTATGATGAGTTTGGAATTGACATGAAGAAAGGAGAGAGAAAAACGAATCACATTACGAAAGGGGATGTTGTAGTTTTGGAGCTTTGCCACCATTTTGATGTGTTTTTGTCAGACATGAGTTTTTTTTGGTACTTTTTCTCTTCTTTCCTTTTTTTCTCTCTCTCTCTCTCTCTCTCTCTCTCTGATCTCTCTCTCTCTGATCCTCTCCCTCTCCCCCCTTCTTCTCCCTTTTTCTCTCTCTCCCCCTCCTCTCTCCCCTTCTCCCCCCTCCCTTTTTCCCCTCTCTTCTCTCAACTCTTCTTTTTCTTTTTCTCCCCTTCCTTTAATCCCATCTACCCCCTCCTTAAACCATCAATCAAATCCAATTTCAGAAAAAACCCCTGGCGGAAAAAAGTGAGAAAAAAAAAGGGGGGGATTCCACCTGGAAACATATAGACAGTCATTGAGATGGGGGAGATGGGAGAGAGTGGTGGGGGAGATAGAGGGGGGGAAGTAGGGGAAAATATGGGAAAAAAGTCATTGAGATAGTAGGAAATGGTAAGAGATGGGAGGGAGATAGGGGTTTTTTTTTGGAGATAAGGGAGACGTCTTGAATAGTAGGAAAATAGTAAGAATTTGGGGGAGTTTGGGGGGAAGGGGGGGGGGCGATAGTTGGGAAGAGGGGTCTTCCCCTTTTGGGGGGGGAGATTGAGATCTACTCTTTTTATAATAATGGGGCAAGCTTGATAGGGAAATATCCGTGGGCCGGGGCTGATAAAATAAAAAGAGGAGATATCCCCTGGAAAACATGATAGACAGCATTAGTAGTGGGAAGAGGGTAAGAGATAGGGGGGGCGAAAAGGGGGGATATGGGGACTGGGTGGGGGGTTGGGGGTTGGGGGGTTTTGGGTTTTGGGGAATAGGGGGAGATAGTGGGAAGACAGTCATTGACTATTGAGGGGAGGAGATTGAGATCTATCTCATTTTATAATAATGAGAGCTAGAGCTTGGATAGTGAAAATATCCGTGGGCCGTGGCGTGATATAAAGTGAAAAAGAAGGGGATAGTCCACCTGGAAAATGGGGATGGATGGGACAATAGGGAGAAAACTTGATGAGACAGTCATGGGGATGGATGCCGGGAGGGGGTGGCGGAGTGGGGAAGTAGTAGCAATATTATGCCGCGGGAGTATTAGTAAATTTGTACTTTAAACTGCTCAGTGGCTATCACTACCAAATGTGATGAGAGATGAGGGGGGGGGATGAAGGCACGGGAGATAGAGAATATAATACCCTGAATTTATGAAGGTTTCTATGAATCATATCGGGGAGGTACTAAAAACGATCTCATTTTATTATGCTCATATTGATTTGATCAAAAGTGCTCATATATTACAGATACTACTAACATTTCCCTTTAGGGATGTCTCGTGATGCTACAAAGCCTTTACGGGGGGTTTTTTTTGGTTTTTTTTCCCAAAGGGGCCCCCCTTTTAAAAA
>CM035362.1:1587819-1651628 GCA_020137815.1 Hormiphora californensis | reverse complement strand
CGTTGTAACGAGGGAGGTTGACTGGGATGAGAGACGGGAGTGAGAGTGAGGAGGAGAGGAGGAGGAGAGAGGACTGATGGCGAGTGGAATGAGAGAGGGTGTGACAACAGGGGATGGGAGAGAGACGGAGGAGAGGAGGGAAGAGGGAGTGATGAGAGAGGAGAGGAGGAGAGGTATGCGAGCGAGAGAGGAGGAAGGGAGATGAGAGAGGGGGGGAGAGAAAGAGGAGAGGAGATGACCCAGTTGGTGAAAGTGGAGGGAGGAGCGATCGAGAGAGAGGGAGGAGGGAGTGAGAGAGATGAGGAGGATGATGAGGAGAGGTGGACGGGATGAGAGGGAGAAGGATGAGATCCGAGAAGGGAGAGAGAGAGGCAAGGAGAGGAGGGAGGAGAGCAAACCGGAAGCTAAGAAGCAGGGAGAGAGAGAGGAAGGAAGGAGGAGGAGGGAGAGTGAGAGGGAGAGCGGGCGAGAGGATTCCGCGAGCTGACCATAGAGAGAGGAGGGATGCGGACGAGAGACGGAGAGTAGAGAGGAGGACGGAGAGAGGAGGCACGATGAGACGATCCAGAGAGGAGAAGGAGATCCGCGAGGAGAGCGATTGAGAGGCCGAGGAGAGAGGAGGAGGAAGAGAGGACGAGTGAGAGAGGGACCTTGAGGAGACGAGGGAGAGAGATGAGAGTCGAGAGGAGAAGATGGGGGAATGAGAGAAGAGGAATGAGAGGAGGGAAGAGAGAGATGAGGGGAGGAAGAGAGGAGGAGAGAGCTGGAGGGATCGATAGATGGAGAGAGACGAGCGGAAGAGTGAGGAGGATGACGGATGAGAGGGAGATGGAGACTGGGGAGAGAGAGGACGGGAGAGCGAGAGGAGAGGGGGAGGAGTGAGAGCAGAAGAGATGACGAGGAGAACTGCGGAAGCGACCGGAGGACGGAAGAAGAGAGGAGTATGAGAAGGAGGAGGGACGGGCTGAGAGAGAGAGAGACCCGAGAGGCGAGAGAGTGGGAGATGCAGGGGACGAGAGGAGAGGAGATGATGAAGGGGACAGAGCGAAGGGGAGGCAAGAGGAGATGATAAGAGAGGAGAGGAGGAGGAGAGGAGAGAGAGCGAGGAGACCGCAGACGAGAGAGATAAGAGATACGGAGACACGAAAGCGAGCCCCCCCCGCACGAAAGGCAACATGAGCGTAGCAGACGGATCGAGTGAGGGAGAGAGAGAGAAGAGAGAGAGAGAGAGAGAGAGAGAGAGAGAGAGAGAAGAGGGAGAGAGAGAGAGAGAGGAGAGAGAGGAGAGAGAGGGAGAGAGAAAGAGAGAGATGAGGAGAAGAGAGAGAGAGAGAGAGAGAGAGAGAGAGAGGAGAGGAGAGAGAGAGAGAAAGAGAGAGAGAAAGAGAGAGAGAGGGGGGGGAGGAGCTCTGTATAGATATTAGACAAAACACCAATCAATCTGTATTGAGCACGATGCCGACACACGATGATATTGAAGGGGGGAAGTTATCAGCAGCAGAGATATCGGTGGTCATGCATGAGCAGATGAGATCCCACAAGGAGATCACAGGGAGCGAGAGAAACATCTGCAGAGAAAACAACGGGGGGGGGGGGGGGTGGGGGTTTATGAGTAATATCTTGTTGACAAATGGTGACAAATGGTGACTCATCTGACCATTCATGGGGGTTTGTCACCATCATCAGGACAGTATTCTGTTTGTATAACCCCTATACTCTCCCTAACCCTTCAAATGGGCTGTGCGAAGCTTGCAGTGCCAATATACTGCAGTCAGCTGTCAGACCCTGATTTACCGGGATGTTCAAGGGAAAGGGTTTATATGCTCGGTAAATCGGGTTTCCGATAAATTGGGAAGTCCGACTGTATATCGGGGTCCGACTGAACATATCAAATATCCATCCTTTTCAGAACTAGGTGTACACGCTAGTGTGAAGTTGTTCCTATCAGCTGACAGTATCCCGTTGAAGTTTAACAGTACACTGATACACCAACTATTTACCATCCCAGACCACTTCTCTCAGGTAACAATAAACACCCCTGGGTCAAAAGTTGTCACAGCCATGGTCAAAAACCAAATGATCATGGTGTTCTAAGAAATTCGAAAGCAATTTTCTATCAAAAGGGTAGACCGAAGAAACTGAATATATTCGGTAGGCAATCTATATATCAAATGTGGTTTCTAAATACCATGTGATTGGAAGATGATTAAGAAATAGAATTCAAATTGGTGTGGCCAAATTGGTGTGGAGAAGATCATACAGTTAGAGATAAGTAATCAAGAAGCTGTCTGGCGACCCCATCTAATCGCACTGTAGGGTATCGCGCCGCCATACAGTCAAAAAGAGTCTCAGAACATTCTACCGCGGGGTAGAATATTCTTTTAGCACCGCTGTGACTCAGGTAGAATCTTCCTGATCTCTGTCACAGCTTGGGGGGCTAAAACGAAAATTCTATGTCATTGAAGATTGGTAATAAAGCTGGTCTCGACACGCACGCAGTTTATTACAAATTGACTTTTATTTATAGACCGATATTTGACTTGTATACCATCTTTGGTAGTCCACATTACGTCTCTTTGAAGAAGGTGGTAGAGACTGGGTAGTGTATATTGATCAGGAAAACACGGTGACTTATGGGGCTGTGGCATTGCCACCACAGAAGAATTTAATTCGAATGGCTCATTCGCCCAATACAATAATCATAGTTTTACATTGTAGTTTATGAAAGTTTGAAATCAACAATAATGGAATCAACAATACACCTTACTTCTCTTTTTGTAGTTGGTAGAGAGAGGTGCGGTGGTCACACGAAGAGAGTACTACGTACCTCTGTCATGTCTTGTTGAGTAAGGGGGAAGTCCTTACTCAACAAGTCATGTCACAGAGATGATTATCATAACTAACAATTATCGTAGAGGGATATAACGTCTTGGAATTGCTATTTACATATAGAAATTCCTGTCATCGAAGGATTGGTAACTTAGTTCCTCGCGAAGCTTCGAGGGGAGTGTCAAATGAAAATATTACTAAATTTGAGAAATTGAGTTTCGGGGTGTTTGAGATGATGGGGAATAATTTCTGAGCTTTATAATTGCTTTTCACTAATAGCGATCAATTTAGTAAAATGATTGCCATTAGTGAAAATCAAATTTTTACCGCACCCAAGAATTCTTTTTTGGATAATGGATTTTATATAAACCAAGGATCGAGTTTTCACGGGGGCCTCAAACATGACTATTGCTCAATGGATCAAATAGATGACTTTATGATAACACATTAGTAAACTGCAGTAGCGACTGTATGTCAGTTAATCAATCAATTAATTAATTAACTCTAATCATCAGATATTGTTGGCAAAGTATATCAGTGAAACAATACAACAAGCCGGTTGGGCTCTAGCATCTCTTGATATTCTCGGATCACCCTCTTTCATGATCAGAACCGCCCTGTCAGGTCAGTGTTATAATACCCCCCCCCCCCCCCCAAACTCCACAATTCCCCCCCCCCCCCAAACTCCACAATTCCCTGTCTGGCCTGTGGATTCATAAAACAAATTGGTACCCCCTTTTTTTCTCTTTTCGTAACAGCTCTCAGTTATACCCCCCCCCCCATTGTTTGTTTTAAATTCCCACTACCAAATAGGTGTACGTGACTTAGTTAATCTACCCTACGATGGTTTGACAAGAGGACCAACTGCTTTTGTATCCGGTCTCGCAGCAGGGTCCGCCTCCCTCGCTAGGAACATAGGTAAGAGTCGAGTTACAGGGTCTGCCTCCCTAGCTAGGAACATAGGTAAGAGTCGAGTTACAGGGTCTGCCTCCCTAGCTAGGAACATAGGTAAGGGCTGAATTGTTCATACCTTCTTTTTGTTCTAAAAATCAGCACGGAAACTGTGTCAAGCGACTCAAGGTAAGTGATAGATTTGAGTTACAGAGTCCGCCTCCGATAATCTAGCACACTTTTTGATCCCCCTCGCTCTGTATTGGATCAGAGTTGCAGGAGGAGTCAAAAAGTGTGCTAGATCGTCTGTTAGCTACACGACCCGACGACCGTCTGAAGATTGATCTCACAGCTGAGATTATAAAACACTCTTCAACGTTGAATCAGCGCACTAAAAACAGGTTAATTGTGAATTAACTATATAGGTGTTCATTATACCATTTGGGGTGCTCAACAAGTCAACTACTGCATGTTGTGAGAAACTGAGGTTCAAAGTGAATCTGAGTTATTTAATGGCTAATAGCAACTTGTTGAGTAACAAAGAAAACCACAGCGGCCAAATCTAATCGCTAGTTGTATGAGCAATGTAGTATAGTACACGCCCGTTGAGGAGGGGGGTGCTGCTTAGGTTGTTCATTTCGTTAGAGACTATTGTACATGAACAATGAAAGATATGGAGAGAGGGAGGGAGATAGAGAGAGAGAGGGAGGGAGTGAGACAGAAAATGAGGGGAGTGAGAGAACAATATGTACTAGCAGTTTAGGTGCATGGCTCCTCTGATAATATAGTTATGTACCTATTATATGACTCTCAAACAGCAGGTCCATTCCCTGTGACCCTAGTAATCACATAATACCCCCTACATGATCTATCAGTGATAGTATCACTAGACATGCTTTATGCGGGCACCCAATATGACAGAGCACCACGGTGACCATGGTAATTGCTCTACCTAATCATCCTCTCTCTATCTTCTTTCAGGGACCTAATCACTCTCTTCTTTCAGGGACGGGTGTGATAACTAGTGTGACGAATCTGGCAGTCAGTATCAGCAGGAACATGGACAGATTATCTCTGGACGACAGGTAATTAATTAATTGATTAGCTATTAAAATTAGAATTAGTATTAGGGAAGCAGTAATTGCGAGGTATCAACTCACAACACGCCCGCGATGTACTATTCCTAACATTGTTTCACAGAAGTCAGAATACTACCCCCCCCCCCCGAAATCATAATCGCTGTCTGACACGCTAAATTAGCCAGCCGAAGGTTTCTGGGGCTATGTAGCATGCATATAAAGATACAGTGATCATAACACAAGATCCAATCACATACAAGATCCAGTCACACACATCTGACAATTGACATTATCACTAGCTGGAAGCAATTGATACACAACACTGTCACAACAGTAGAAACTCAGTTGGGGGTCTATGCAGCTAGTGACGTGATTCATGTGGTAGTAATGTATAGATAGTGGAGATGGCACGCATATATAATTGATCATGGGAAATCCAATATATGACTGCATTGATTAGGTTTCCCAGATGTTAAGATCGCTTTGGCAAATTGGAATGCCAAGTGTCAACTTGGTTAAACCATTCCTCTCGAGGCAATGTCAAAATATTCTAACACAAGACAGGTTACTGCCTGTTATGTTCACGACTGTCATATTGTTAAGAGTTAACTCCCGCCCCTCACAAAACGCGTTACCCCCCCCCCCCCCCCCGTTATGTGCTAAGGTGATGTAGGCCTCTCAAAATAGCTGCGTCTAAATAATGAATTAGAGGTTGAACACCTTCACCACCAGCTCAAACTAATCTTGTCACAGAGCTACTGTCACAGAAGGTTCCCCAGAATATAGCTTCGAGTCATATGCTTTCAATTCATTTCTTGCTCCACCCTCTCTATGGAACATAATAATTCATTTCTCTCTCCCCCACTAGTTAACAACAATTCATTTCTCCCCCCCCCCACTAGTTAACAATTAATATCCCCCTCCCCCACTAGTTAACAATTAATATCCCCCTCTCCAGTCACACCAGGGTGTGTGCAATCAACAGGAGGAGATACAAGGCAGCCCACCTGGGTAGTGGCCTATCAAAGGGTCTAACTGGATTTGGTCTTCATCTTCTCTCTGCTGTAGCAGGAGTAGTTCAACAACCTATACAGGTACAGCACATAGTGTACCAGGTACACTGTATGTACCCATGGTACAGCACATAGTGTATTAAGAACCCAGGGGGTAACCCGCTAGACATCGTGTAACATCCCAGGGAAGGGGCAATGCCAAATACAGGTGTGTTAGGTAACAATACAAAACAGGTATTATAGCCTCCCAGTACCCCAATATTGTTAGTGGTATATGATAGCTATCGGAAGCTTGAATCCTTTCGATTTTATAAGCACTAAGGAGCTGCTTTTGGCACCTGCTGCTCTCTTAAGGGTACACCTCGGCAAAATTTTTGTCGAGTGCCCGCTTAGCTCTTCATATGGGGTTGTAGGGCATACCAAGCCGACCTCAAATATGCAATTTTAGCCCTTAACTCGAATTCATATTTTTGCTACAGCCCCTCAAAGTTTGACCCTAAAAACCGGTTTTTAAGGTCCCTAAATTTTATTTTTAGGGCTAGAAAGCTGAAAATTTAGGGATTCATAGAGGATACCAAGGTGTATAGCTCAAACAGAAATTTTTTGAAATGGAGCTCAATTTTTTGTCTGAGACTATTTTACTTTTTTTGACTTTGAGGCCATATTTGGACATGTGTGTATGGACCGTTAAGGCTAACAATTGGATATTTGGTGCTCCTAACAATTGTCAAAGTAGCCACAAATTTTCAGGAGGTCCGAATTTGAAATGTGGCCTACAGGTTTCTTTTTGTAAAGCACATATTTTAGGAAAACTTAAAATGGCTATATCTCAAAAACGGTAGGTCCTAGCGATCTAATTTCGTGTTAAATCGATTCAGCGGGTCCGATTTTGGGGGGTCGTCTCTTAGACATTTTGCTCTAAGTCTAACCGTTTTTTCAGAAATCGTATTTTAAGGTTTGTACATGTTTAGCAGAAATGCTTCTAGCTAGAGCTAATCTTACCTATTTCTGCTAAACATGTACAAATCTTAAAATACGATTTCTGAAAAAACGGTTAGACTTAGAGCAAAATGTCTAAGAGACGACCCCCCCAAAATCGGACCCGCTGAATCGATGTAGCACGAAATTAGATCGCTAGGACCTACCGTTTTTGAGATATAGCCATTTTAAGTTTTCCTAAAATATGTGCTTTACAAAAAGAAACCTGTAGGCCACATTTCAAATTCGGACCTCCTGAAAATTTGTGGCTACTTTGACAATTGTTAGGAGCACCAAATATCCAATTTTTAGCCTTAACGGTCCATAGGAACATGTCCAAATATGGCCTCAAAGTCAAAAAAAGTAAAATAGTCTCAGACAAAAAATTGAGCTCCATTTCAAAAAATTTCTGTTTGAGCTATACACCTTGGTATCCTCTATGAATCCCTAAATTTTCAGCTTTCTAGCCCTAAAAATAAAATTTAGGGACCTTAAAAACCGGTTTTTAGGGTCAAACTTTGAGGGGCTGCAGCAAAAATATGAATTCGAGTTAAGGGCTAAAATTGCATATTTGAGGTCGGCTTGGTATGCCCTACAACCCCATATGGAGAGCTAAGCGGGCACTTGACAAAAATTTTGCCGAGGTGTACCCTTAAAGAGGCTCCATATAACTAACTAACTCCCTATAACTAGTTGCTATTCCCACGGCCACCGGTCCTTATCCAAATAACTAACTCCCTATAATAACTATAAACCATATAACTGTAGTAGCTACCAGCTACCTAGATACCCCCCACCCACAGGAGTTGGAGACTAGTGAGGGAGTTGGTCCATATAACTAACTAACTAGTAACTACCTCCCTATAAATAACTACCCCCCCCCCCCGTCCACAGGAGTTGGAGACTAGTGAGGGAGTTGGTGGTGTTACTAAAGGACTAGTAAAGGGTGTCTCTAAAGGACTTGTTGGAGTTGTAACTAAACCTATTGGTAAGTTCATATCACCACCTGTGCACCTCTGTTGAAAAGCCCATACCCCCTTCTTTTGCTTAGAATTTCTCCTGTAGTCCTGTGAACTCCCCCAAACTAAGAACAGGAGTATGAACAATACAACCCGGCTCTCTATGTGCTCATGTCCCCTCCCTATCAAACCGCGGTTATAAAACCAATACATTTCTGCACAGGTGGTGCAGCTGAGTTACTGGCTAATACCGGGGAGGGTCTACTGACTGGTGCGGGTTGGATCCAGGCTCCACAACCACTAACTAATACCACAACCCGGCTGGAGCACTCAGATACTCTGCTAAGGTATACAAGCTATAAAACTATCTGAGTATAGGTTGATTATCTCTTACTTCTCTTGTGTTGATTAATTACACAATTGTAGTTATTATTATGCTCCTTTCTACAATTAATATACTCCCCCCCATGTAACTTTAAATGGTGCACCCTTTAAAGTTACACCATAGGCCCCATCGGCCATCGTATAACTCCCAGCTTAACCCCCGACTCCCGCAGGCTGTGTGTTGAAGTATTAAAACTACCCAGCGCAGAATCCTGTTATCTTGCAGTGTGTTCCTATGATCCAGTTCCCATCTACCTAATCGTGTCAAATGACAAGCTGTGAGTTTATAATCTTGCCTTGTGGGGAAAGGAACCCAGTTTGATCCATCACTTTCCTTTAGCAGGGTGACGTCCTTCTAATATGTAATCTTTCATCTCGTTTATAACTTTTGAAAATTTCCCTAACTTATAATTTCAAGCTCTGACAAATATATTCCCCGCCAGGTTTTTGGTGATTGATGTCCATATACAGTGCTACTCGCTGCCCCAACTTCGATTCGCCTTTACAGACACCTCCCTCTCAATTTTCTATACTGACCCGATATCCTCCAACAGTCAAGGTATTGAGAGATCAGTAGAAAACTCGGCCCACTCTCCTTTTTCATCACGTTTTCCAATTAATATATTATGTGACTGAACAATGTATTTTTAGTGGTTTATTCGGTGAATGTACCCAATTCTTGTCAGTCCCTACATCACTAATACCCATCCCTCAAGTCCACTTCAGGATCTAATGCCCTCTACTTCTCAGGACCCGGTGCAGGGAACATCGACCAAGATCTTCTAGATAAAATCAGACTGATGTACAACCTTCCAAAGGAGGAGGAGGAGAAGGGTGGGATGTTAATTGCAACTTTACCAGTAACAGACGGAGCCAGAGTGATATATCATCTTTTACAATGATGGAATAGAGACAGTGATAGGGTGGTGAAATAGGGACCTGTGACAGTGCTAGAGTGCCGAGTGGTGATTCTGTTTTATTTGGTTTATTGCAAAGAAGGCATGAGCCACATTGACATACATAGTCCCTGGCTACATGTACAGATATTTTGGCTTTTTTAAATTAAGAATTCTTTTTCCATCCGGTTTCTGATCTTGACTGACTTTTTGTGATTCTATATGTGTGCAGTACCAGTACCAGTTTCAGTACATATATACTACTACACAAGATAGTAGTGTGGTTTATTTATTTCTGTAGTTTTGCTAGTTTTTTTTTGGTTTTGGGAATTCTATATGTATTATTTTAAATCAGTTTGAATCTCTCTTATTTAACGAGTTTATAATCCTCAGATCCTGCCTTTTCTCCCCGCCCAATGGAGCGTGTAATTATCATGGTTCAGAGATTTAACTCTAATTCCGTGCAAAACTCTGCATTGAACGCGAAAATAAAAAAAGCAGCATCTGACTGAGTAAAGGTAGATTTAGGCGAAAAATCTAAAGAATTCATGCATAAAAGTGACTGTAAAATTCAGTAGTTCAAAATACATCATTCATATTGCATGTCATTGTCCCATGAAAACTGTGATACTCGCATAGTATGTTCAGTGAACATTGCATTGTTCATCACGGCGTGCCTGGTGAAATTTTAACACGACCTAGCATGCAACGGGAAACCACCACTTGTACGTGGTAGCTGAGGGTCTACAGAATGGCGCTACGGTGCGGGAAAAAAAAGTCCATGCCCTAAAATCGTTTTTTTTTTACTTTTATTTGATTTGGGTCAAAATTGGCTATATTAAATGTGGTCCCGAAAAATCCATAATGACTTAGCACACGAAATATGTCACCCCTACCTATTTTTGCACGTAGAATCGATTGCCGTTGAAGTCGAATCTCTAAAATGACTGTAAAATGGTCAAAAGTTGATTTTTTACCATTTTTTGGAGGTTTTTGGCCCCTAAACCATTGAAAACGTTGAGATAGGAATTTGAAACTAGTGCCAATCGTTAAAATGGTCATTTTTCTACCAAGAACCAAGTTTTCGTGTATATCCGATTTATGGTTAGATTTGGGCAAATTGTTGAAATCTGCCAACTAGAAGAACCGTAACTTGATTTTCTTGTTTTTTGGATTTTGGCATTTTTGACAAACTTCTGATTGAAATGGTCAATCGGGACCATGCTTAAGTTGTTTATGGGACAATTTTCGACTAAAATCCAAGATTTCATACCAATCCAATAACAGATCGTAGATTTATAGAAAATTTAAGTAGGCAAAACGGTCAAAATAAGCAAGAAAAGTTGTCATTTTGACCGTTTTGCCTACTTAAATTTTCTATAAATCTACGATCTGTTATTGGATTGGTATGAAATCTTGGATTTTAGTCGAAAATTGTCCCATAAACAACTTAAGCATGGTCCCGATTGACCATTTCAATCAGAAGTTTGTCAAAAATGCCAAAATCCAAAAAACAAGAAAATCAAGTTACGGTTCTTCTAGTTGGCAGATTTCAACAATTTGCCCAAATCTAACCATAAATCGGATATACACGAAAACTTGGTTCTTGGTAGAAAAATGACCATTTTAACGATTGGCACTAGTTTCAAATTCCTATCTCAACGTTTTCAATGGTTTAGGGGCCAAAAACCTCCAAAAAATGGTAAAAAATCAACTTTTGACCATTTTACAGTCATTTTAGAGATTCGACTTCAACGGCAATCGATTCTACGTGCAAAAATAGGTAGGGGTGACATATTTCGTGTGCTAAGTCATTATGGATTTTTCGGGACCACATTTAATATAGCCAATTTTGACCCAAATCAAATAAAAGTAAAAAAAACGATTTTAGGGCATGGACTTTTTTTTTCCCGCACCGTAGCGCCATTCTGTAGACCCTCAGCTACCACGTACAAGTGGTGGTTTCCCGTTGCATGCTAGGTCGTGTTAAAATTTCACCAGGCACGCCGTGTCATCCATCAATTTTCGACACTGTTCCGGGGCGAGATGAGAGGAAACTCTGATTTCAGATGGTGTGCAGAGCAGATCCTCTGTGGAGGGGGCCGGGGAGTGTGCTGGGGAGTGCTCCCTAGTGATCGGGGCCTCTTCTTTAGCACTATTTTTGCTGGTCGCTCTGAAACTCGGAAAAAGAGGGTCAGTAGTGATAGCAAAATCCCACATCACAGTTTCACTGTAGTACTAGTAGCACCACAGTGAAACTGTGATGATATGTGGGATTTTGCAATCGATTATCCCACACTTCCATTCCCAGAGCAATAGAGGAAATTTCTTCTTTCCATACAGCAAGCAATCAAAAGCATGGCACTGCCATGCCATTGACAGCTGAAGTCTGTTCAAATTTGACCGATTTAATTCCCTCAAATTTGAACTTCCCCAGAGTAGAAATTTTCCCACGCATGGTTACATTTTGCGCGCACTGATCTTCTGCAATGTCATCGCGCGTTACAACCTCAACTCCGCTCCCTTAGCTAAACTGATCTGGTCAATTCGCGAGTGGATCACTTTTTAACAGGGACCAATTCTTTATTGACTGAAAACGGAGAAAATGCCATGCATTCTACAATCTTGTCGTGTGTGTACATCACACAATAATTATTATTTGCAGTGCGGTTCGGAAAAGGCCGCCCTACACATATTTTGAATTGAAGAGAAAGAGCGGGTGAGAGTGAAACTGTGGTTGCTATAGTGATGGCAAATGAACCTAACTCAATCACACTAGGGTATTATAGAGAGAGATAGAGAGCAGGGGGATAGAGAGACGGGGGATAGAGAGACAGAAATAAAACAAGAGAGTGAACGAAAGAGATTTATGAATAATGAATTATGAGCGGAAATTGTCAAGTGAATCACATTAGACACAACAGATGCATGTTTAATAAAAGTAAAGCAACATCTGACAAGCAAAACTGTAGATATTAATAACACGAACTGACGTCTCTCCCTCTTTTTATCTCTGAGAATAAAATGCTTCTATATTAAACTGTCGATCTACCGAAATATGTCAGTTTCTCAATACCTCATTCAACCTCCGTGCATATTAAAACATTTTCATAGACACCTTTCTATATCACATCGGTATCATTAGACCGCCTGACCCTGGATTTATATTTCAAACGGTCATGTAGTGTCCATGGCAACTTCTTCACGCCATACACTACTCACCGCTCACAGTCCCCTCCCTTAGTCCGACCTCTCAACTCTCAAGTCTCACAGTCACAGTTACAGTTCCTCTCTCTCTCTCTCTCTCGGTCAGAGCATTTCCCTGACAATCTCAACATCTCCAATGACCAAATAAAACCCTCCGACTCTACATAATACAATATGTCGGGTTCTTTCCATTTTTATACTTCTGGATCTCTCTCCTCAACATTTTCTCGCACTGCATACTCTTATCATCAAAAACCATGGAAAGTTTGTTCCTGTGTATATTGATCTTCAACATATCTCGAGCTAGTCGGCTCTGTTTAACAAACCTCTCTACCTCTGCAGATGAGGCCTCGCTCCCCGACCCTATACCCGCTGAGGAACCTTGTAGACTTAGTTTGGAGAAATCGACTGTTAAATCTGGAGGTCCATTGGTTCTTGGTGCTCGAAGGAAGACACGTGTTTTGGGTTTTAGAGGTGGTTTAGGGGGTGATTCAGGAGGCGTTATTTGGATGTACCGAGGTTTAAACCGCAACTTTTTCTCTAAATCTTCCTGCTCTTTCTTTCGAGACATAACTTCACGTTTTCGTTTTTCTTTCAACACCACTGCCTTTTCAAGAGCTCGTTGTCTGTCCCTCATTGGTCGAGGTAACTTTCCCATCCATTCTCACTACGAGGGGCTGGGTGGGCTGATGGTTGGATGAGATCTGGTACAGGGAAACTCCTCCTCCTAAAAGTGGGGGGGTGTGTCAGACAACTAAATAAAGTACACACTGAGAGGAAGAAAGCAGGACTTTCCTTGACATGTTACACCTCCAAATCTCACTGAGTTAGGGCTGCAAAACACACACATCTAATTACCTCTGCATCTTCCTCACAAGTTGGTATTTTAACTGCTCTCTGCGGAGTACTACATGAACCCTCCTCATCCTCCTCCTCCTCCTTTTCAGAGTCTGAAGAGGCTGTCAACTCAGAAAAGAGGGAGACCTTACTACCATAACCAGCCATACATGTAACACGGTGTGCTATAATATCGGCAGCGAGGGGTTTATAGTTGGGTTGGAGATCGAGAGGGGGCTTCACAATTATCGGCTGTGGGATGACTTGGGACACAAAGACAAAGGGCTTCTGTAGGTTCTGGGTTTAGTTAGGCTGGAAAGAGAGAGTGCTCTGGGCTTCACAACATATCACAGCACTAAAACAGCACAAAATTAAAACATATCAAAACCCCAGTTTCACAATCACAACTGAAGCACTGCAAGGAAAGAAAGGAGCGGTAGTGGCCAGGAACTGAGAGAAATAACACGTAGCTCCGAAATGTACAAAAACCACAGTTACAATTCTTTTAGTTTTTTCGCTTTCTCTCTCTCTCTCTCTCTCTCTCTCTCTCTCTCTCTCTCCCTCTCTCTCTCTCTTCCTCTATCTCTCTCTTTCGCTGTATCATTGTCTCAAGTAAATTACACGTTTCAAAGCAAGCAAAATTGATGAGCAATTCAAGTTTCTTTGATATAGATCCTTGATATGACGTAACTCACATTGCGTGAACACTGCAGCCTTCAAATTGTACAAACTTAGTGACCACTGTCTTCAAATTGTCCAAAGGATACAAACTAAGTGTGTCCTTGAACAGCTTATGCCCCATAAAAAAGGTCTGAGCGAGTCAATGTGCTCGGTGTTCACTGAACACAATTCCTGACAAGAGAGTTATGACTACCAAGTCGGTAGTAGTTTGACAGTAGCTAATGGTAGTACTCTACTCATAAGAAGCATACTGCTTTTATCAACACTATTCACGACTACTCAAAACACAGTATAGCAGTGGGAGCACCGACAAGCAATAACTGTGAGTGATATATCGGTCTTTTCTACTCTCTTTCATCTCCCCCTCCCTGGAAGATAGAGTGCAGTCTTATACCAATCTCTTTTTACCACAGTATCTCTCTCTCCCTCCCTCCCTCTCTCTCTCTCTCTCTCTCTCTCTCTCTCTCTCTCTCTCTCGTCTCTCTCTCTCTCTCTCTCTCTCTCTCTCTCTCTCTCTCTCTCTCTCTCTCTCCCTCTCTCTCTCTCTCTCTCTCTCTCTCTCTCTCTCTCTCTCTCTCTCTCTCTCTCTCTCTCTCTCTCTCTCGCTCTCTCTCTCTCTCTCTCTCTCTCTCTCCCTCTCAAGTTCACAAGTATAACAGTGCTAGTAATCACTTCTACTGTTCATGCTTTGTTTTTTTCAAACGGCGGCCGGTAGACGGAGAAAGAACAGCAATCACATGCTGAGGAGGATGGGAAAACCCAGACAGAGGCAGAGATAAAAGGCTAAACGAATCTAGATAAAGATAGTCAGACTTAAAAGATAGTTTAGTCAAAGTATGAAAATTGAAAAAAGAGGAAGATTGTAGGAAAAAGAAGTCGAGTGATATGGATTTACAACAATGTACTGGGCTAGAGGGAAAAGGAAGTTGATCCTCTTGAACTACCCTTGCAGTACAACACATGATCCTAATCCAACTATCATCTCAAATTTCCAACCACCAATTTCTAACAACAGTGGGTCATGGTACTACTAAACTCTATCAAGTATAAACTCACTTCAACTAAGAGGACTGAAAGTGCTAGTAAATGTAAATGTGAAGAAGCTTGTCGCACTGGCACAAGAGTGTACTGCGCCGAATAGTCTTTTGTTCGTTTCTCTCTCTCACTCTCTCCCTCTCTCTCTCTCTCTCTCTCTCTCTCTCTCTCTCTCTCTCTCTCTCTCTCTCTCTATCCCTCTATATCCCTCTTTATCCTTCTCTCTATCTTTTTACTTTATTTTTTTTCTCACTCAATCGTATTTTTGTAGAAAGTAGGACGGACAAAAACCACAACCGCATAACATGCAAACATATATTCTCATGATTGAATGAATAGGAAAATAAAAATGAGTCGATAGAACATCAGTGCTTGTGATTAATGACAATTTGACATTTTTTTGATATGCTGCACTGGCTAAAGTAGTAAAGTTTGGGCTCCAGAATTTTCACAACACAGAAGGGGCCACATGATGGCATGATGCTGCACGCAATCACTGCTTTCCAGTGAATCCTCATTTAACACTCTGTCAACAATCATCCCTCCACCCACCCTAATATCCCCACCCGTATCATGGATGTCCCCACTACTATATACCTGGTCACCCTTATGTCCCCACTAAAATACCTGGTTTGGTAGTGACGGTGGGTGGGCAGCTGACAGGTCTTTCAACACGCAGGGGGACAGTCTTTACACTGAGGGGTAGGGATCGATATTACACTACGATTTGGTCTGCCGTCTAGTACAAGTTTCTGCCGTAACACTAACTGGACCCTTTATTAGTCTATCGGTATCAAAGTTGTATCATTACAATTGGGTATTATAGGTATACTTACTGCTTTTCAATAGGTGTATATCCCCCCTTCTTGGTTCCCTTTTTAGCGTACGCAAAGTTCATCAGACATATGGCAGCTTGATTCCTTTCTTCCATTTCGAGTGAAGCAGCTTTGGTCCTCTTGCACCCTTCTCCCGAAGGTATCCTCCTGCCCTTGCCTGTCCGCTCCTAAAAATAGAGGGGAGAGTAGTTTTAAAATGTGTTGTTCCTTGTATTGGTCTATTCGATTCTAGTGCAATTGTCTCACAAGATTCCACATAAATTTTAGTACTCAAAGTAAACCAATAATGGTCAGTTCTAACAACTCACATAGTTCCGGATGGTCTGTGCAGTAAGGTTCACTATCTGGTTGTGTTCAGAAGATGTTATGTGCGAGTTGGCCGTCACTGGCCGCCTCTGACACTTGGAGCCTTTGTATCGGGGTGCTGACTTCTGACTGGGGATATAGTTTTGTTGGTAGAATTATTGGGTATAATCTTTTTGCAGTGTTTCACATGCTTCATGCTGCACAGAAAACATCATCAATATCATTCATGAGTCATTAGTTGTGCAGTGTCTGGTGAAGTTCATACTGTCATTTAGCAGCTTAGGGGGATACGATGTACTGCGATGTACTGTTTTACTGAGTCGTGGGGGTTGGGGAATCATGGAATAGCACCATTTGTTCTATGGA
Organism: Hormiphora californensis; assembly: GCA_020137815.1. Lineage (NCBI taxonomy): Eukaryota > Metazoa > Ctenophora > Tentaculata > Cydippida > Pleurobrachiidae > Hormiphora > Hormiphora californensis. The sequence continues at coordinate 1,635,331 of CM035362.1, read as the reverse complement.
GGAGGGGGAATGAATTGAGTAATGAAATTACACACCTTGCATGCACCTTGTGGCATCACAACTCACAAGGGACGATATTTCTCACTCCCTCCTTTTTACATCTCTTTGTTGAACAACATCTCTCCGATTTTCTCTTTCTACCTCTCTTTCTATCTCTCTTTCTCCCCCTTCTGTCTCGCATATAAAGATAGATGGCACTTGTTTCACTCCTGCATGCACAGACATTGTATGCATGCACACTGTCAATGGGGCATTTGAGCGCAGAGATGGATGGGGAGAGAGAGAGAGAGAGAGAGAGAGAGAGAGAAAAGAAGAGACTAGCGGATAGAAAGATTGCATGTCGTTGATGGCCCAATGATGTGTATTGTATTCAAACAATCAGTAGCATATCATTATCAAATACACAATCAGCCGGCTGATTGCAGCCGAGGAGGGGAGATTATCAATTAATAGACAATCAGCCAACTAGTTAACTAGTTCAAGACAATGCATGACATTGATTATTCAATCATTAGAGCATAATGGGTTAATTATGACGGAATGATAATTGTTATTACTTGTTGTAAATGCCCTGTATGTAAGCTGCGGAGGTTATTGGGTGGCGTCGCGGTACGGGGATCCAAATCTGAGAGAGATAATAATGAGCTAAGGGATCCAAATCTGAGAGATATAATAAGCTGAAAAACTACTAATGAATCGTTGATTGATTGAGTGTTCAGGATATATGGTAGTGGATAGTAACAAAAACACACAGCACAGATGAAACATACACACAACGACTCAATAGTCAATGCTTTGTTTAGTAACTAGGACGGGCAGGAACAATGTTCGCGAATGACCAGGGAGATTTATAAACAGTTAGGTTTCTATTTGACTAGACTGATAAAGGTCATTGCCCCCCCCCCCTTCCTAACCCGCCCTGCAAGGCTACCTTCTTGAAATGATGCTATAATAATGACTAAAGCTATAAAATGCTTATCATTACCTGACCATCATGTTGTAGACTGTTTCCTACAACATGGAGTTAGTAATTAGCAATATTATAATATCCAATAGCAGGCAAATATCCAACAAAAACCAAATAAACGCAAAATATCTGTTCTGTGAATAACAGGGTAGAACAAAGTCATTGAGGCAACAAACAGATATTGTGCGTTTTATGAAAGTAGTAACCTACCTTGCTGTTTTCTATTTTCCCCGCTGCAATCATTTTAGCAACATCTGCCCTGAAATATGACATTATGTTACAAAGAATTTTCTAAACCACGGATAACTATCTAGTTGTGTTATACTCACTTTAACTCAAGTTCCTCGATCTCTTCAATATACATCTGAAATTAGGGCTGCAGTTAGGAAAGGGATATTATATTGAGGGATGCAGTTAGGAACGGGAGTTACTGTTGGAGCGAAGAAATAATATTCTCATTCATTGCTTACAGTGTTAAGTCTGGAAAGATAATCTCCGAGGGCCTCTCTCGTTGACTTTTTAGCTCGAGTCATCTGAATTGGGAAATGAGGTGAAACAATTTAGCTCCCTATCAACCCGCAGACGTCGAGCACTGTGGTTATACCACTCACCAGACAAGACATACAATAGAAACTAGAAAGTAAAAACTATACAGTATACACAAATAAGCAAGAGGGTTCAATTGCAGGGGGATCAAACACAAACATACCTTTTTATCCTCCCATGGAGCACCCTCTGTGTCGAGTTTTGCTGTTGTAGATAGATCAAACCCAAGCTCTTTTGATTTTCTTTCAGTTTTTGAGTTTCTAAAACATAACAGGGTAGTTAGGAGATCATCAACCCGCTGTGTGTCTACTGAAGATTATCAATATTTGAACCATGACACTTACAGAGAGCGTTTAGATTTAGTGTTGACCACCATTGGAACCAGCTTTAACAACTATACTGACCTAGCAATTAATTTCATTAAAAGGGGAGGTGTGGGGAACCCAAGTGTGTCCAGGCCCTGTGTCCACCCTAAACCTAGGACTCGAGGGTCCAGGGCCCCAGGTCTAGGGTGGACCCTCAGCCAGGGTGTGCGGGGGTGGGACCCTCCTGGAGGGTCTAGGAGTAGGCCGGCGGTGGACGGGGTGTAGGGGCTACAAGTCCAGGGGTTGGGATGAAGCCCCCAAAAATGTTGTACACTTTTAAGGCCTTTTTGTCACAGATATCAAAATGCTTAATGCACATCCGTGATTTATCACAGATTGACCACCTGATCATGTTCTGAGCTTGATTGGACCTGGAATTAAAGTCGAATTTTTTATTTAAGCGACAGGCCGCCGCGCACACAATTGTTTAATTGGTCATATCTCCGGTTCCTGATAAGATAAAGACTTGATCCTGGTTGCGTTGGAAAGATAAAAATTTTATCTTTCCAATGGAACCAAGAAAAAGTCGCTAGCTTATCAGGAACCGGAAATCGATTTCAAGCGCTGCATTTTGATGCGCGGCGGCCTGTCGCTTAAATAAAAAATTGGACTTTAGACATATGCTACAGACAACTTTGACAAGCAGTGTGGGTTAAGTTTGGCATACAAAACCAAGCGCTTTTCAAGAGATAAGGCATCGCTTTTCAGAGTAAATAAACAATAAATTAATTAATTAATTCATCCGGTCTTGATAATTCTTCTTCGAGAAATCTGTTTTTATTTTTATTTTATTTCTGGTAGTGGAAGCTCTTACGGTAATTCCCACGCCCCGTGGGAAAGTTTTCGACCGTGGGAAAGTTTTCGAACCGTGGGAAAAGAGAGATACATACAATAACTATAAAAAATAAATTGTTTTTTTATTCTTTATTGCATGTATCTCTCTTTTCCCACGGTTTGAAAACTTTCCCACGGTCGAAAACTTTCCCACGGGGCGTGGGAATTACCATAAGAGCTTCCACTATGGGGGGGGGGGAGGAAATATTGCGCGCACGAATAAATAAAACATTCGTCGCGGATTTCAATGTAACGCGCGGACTGGTGATGGTAAAAGCGCTGCCAAACATGTTATCCTTCGTGAAAATTATTTTGATCCCTTAATTTTAAATTTTTGATCCCTAAAAAAGGGCCAGCGTTAAAATCTGCTGAAAAGCGCTGCCTTATCGGGGGCCAGCAGCGTTTGCCAAGGGTTAGGGCTAAAGTAAAAAAAGAAAAAGTTAGGGCTAAAGTAGGGTTAGGGTTTGGCTTGGGGTTAGGCCTTGACATTTCCTACCAGATAAACTTTGAATAAGGCAAAACGGTTGAGTGGTTTGGCGGTTAGAGCCATTTTGGTGAATCAACTTTTTGTAAGCGTGCACCTGTAAACAAGCCACCAAACACCCAGATCGATTGTCTATCAGATACCGACGGTATCATACCGTTTACTGTTTAGTTTACAAAATTGGTCATGTAGTTGCGTGGCTATAGCCGTTTGCACGAGGGAATGAGGCCATGTCCGACTTCCGAGGGGGTAAAAGTTAAAAATTATACATAAAAATGAGTTTACACGTTCTGTAGTAATAAATAAGTTAAAAATGATGGGCCATGTCCCCAATATTTCTAGAATGGAGGCACTGATCAAGAAGGCCAACCCAAACTGATCAAGAAGGTGCCAAGCATGGATCCAAGTGAAGAGGAGTCCACGAATAAACTCACCTCGTGAGTCAACCAGATCTTCTGTACATATTGACAAGCATGCAAGTTTTACCTTTTGAAATGTGTATTTTGGTAAGTTGTATGATGTATCAAGTCTCTACATTATACATATCACTGCATCCCCTCTTCCCTTACTATTGTCCATAATTTTAAGCACAGCAAACATATATATAATTTTTATGCAGTAAAACGGATCACGTTTTGGTTCAGATGACTAATACACCATAATTTACAGCACAGAAGAACTGAACGATGAAATTTGCTCTCATATTATGAAGGGCTGCCCTGAAGTTGATGGAGGTCGAGTATCACAACTCTGCCAACAACTTTATGAGAACTACGTCGAGGAGAATCAGGCTTCCTTCAGTAGAGACACCGCCACCACCACAGTTCCGAACACCGCCACTAGAGTTCCTGAAATAGGGGAAGATAATAGTAAGTTTTATTTATGATTGCTGTTATGAAAATATTATCTTTAATTAACATATCTTATCAACATTGAACAGGCATTGAAAAGCAACGATGTTTGGTTCAAAAGCAGCTTAATTCCGGGACCATTGTTGATAGTTTTTCAAGACTCATCAGACGTTGCACAGGTAGGCTACGAAAAATACAGGAATATGAAATTATTAGATAACCAATGACAAATTGAAACACCTTATTTGAAATAAGTTGATCTCGATTGAGCTCTATCGTGTCAAATCGACACTCAACTAGTTGCATAACCAATTACAGCTAGGTCGGGGAAGAATATTTATTTGTGAAAGTTTCTTTGATTGTGTGACTCCTAGTTCAGTACTTTTCGGTAAAAAACATTTCCTACTTTTCAGAAGATGATGACCCTGCCGATGTAATTTGTCGAGAAATCCACACATCCCTCTATTGGGCAAAATGGAATAAAAGGATAGAAAAATACGACAAGGATCTTCCGGTTGAATTTCTAAAGTTCCTCTTCACACACCTTTCAGAGGTAGGTACATATGATTGGGTTTCACCATGTTTCACCACGCCCTGCAAGAACCTCTTTTACAGCTGTAAAGAAGGGTTAGAACATAGAACATTACAAGTCAGTACATAAAAGATAACTCTTCTCAGGAAGTTGGGTGGCGCCCTTGTATTGATCCTGCTAATCTCATCTTTGATTCTTTTTCTTCTTCTCAGGAAGTTATAAATGCCTGTAACTACAACGATTGGGCGCTGGCATTAACAACCTTTATGGAGTTTCTCGTAAAAAACAAGGATAAGAATTTTATCACAGATGTATCAGTTACTATTGTGAAGGCTGGCCTCCCCTCCTTGGTAAAATACTAGTACGGGCATATGACGTCGAAATTTGGCAAGTTTTCGGCATAATCGTTCTAAAGCTAATTCCACTTCTAGGGTACTCTATGGGGTCCCTAGAAACACCCCCTGAAGTTGTCGCAAGATCGGCGATGAAGAACTTGACTTAATTGGGCCTAATTGGCTATAGGGTGTTTTCAGGCTGAAGCCAAAACCATAAGTACCCTTAGAATAGGAGTAGAGTAAAAACCGAGGGCACTAAAGTGATCAGCCCCACACATTATTGGGGGTAGGTGCTGGAATTAAGTCTCTATCTCATCTGGTTAATTAGATAATTAGATAATTAGATGTGCACATAGCTGTTTTATGGCTATACGGTAAAAACCATCTTAGGAAACGAGTAGGGACAAAACCGAGGGCACTAAAACGATCAGCGTCCTCGAATTAGTGGGGGTAGGTGCTTGAATTAAGCACATAACCGTTTTTGGCTATATGGCTATAGCCACTTAGGAATGGTTTAGAGACTTTTTATTGGCGCCATTTTGTAGACAATGGCAAATTTATGGGGGGTCGACGTCGGACTTTTAAGCTGTATCTCCAACCGTTTAGCCGTTATTTGGCTTTAAAGGTGCTCAAAATGAGCAAAAAACGGTAAAAAGCCCGATTTTGAACACATATAAAGCCAAATAACGGTTAAACGGTTGAAGATAGAGCTTAAAAGTCCAACGTAGACCCCCCATAACTTGGCCATTGTCTACAAAATGGCGCCTATGAAAAGTCTCTAAACAATTCCTAAGTGGCTATAGCCATATAGCCAAAAAACGGTTATGTGCAAACCTAATTATCCAATTATCTAATTAACCAGATGAGATAGAGACTTAATTTCAGCACCTACCCCCACTAATTTGAGGACGCTGACCATTTTAGTGCCCTCGGTTTTGTCTCTACCCGTTTCCTAAGATGATTTTTACCGTATAACCATAAAACGGCTATGTGCGCATCTAATTATCTAATTAATAATTATCTAATTAACCAGATGAGATAGAGACTTAATTCCAGCACCCACCCCCACTAATGTGAGGACGCTGATCACTTTATTGCCATCGGTTTTTACTCTACTCCTATTCTAAGGGTACTTATGGTTTTGGCTTCAGCCTGAAAACACCCTATAACCAATTAGGCCCAATTAAGTCAAGTTCTTCATCGCCAATCTTGCGACAACTTCAGGGGGTGTTTCTAGGGACCCTATAGAGTACCCTAGGTACTACCCGCATCCTCCATATCCTTAAATCGATAGTGTTTACCCTAGAAGTGAAATTAGCTTTAGAACGATTATGCCGAAAAATTGTCGTCGTATTACCGCACTATACCGCCACTTACCACAATAGTTAACTGATTTATTAAAATTAAAATCTCCGTCAGATCGCCAAGTTATTCGGTGCAGATTTCACTGAAGGCTACCACCAAACAGGGATATTGTATGCTGATGGTAGATGTATCGATGTATCTTATATGCTTCACTGTCTCAGTATCCTAATTACTTTCCAACCTGTACAAGATAAGCCTTACACGAAATCGCATAATGAGGCATTAGATTTGGATCATTACAAATATAGTGGAAAAGTTCGTGGACAAAAGATACAATCTAGTGTAAGATACAATCTAGTGTAAGATACAACCTAAGTGTAAGATTTAATTCTAAAATGCTTTTAATTCAATCGTGGTTCACATTATATGTGTATTACAACGACGACGTGGTTCAAGACGTCCAAGACGCACAAAAAAGCAATAAATGTCTTTGACGTGGTTTGACGTAGGAAACGCCAATATTACGGACTACGGAGCACAAGTCTTGAACCACATCGTCATTGTAACTGTTATGTAAAATTCTTCTCACGACTCACCCTTTCAGAGTACTGAAAACTCTTGCATCATTGAAATTCTACCGAATATTGTGGTGAAGCGGGCGACTGGTTTTGAAAGTTCCCCTGAGAAGTTAGCGCCTTCTCTGCGGATAATATTTACGAGAACATGGATACGATGATGCCATTTCTTGAAATCCGCAACTTTCTTGATATCTTCTGTAAGGCTTTTAGAGTATAATATTCTTTTAGATAAAGGATGCAATGCACAGAATGTGATGTGAGCAAGATGGAGAATGAGATACCGAACATGAGCCAAATTTTGACGGCCTAGCCCTTGCACCTCCAAAGATTTCCTAGAGAAGTTCCCGGGAGATCACTTTTTTGGTGATACATAACGTCTCGGGCGGTGCATACGTATATATATGTACTATAGCTCCTCCGCTAGGACGTCTCTGGAAGAGATTTAAATTCAGTTTGCGAAATGTGATCCCATTTGCATTACTAATACAGTCGGACCCCGATTTAGTGGCCCCCGATTTAGTGGCACCCCGATTTAGTGGCAGGATTTTTCCCCCCAAAATTTTTCTTGTATCAGCACCAGAAGGAGATATCAAAATTACTTCCTCTATCACATGGTGTCTAGCAGGAAACGACCGAACCGGGTTTTTTTTCCACCGAACCGAACCGAACCGAATTTGAAAAACTTTTTTACCGAACCGAACCGAACCGAACCGAACCGAATTTCGGTAACCGAACCGAACCGAACCATACAAAACTTTTTCTGTATAAATGTTTCTCTAAAAAGTCATGGAGAGCACCGATCAAGGTATTGAGAATCATTCTCTGAAATTTTGTTAAAAAATGTTTGAAAAAATTTCAAAGTCAATTTTGTGAAAAAATTTTCAAAGTCAATTTTATCGTAAATTTTCTATGTCAATTTTTGCGTACGAATCGTGTTTCGAATCGGCAATGCTATACGGGAATGGTATTGCTAATTAGCAGGATTAAACGAACCATGAATCGTGTCTCTCTAAATTTCCCAATTAGATTTGATGGGGGATCACGTATCAGCACAATCCATCTCGGACCCAATAATTACCAACATCACTCCCGTTTAGCATTGTCGATTAGAAACACGATTCGTACACCATAATTTACTTAAAATATTTTTCACAAAAAAAATTTCACAAAATTTCAGGTAATGATTCTCAATACCTTGATCGATGCTCTCCATGAATTTTTAGAGAAACATTTAATTTTGTGAAAAACCTTTGTAAAATATTTCAAAGTCAATTTCGGAAAAAAAATTCTATGTCAATTTTGCCGTACGAATCGTGTTGATGCTATGCGGCAGTGCTCTCGCTAATTAGCAGGATTTATTGAAACATGAATCGTGTCCCCTAAACTTCCTAATTAGATTTGATGGGGGATCACGTATCAGCATAATCCATCTCGGACCAACTAATTAGCAACATCACTCCCGCTTAGCAATACCGATTCGTAACACGATTCGTACGCAAAAATTGACATAGAAAATTTTCCATAAAATTGACTTTGAAATATTTTCCAAAGTTTTTTACAAAATTTCAGAGAATGATTCTTACCTTGATCGGTGCTCTCCATGAATTTTTTGAAAAAAATAGTTTCTGAATTTGTTGACCCTCTCATGAGGATACGATTCGACGGGAAGTCAGGTATCAAATCAATCCATATCGAACCCGCTAACTAGCGAAATCATTTCCACATAGCACCACCGATTCGAAATGGGGTTAATACGGCGAAATTGACATTGAAATCCATACAATTTTCGTGAAATAATTGAAAAATTTTGCATGAAAAAGCCCGATTTCTGGGCATTTTTTGACCAAAAAATTCGGTGGTTCGGCCAAAATTTCCTACCGAACCGAACCGAACCGCCCAAAAAACACCGAATTTCCGAACCGAACCGAACCGAACCGAATATTCGGTCGCTTCCTGGTGTCTAGCTAAGGGCATGTGCTTGAATATAGTGTGAAGAAATGCGATCTGTACAGGGGTTCGGTAGCTCAGTGGTAGAGCATCGAGCGCGTCTCTCTGGAGGTCCCTGGTTCAATTCCCGGTCGAACCCAGTATTTTTCGATTTTCTTCCCTATTTAATTCTTGCTCAGATCTCTTTATTCTGAATAATCAATTAATCTCTCCTTGACCGAGATCTGCCCGTGTGTGTGTGAGATTCCCCTATATAACCGTTGTACGGAGGGCGTGTGAGTGTGTATCAGCACCAGAAGGAGATATCAAAATTACTTCCTTTTTTGCAAAATTTAACAGAATGATTGTCAATGCTTTGATCGGTGCTCCGGGGGGGTTCCAACCTATTTCTTGTATGTTTGTACGGAAAAAACAGGGCTTTCCTCAAATAAAAAAATACAAAAAAATACAAAAAAGTACAAAAAAATAATAATAATAATAAACACGCTATACTCACACCTGCTCAAAAAAGGATACCAGATAGTGATTTAATAACATGACTAGAGAGAGGATGACACTGATTGCCCGCAGGCCCCACAACTACAACAAACATTACAACTCAGCCATGGGTTCCCCATCACCCACTCCAAATGCACCAACGAAGAGATGTGTTTTCAGGCGAGCTTTAAAGGTATCAACGTTGGGGATCGACCTTAACTCGAGGGGTAGCTCATTCCAAATAGTAGGCAGAAATACCGATAGTCTCCTACGTCTCAATTTAGAATTGGCATTGATACTGGTCATCTTGGGGTGTTTTAATCTGTAAGGATCAATAACATTAGTCATCCTTGTTGTCCTGGAGACTCCCCAGCTTTCATCAAGAGGTACCATTTCCTGGAGGTAACCTGGTGCTGTTCCATAGACTATCTTATAAGCGATTAGACAGGATTTGAAGTCCAGTCTGTAGGAGATGGGTAAAATATGACACTGCCTGAAGTATTCCAAGTAATCCTCTTGATGCCCATGGATATTGAATATAAAGCGTACACAGGAGTTTAGTGTTTTCTGGAGCCCACCAAGAACTCGGGCCGGAAGTCCACAGTACAGAATATTACTGTAATCAATCCTCGATATAATCAATTGTTTGACCAGCATTATCTTCGTTTGAATATCAAAACATCTGTGTAACTGCCAGAGATTCCGTAGTATCAGCCCACACTGTTTCCTCACATTATTAACCTGTCGTTCAAGATTAAAATTGTGATCCAAGAGTATTCCCAGTGTTTTCCCATCTGCTCCACTACATTCACTGGGGAAGATTTCCGTTCCTCCAAAGTTGATAACTGGATCGAAAGAGATTTTACTCAAAGAACTGCGTTTTCCAAGCAGGATGAATTCCGTTTTTGCCTCATTACACTTCAACCACTGTCCCACCATCCACCTCTTCACCTTCACCTCCTCAATATCAACCTTTGTCCTAGACCAGCCAGTAGAATCCGTAGGAACCAGACTCACATAGAGCTGGGAGTCGTCTGCATATAACTTTATCCGGAGTCCATATGGTTCCACAATATCTTGCACAGCTTCAATGTAAAGTAGAAACAAAATTGGACCAAGAAGGGACCCCTGGGGCACTCCACAGAGTAAGGCTAGGGTATCCGAGAAACAATCACCAACTGAGACTCTAAAAGATCTGGAACTCAAGTAGCTCTTAAACCATTGAAGAGGATCACCATCCACTCCAAACCGTTTCTGCAACACCTCCAACAACTCTTCATGATCCACCGTATCAAATGCGGCACTCATGTCCAAACAGATCAGAGCCACGACATTTCCTTTATCCATCTCACCTAATACATCATCAAACATGCTGGCTAACAGAGTTTCGCAACTGTGACCAGCACGATAACCGGATTGATGCTTGCCCAGAAGTGAATTGCTTTCAAGGTACTCATTCAGCTGCATGAGCACCACCTTTTCTAGGAGCTTAGAAAGGAATGGGATATTTGAGACAGGACGATAGTTACTGAGAGCTTCCCTATCTCCGTACATATTCTTGATGGTAGGAAACACGATAGCCTTCTGGAGAGATTCCGCAACTGTAGACTGATGTAGAGATTGGTTTACCATCGATGTTAATACCGGAGCAAGATCCCTAATGCACTCCTTTACTACCCAAGTGGGCAACGGATCAAGGTCACAATGTTTGCTTGACATAGACTTCACCACCTTAACAAGTTCCTCCTCCGATATCTCTTTGAATTCCTTCCACGTTGAATGACAGGCTTTTCCGGGTTCCTCAAAGTCGCCAGCTTGCTTCTGCTCCTCATTGACTTGGGTTCGAATTTTTTCCACTTTCGAACTAAAGAACTGGGAGAAATCATCTGCCAAGTTCTTGGTGTTTGTTGTTTCAGGAAGAATTGTTTCAGCTTTTCCAAGAAGTTTCTGGAGCTTACTTTGCAATTTCTTTGGGTCACCTTTGGCAGCAACCAAATACAAAAAAAACAGTTTTATATGGTAATTTACCATTATTGTTCGAACTTTTACTGTTTTTAAACATTCTTCCACGCTATTTCACGCAATTTAGCACAAAATATATACATATTAAAATATATACATATTAAAATATGTATATATTTTGTGCTAAATTGCGTGAAATAGCGTGGAAGAATGTTTAAAAACAGTAAAAGTTCGAACAATAATGGTAAATTACCATATAAAACTGTTTTTTTTTGTATTTTGTATGTAAAATTACATATGTAGCATGCCAAAATCGCGAGAGAAATTTCCCCGAATCGCAATTTCTTACCGAGAAAATTTTCTCGAATCATATTTTCTAAGCGAGAAATTCCCCCGAATCGCAATTTCTTACCGAGAAAATTTTCTCGAATCGTATTTTCTAAGCGAGAAAATTCCCCGAATCGCAATTTCTTACCCAGAAAATTTTCCCGAATCGTATTTTCTAAGCGAGAAATTTCGCCGAATCGCAATTTCTTACCGAGAAAATTTTCCTGAATCGTATTTTCTAAGCGAGAAATTTCCCCGAATCGCAATTTCTTACCGAGAAAATTTTCTCGAATCGTATTTTCTAAGCGAGAAATTTCCCCGAATCGCAATTTCTTACCGAGAAAATTTTCTCGAATCGTATTTTCTAAGCGAGAAATTTCCCCGAATCGCAATTTCTTACCGAGAAGATTTTCTCGAATCGTATTTTCTAAGCGAGAAATTTCCCCGAATCGCAATTTCTTACCGAGAAAATTTTCCCGAATCGTATTTTCTAAGCGAGAAATTTCCCCGAATCGCAATTTCTTACCGAGAAAATTTTCTCGAATCGTATTTTCTAAGCGAGAAATTTCCCCGAATCGCAATTTCTTACCGTTTATGTATAGCTGGGTTCCGTTTATGTTCATGTACATGTATTATTTATACTTTTTCACGTACCCACATCCTTCATTATTTTTTGTATTTTTTTGTATTTTTTTGTATTGTTTGTATGGAAAAAAACAGGAATTTTGGATACTTTTATGTATGGTCCGTACAAAAAAATACAAAAAAATACAAAAAAATACAAAAAAATAGGTTGGAACCCCCCCGCCAAATATGGCTCACCCCGATTTAGTGGCACCCCGATTTAGTGGCAGGATTTCTTTCCACCGAGGATGCCACTAAATCGGGGTCCGACTGTACTAATAAAAGAGAGAGAAAAACATACTTGAGGGATTTGATCTGATCCGTTGGTCAATGGTCGGTCAAGTTTTGGCTCTTTTTGTTTTAGATAGAGTAGAAAGATTAAATGTAATTTGTAACCCGTTTGTTTCAGCAAGCAACTTTCTTGGATTGGGGAGTAAACTGATACGATTCTCTAATTATTTGCTAATCATTGTGGACTGTTATCTTTCAAGTTGCGTAAAAGGTAGTAGGTAAAACATTACAGATTAAAAACGTTTTTATGTAATACTGTAACAGTCCTATACAAATATTTGGCCACGATTATCCTCCCGGAATATCGGAGTCCACCCGTACGAGATATTTTTGATGTTGTTCGCAGATACTTCTATAAGAATTCTGAAATCTACTGAAAAAGAGTTCCTACAAAGAATGAAACTGAGCCTATCGAGCCCTTTTTACCAACCTCGGGCTCAACGAGTTCCCGAATACCTGAAAATGCTTCCAAGACTGTTCCAGATAAATACAGATCAAGATACCTTCAAATTCGCCGCTACCAACTCCGTGAGCCAATGGGGGAGCCCGGAGGGGGTTTATGCTTATATCGTATAGGGTAGCGACTAGCTATTTGAAATAGCGGCTAATTTGAAACAACCCCTCTATAACAGGCCAGCAGGTGCACCAGATTTGGATTTTTAGACATCAGTGGGCTTGGTATGAGTTCTGACATGATGTCTAAAAATCCAAATCTGGTGCACCTGCTGGCCTGTAGAGGGGGGTTTCAAATTAGCCGCCATTTCAAATAGCTAGTCGCTACCCTACTGTAATATGTGTACATTTCAAAGCACTCTTCCCATTTCTCTCTCTCTCTCTTGATTACAGCAAGGAGTTACTCTTTTGATAAATCTGATAGAGCTGGAGCAGAACAACCCAGATTATTGTAACTTCTATCAGACTTTGGGAAATCTGGTAAAAGCTTATTTAACACCACGAACCATGATACCGTTTGGTTTTGATCTGAAAACTAATCCGGTGGAATTTAAGGAATTGGGCAATCACTTCTATGCACAACGAAAGTTTGTCGATGCAGCTGATGTATATACTAGCGTCATCATCTCGTGTTACTTCAGAATCCAATCACCCGATACTTTCTGGTAAGTCTGCATTTGTTATGTTCTGACCCTCCCTTTACATCTGTAAAGGGACGTCATTCGCATGCGGGGCACACGAATGGCAGTCTAGCTTGGCAAAGTTTGCATAATAACAAGAATAATTCGTTTTACATCATAAGTGGGCTAGTCAGAACGGCCAGCGTTAAAATCTGGGTGTTTTGGGAGTGCTGACAAACGGGTTTTTTAGGGTTAGGGCTAAAGTAGGGTTAGGGTTGGGGTTTGGGTTTGGGTTGGGGCATTCCCTACCAGATAAACTTTGAATCAGCCAAAACGGTTGAGTGGTTTGGCGGTTATAGCCATTTTAGTGAATCAACTTTTTTGGCAGCGCGCACCTGTAAACAGGCCTCCAAACACCCAGATCGTAACGGCGCCCAATCAGAACTAGTCAAGCCCACTGAAGTCGATAAATCCTAATCTGGTGCACCTGCTTGGGGTGTTTCAAATTAGCTGCCATTTCAAATAGCCAGTCGCTACCCTAATTAGCTTCACTATTTCACCTCACTATTTCAGTGATGACCCAGAGCTGATAAACATGTACCATGTGCTGACTATCACTATAAATAACAGGTAACGGGAACTTGTTCATTTAAGTGTAATTATTCATTTCTGTTTCCTACTATACTGATCAGAAAAAAGAGTCGAGGACCAAATTAATTTTCTTCAGATCAGCGGCACATTTTGAACAAGGGAAATACCAAGAGGCCCTAGCTGATTCCACGTTTGTTATCAATCAGATTGCTCAAATCTTCATAATGATTGCCGGTTGTTCAACCAACCCCGGCCTTTGGAAGATCATGGAACTGGTAAGTGTGAATCGCTCTATATTTTTTAAAGAAAACGACCGTCTGTTTTCAGGGCAAAACAATGGTAAAGGCGAGAATTAGACGGGTCAAGATTCTAACCAAGTTGAAACAGTGGGAATGTGTCTTGAAATGTTGTCTGGATTTGCTTATTTATATTCAATCATCTCTAATCAACACTTCAATCTTACTACAGTACTACTATCACAGTCTCGTAAAGTATGTTATTGGTTATTTTATGAAATCAGTGATTTTAGTAAATATTTGAAAATTAGAATGAAAAATATTATGTGTATCTACGTGGGCAGATCTATTATTATTATTACAATTGACCACGATTATCATTAGGTACAGTAAACGTCAGGGTTATCTGAGTTTCCCACCATTTTGTATCATCTGCGAGACTATTAATGAGAACCCACAAGGCCACAGTGGCTTTGTCAGGTAATACTTGAACTTTTGTCTCGCATTCTTCTTCTATATGGCTTTACCCAATCCAATATTATTGTCAATCCTTTCTAGGTGCAAAAAGTGCAGGCATCCCTACTGTTCGAAGACATGCTACGAGAAAGATTCGCAGCATTCGAAATATTGCCCCTTACTTGGGAAAATAAAACAAAAGATCTAGAGTAGCCGGTCCACATGAAATAATCACATATTGTGTTTGAACGTTTCGTATAACTTTTTTTTTTAATTTTTAAAAATTGCATGTAATTCCTCTTCTTATCTGTGTTTTAGCCTATGATAAACAATCCATATAATAAATTCCATAATGTTAGTCAGTCTGTCCGTTAATTGGTTTTTCAAACTCCTCCCACAGTTTTTGAGCTAGACCCCTGAAAATTTGTACACTGGTACCTTGGACCAAGGCGGATGTAAGTACGGGCTCAGATTTTTGATCCGATCTTTACAGCAGTGACGTCACGGGGTGACGTCATTGCGACAAAAAGATTTACATTTTTCAAACGCTTCTAAGACCCTGAAAACGGCTCTAAATCAAAAAACTAACGCAATAGTGGGGAAAGAGAATCGTTTGAACTTCATTTTACATGATAGCGATTTCCCGTAACTCAATGTTTAAGGGTCGTAAATCGCGTCGGCAAAGTTAAAAATGCCAAAAATACGATATTTTTCACCGTAGCCACCCAAAATCTTATCCAATCGATATGAAACTTGGTCGTTATGTGAACTTTAATGTCCTTTGGCCAGGGGTTCCCGGAAAACGGATTGGCAAGATGAGAACTGACCGGAGTTCTTATAATTCTAAATTCACGAATTTGGAATTTTTCGTCGACTTTTTTTGGCGACATAAAACGCGAGGAAATTTTTAATGAATTTTAAAATTTTACACTGCGCGCGTAATTCTAGGTTCCGCACGCGGCGTAAAAAAGCAGCGCTTTTTGGGAAAATTTGCGTGTTACAGTAAATGATTTACCCGCCTCGCCAAAATTGTAATGGCCGTTTTTTCAAAAACCCAAGGTGTATGATATGTAGGAGCGGTTAGATCACCACGTGGTTAAAGTCGCATGCCACCCCTTTTTGCGCATTGTCATAGCTCCTCGAGGTCGCATCCAATCATTATCAAGAAATGTCCCTCAAGTTTTTCGCTTCTCCTTGAGGAGATCTACAGGTTTGATGAAGGTCACTTTTGGATTGGATGCAAAATGAAGCCGTGAGAGTAACCTGAGATTAGGGTGGCGCGCAACTTTCTGCACGTGCTGATCTAACCGCTCCTACTATGAGACTCATTGCTCTAAGGAACAAACAAATTATCTATATTATAAAGCAGAGAACCTTGCAAGACAAAATTTGGGGGAGGGGGTTTTAGGGTTTGCACGTGGAAAATTAGCGTGTTGTTAGGGGTAGTTGGTGGGGGGTTTGGGGAGTTGCCATGATGGTGGGCAAGAGTTTAATACTGCACGTGCATGTTGTTGGGTGTTTTATTGCGTGTTCCTGTCGTGTTTTGTGGTGCTTGGCCATCTACTGCTGCGGCCCCGATGAATGCCTCAGCTTTTCTACCAATTCGTATCCCAGCTTTAATAACTCTACACAGCTCCAGTTCTACGGATCTTTATCACCTGATTCGGTATGTTCTTCAGCTGCAGTACTCTAAAGACTTCCCTGTACCAGCTTCCATTATATTCACCAGCCCGATATGAAGACGACGACAGAGAGAAAGAGGGAGAGAGAGAGAGAGAAAGAGAGAGAGAGAGAGAGAGAGAGAGGGGGGGAGGGAATCGAATGATGGGGTGAGAGGGATAGAGAGAGAGGGGGATAGGGGATAGATGGAGACTATCCATTGGAGAGGGGACAGGGAAAGAGAGGGAGATGGAGAGGGGGAGAGAGAGACATGGAGACGGGGGGGGGGGGTTGGGGTTGTTATAGGACTCCAACTGGCTGTAAGGGGGTTATGGGGTGAGTTGGTCAACATAGCGGGGGGGCGGGGGGAAGGAGGGTGTTGAGGAATGAGTATTCAATAATGTGGGGCGAGAGCAGTCAGTAGATATTGAGAGGATTCGATAGGGGTGGGGGGAGTCAGTAGGGGGCGAGAGTAGTTTTGGGTCTTTTGCCTGGGCTCTCTAGTCTTTTAAAAATCAAACACAAATGTCACCGGTTATATGAGGATAAATTACCATTTACCAGGTCACGGGTTCCCAGCAAACGGGTACTCTAGTATATGTAACAATAATAAACAATAATAATACAGTTGTATTTCGGATACTCTGCTCACTGCTGCGATTATAATATGTTTACTGTTTATGTATAATTAGTACTGAATATTCTTTTGGACCCGTCTCAATTATTATAATGGTCTATCTCCTTACTTATCTCTGGACTCTTTTTTATCCAGTCTTTCTCATGCAGCCCCCCCCCCCCCCCCCCCCCCGAAAAGTATGGACAAATTAGCAGTGTAAAGAAACTCCATTATTCTTTTTTGGATATATGCCAGATTTCAATTTGAATTGTATTGCATGTTAGTTACAACTTACAGGGTACATGTGAGAAAGGAGAATGAGAGAGGAGATGTGTGTTGTAGTGGGGCTGCCGTATGTGCCCTTAGCTCTGTGTGTGTAATTTAATGT
Source organism: Hormiphora californensis (assembly GCA_020137815.1). Taxonomy (NCBI): domain Eukaryota; kingdom Metazoa; phylum Ctenophora; class Tentaculata; order Cydippida; family Pleurobrachiidae; genus Hormiphora; species Hormiphora californensis. The sequence continues at coordinate 1,617,887 of CM035362.1, read as the reverse complement.
AAACGCCACCCTGTATGCCTGTGTGTGTGTGCCCCGATTTATTTGAAACATACACATTGCTTCAACCGCTGTTGGTTTGACCCAAAAGTATTGTAGTGAGTTAAAGAGACCTTACTAATATTCTTATGTGGAGATATGAATGTACTTAGCATTGTGAAAGAAAGTTCATGTGAGAGAAAGGAGCTGCACACATCCACTGAGAAACTCAGTGTGGTTGGTTCAGTAAATGTAATGCGCCCGCGCGCGTAATAAATGAAAGTACACTTTCCAGCACTGCTCGCACGACACTCACACGCTCACTCTCGTCTTGATTTTGAGCAATATTCTGGAGTTACAATTCAAGCTTCAAGGAAGCGTGTTGGACACAACTTTAATTAACTAATTACCTCCAATTAGCAATGTCTGACCCTGCTGCCTCGTACCTCGGAAAGACCACAGTGTTTGAGACAAAGGATGTTCCCATTCCAGAATACAAGCAGGTAAGAGATAATCCCTCCGGCATCCCTGGTTTACCAACATCCCCTTATCTATCTTGACTTCCCTTCCCCTAACTTTTAACCCATATTTGCTATTCTCCACCCATTTCCTCCCACCGTCTCACCCCCACCACCCTCTCCAACTCAGCCCTAACCCCTCCCACAATCCCCATCAGACAGCTGGAACTGACTCTAATGTTGTTGAAGAGATACAACTGAATCTAGCTGCAGCCAAGGGAATCTACAGCAAGGATAAACTAGATGCAAAGAATGTCGGTAAGTTAAAATCAGTAAAATCCCAAGGAAATATTTAAGTTACAAATACACTAATCAAATGGTATTCCAAAATTGGGCGAGATCCCATTCAATCTTTTGGAAGACAAGAGCATGCATTTTCACAAGATCATGCTCATTGTTCAGCGAGACAAATCAAAATTCCCGTAGATTTCTTGTCACGTGTTGCCCATATATGGTGTTGTGTGTCACGTGCTGCCCATATATGGTGTTGTGTGAGACAAATTCCCCTGTCAGATTTCTCTGATAATGTCATGAAGGAGAATGAGGGAGGGTATGGTTTAGGACAGGTCCAGTACGAACTTCTCTCCTGCACCAGCAATGAGACACCACTTCAGAAGTAAGTGAGGGAAATGGGATCAGTTAGCTTTAGGGGTAAGCCATACGGTTCAGGATCCAAAAAATTCTTTTGGTTGTTCTAGGCGGAGGAGTTTTCGTGTTTTGTGCGTGTCGTTTAAACTGCAGTAGATTCATTTCATACAAGTTTGGGGATGATTAAACACAATTTTCACACACAATTTCTTCTACTGGACACTGGTATATCAAATCATTGTCTTGACTGCACCTTTCATCGGGTTATAATGGTCAACAAAGGACAAGCTCCCAATAGCACACACGACAGCCCTAGAGTTGGACTTTGAAGTGTGTAAAGTAAGGTGAAGGCGTAGAGTGGGGCAGTAAATATAAAGAATCGTTTTATTCTTGGCAGTCGTGGCCCCGCTCCCGCTATATCTGAGGAAATATAAATTTTTATTTAAGCTAGATTAATTGATCTCTGGACGGCAAGCTCGTTAAATCAAGGTTTTACCCGGAAGAAAAGGATAGGAAACTATAACTTACTTCTGTTTTTGATAGTGGTCACTAAAAGGTGAAGGTGGGACAGTGCGAGGAGGAGGATCTTGATTAGTGTCCCTGTATAATGCACCCAGCCCTGTTAGGAATGTTAGTTCGCTTATTTTTAGAATTTAACTCATAGAATATTCCATGTCCCTAATCAATTAAATAATTAATAAATGAACTGAATATTTCTCGCATAAACATTCTCTGCCAGGAATTTTCTTAGCAACTCAAAAGTTGAAGTACTTTTGGATATTTTCTCATTCTAACCCTGTAATCTGTATATATAGACTTGTTACCTGAGCAAAGCATTTATCAGAAGCCAGGCAAGTATCCAAATTATCAGTTCCATTTAGGAGACACACGAACAACTGGAAATGGGTGGTTGACATTTGAATTGAGAGGTAAAATGAGTATCAAATCAAATGGTTAATTGGATAAAAGGGTCAATGATTTGGAGATTGTTGGAATCCAAGATGGACCTAATACCACGTGTTTTACCTGTAGCAATGGCATTATAAATGGTATTGTGTAGTTGGATAGACACATGCGGACCACGTGACAAGATCTCTGGTAAGATCGGTCAATATCATGAGATACTATCAACACCCCGCCTAGAAATAGTTGATAATTAGGGTAGTAGTAGATAGATCTGTAGATCGGGAGTGGGACTTGGTTCTTTGGAAGTATGTAGAATGTAAATAGTGGCAAGATCAGAAGTGGTTTATTGAGGGAGGGAGGAATGTTAAACTTACAGCACGCCCACAGAACAGCAGATGCAGTGAAATACTCCATGACCAATACCATATATGGACATGCCAGTTGTGACATCATAACTACCAGCTGGACTGCTAGGTAGCAGGATAATACGTTCACCTAGGAGAGGAAGAGGTATTTAGTTCAATCTAAGAAACTTCGGAGTTCGACATATCATGTCTAGATTCCCAATAATAATGGCACATCAACTCATGGACCCTTAGGATCTATCACATTAGTCTCGTTTGGTACGTCTAATCATTCTTAGTTCCTACCTTGACTGACCAAAGCATCTCCATCACCTCGTCACCCCTCAACACCACACTAAGAGAAAGGACCAGTGCAGCACTGGACAACCCAGCACAAACACGTGTAATCACCATATCACGTGACTCTCCCCCTCGATCACGTGACATCGTTGCATTTGTAGTGTTTTCATGGTAGATATCCGTTGTCATGGTAACTATGCCCCCGTGACGTGTACACTTGCACACATCACCACCAACTACTGATGACGTCATAACGCAAGCTCGGTGATGGGTTATACCCGTTACTAAACTGACAAAACTACACCTCACTTTTCCACCACCCTTCTCATTCCCCTCTTTTTGGAGTTTGTTGATCCCAGGTGGTGTTGGAATGCTGTAAACAACACTCCAACTAGGCTGATCCCCAGGGACACCAATATAGAAATCAGAAACCTGGCCGGGAGCCAAGAAACCCTTCATGACAAGTGATCTCCGGGAGATCTCTATAAGACTTGTTGCATTTCCAAACCATTCGTAGCATTGGAGGGTTAGGGAGGGTGGGAAACGGAATGAGGTGGATGGGTTGGTGGAGCAGTAGCTCTGAGATGCGGCGGTGAGGGAGGAAAGGAGGGTCCGCCGGGCAGAGAGAGGGAAGTTTCGTGTTACAGTTGAATCCAGTCCTGCAGGGAGGGCAAGTGTGAATTTTAATGTGAATTTTAGTGTGAATTTGAAAGCAAAATCCTTAAGGATGTGTTTCTGAAGCGTGATTTTGGGAGAAAGATCCTGTTCTTGAACTACCGAACCCTCTCAGAACCGTCAGAGCTACACAAAGTTAATATCAAATTTCACCTAGAAAAAGGGAGATAAGATCCAGGGTAAGGTTGAGGGGTCCTCTATCAAGGTGCCTCATCATTAGTTCTACATCTCGAACACTCACCAGCCGCCCATCACCAGTCACATTTACTAGCACACCTGGAAGTAACTTGATTAATTAATGGACACAAAATAAACATACCAAAGCACGAACCAAATCACTAATTGACTTAGGTATCACCTACCAAATCACCGAATACCTACCAAATCATCTAGTAATTAACTTACCAAATGGTTCATTTAGTTTGATCAGGGTTGTTAGTTTTGGTGTGATAACAGAATTACAGTCACTCCAATCAGTGTGTTCCCACTCCTGATTCTCACCACACTTCCTCGTCGCAAAACCTGGGTTCACTTGTGTTACTATAGTGGTTACCATAGGTTACTATTGGTTACTAATTACTATTGGTTACTACTGGTTACTATTGTTTACTATTGGTTACTACTGGTTACTTATGGTTACTAGTTCACCTCCATAACGACAGGATTCTCTAGCAAGAGTTCCAATGGGTGTTAGACTCCACTTGACAATCCCGAATCGCCGTGTTCTCTCTTCTGAGACAAAACATACCTGAAAATATTGAATAAGGGTGATTTAAAAAAATAAATTCTTTTGATCTCCAAGAGAGAACCTCCAGCTCCTTTTACATCTTTAGGATCGGTAAAAACAAAATGTTTGAAAGTTAGAACAACTTATCCAACGGTAATGAAATTACCCCTCCGCGTTAATATGGCTCCAGGCTCACAGTATGCATTAAAAGGGGTGACTTCGTAACCAATCCAACAGCAGCTGTTTGATATTATCAATGATCTGTAACTTGATATGATCAATGATCTATAACTTGATATGATCAATGATCTATAACTTGATATGATCAATGATCTGTAACTTTCGCCCACTTTCTAAAATTACGCAATCAAATCATCTAGCTGGAGACATTCAGCTGCTGCAGTAGTAGTCAAAAGTACTCGAAAGTAGTATATGTAGTAGTTGATCAGAAGGGGATCAGAAATGGGGTGTACCAGGTGATATTCTGTCATGGAGTGTTTGTCAAGAGATGTTTGTGTAGTGTGTGTATCGCCTGACGCCTGTCATGGTATAGAGAGAACGGAGACGAGACACACTCAGAGATCAGAGAAAGAGAGAGAAGCGGAGGCTGGAGAAAGAGACAGAGAAATGCCATCATTAGAAATGGCCCGGTATTGGCAGAACAACTCCCTGTCATGATATATTTCGGTGGCCCTCTCTCTCTCTCACTGGGCCACATGAACCACAGTCAGTAGATAATTTATTTATTGGTTGTTGTAGTTGAGTTATGACTTGTCATGGTTCTTTGTATTGGTTCTGTATATTGGTTCTGTATTGGTCCTGTATTGTAGCTGTTACTGCGTGTTTCCGGTTACTTCCTACCTCGCCCAAAGTTTTCGGGTGTAATGAACCCCTCTTAGTATCGGCATGTATTGCTTTTTGGAGCTTGGGAGCCTAGATACAACTGGGATCTCATACGTATTATTATGAGGCCATAACCAGCTGAGACCATCACATGACACACCATATATGGGCATTACCTGACACACCATATATGGGCATTACCATATATGGGCATTACCTGAGTGCTGTTGTAACAGGTCATAGGAGGATCCCATCCGTGGTCTCTCGTGCAGGTGTGTGCTCGTGGGAGTGGTGGAAGAAGCCCCAGCTGGCATTGGAATGTTTCCTGTAGACCACACATCACCTGGATTGGGAACATACCTAATATGGGCATTATGTAACACGCCATATATGGGCATCACGTGACATGATATCTATAGTTACCCGTTTCTTGGCGGATGCAACGGTAGTTGTGTCTATTGGACAAAAGGTTGTGAGGCAAGATGGGAAGGAAACAGTCAGGGATTCCCCGTACTCATCTGGGCAGTTTATTGCACCGTTCACAGCCTCACTGCACTCGTCTAGACAGCGGAACTCCTGACCGCACCGGTATAATTCCCCTGAGGGGAAATAATATGAGGTAGTTATCCTTGATCCTTCTGGCTTTGGGCTTGCCCTCGAACCCCCGAACCACCTCATGGTATTATACCAGCGACTAAACCATATTTTACATTTAACCTCTATTAAGTCCTCTCTTCTTCTCTCACAGTAAGAGAACAAAACAGCAACTATTTTATCTCTATATCTCTCAATTTCCCGCAAAATTTCTCTCTCACTCGCATGAGATTAACTCTCTCTCTCTCTCTCCCCTTCTATAGTTCAAGATTCGTTCTCTCTCTCTCCCCCCACTACGCGATATCGATCACGCACTAATTAACAATTCCATTTTCCTTCCTACCTCAGTTGTATAGCAAGACATTTTGTTTTGTTATACAGCTCACCTTTCTCGTTTCACGAGCGATTTTGGGCTTGCCCTCGAACCCCCGAACCACCTCATGGTATTATACCAGCGACTAAACCATATTTTACATTTAACCTCTATTAAGTCCTCTCTTCTTCTCTCACAGTAAGAGAACAAAACAGCAACTATTTTATCTCTATATCTCTCAATTTCCCGCAAAATTTCTCTCTCACTCGCATGAGATTAACTCTCTCTCTCTCTCTCTCCCCTTCTATAGTTCAAGATTCGTTCTCTCTCTCTCCCCCCACTACGCGATACCCTCCACCCGCCCCGAACCGCCCCGCCCACCACCAATATATACATACTAAACAAAACTGTTGACTGAGAACAAATCCTTGCTAGTTCAGCCTTCTAACCTAATCGGACTTAATTGATCCTAATCAGACAGATAGGTCTCACATTACACATATAATATATACCGCGGTAGCCATCAAGCTAATCGAGAAAGCAAATAAACTCAAGAACCAAGAGAAAGATTAGAAGAACTCATCCCCACCTGTCGCAGGGATAGAGAGCCAAAGATCCAAGACTCATAGGGAAGAAGAATCAATATCCTGCGACTCTCGAAGGAGTTTACCCTCCCGAACCCGAAGCCACCTATAATGGAACCTGTCCTGTGGGCAGTTCCTGATGGTGGGGGAGGGGAGGGGGGCTATTCTCCTAGTGCCGGCGTTATCGCTTTGCGATAGTCCCCTGTGGGCTTGCCGTTGGCAAGCCCAGGCACTCCGTAGATAGATAGATAGATCCTTCTGGCTTCATCAATCAATAATATTAATATAATGAATTATCCGATATTTATCTGCTATAATATGGAGATTCACTGTACCTTGTTCCAGGTATTACTGAGCAACTTAATGGTCTGTCCAATCGTGGCCAAGGAGTAGGCCAAGGAGTAGTATATAGAGACTAGAGAGCTTGTTTGCATTGATGAAAACAAATTAGTTAATTATTACCTTGAACTATAGTCGTCTTTATACCATGAGTCCCACTCTTCAGCTCTAAAAATAGTGCTCCTTTCGGTAGCTCCTGTGGAGGATATATCATTTGGGTTCTTCATTTTTAATCAGATGCTAAAACTACTCCGAGGATCCGCTTTCGGGTGCACAAATCTATAGCGTTGATGGGTCTATATTCATTGCTATTACGGAAAGGGAGGGGATGAGGGTTGAATCCTACCCGTGTGTAAATGTATGGAAAGTTGGTGCTTGCCTCACACGCCACAACTACCCGGCCAGCCTGGTAACTCAGAATATACCGCCACGTACCTGGGAAAGAAGGGTCACTTTAGTAAATCGGTAGGGTGTGGGATTGTGTGAGAAGGGGGGTCAGTAAGGTTTTATCAGTGAAGGAATGATTAACCTCCGCTATTTAAGATACCTGACCCGGCCTTGGGTCAGTGAACAAATGATGAATTAGCTAGGAGCAGCCTTGAAGAAAAATTGAGAATCATACCATGTAGAGATAAGAGTGCAGGGTCATTCATGAAATTCTTTACTGTATGTTGTGAGGCAATATTAAATAACAGTCCACACTCCACTCCTTGGTATTATGTCCTCTTTTCGAGTCAGACAGTTTTTGTGGAAGTCTGGCGAACAATCCATAGTGGCAGTTAGCCATATATGCCACGCCCTTTTCGACAAAAAGACAGACCTCCATCCGACTCAACGTTCATTTTAATATTGCTTTCTCCTACTCTTTAGATTTCACATGTGGGCCTTTTGTGTGTGACGTGTGTTCTTTGGAAGCAATATATATATCATATCTTTGGTTCTCCAAGATACTTCTCCTACTTGGCTCTGTTTCGTTCTTTATTATTTTGCTGGCCTATTTTGCTGGCCGATTTAATTTTTGAAAAATTTTGGGTACGAGAGAAATAAGAAATATGAACCTGGACGAAAAAGAGAAGTAAAATAATAAGAGAGAACGTCATAGAACAAGAGTGATAGTAAAAGAGACCAGCCTGCGAACTAGAAAGGAAAGAAAGAGAAAAAGAAAGACTGACGGAGAGAAAAAGAAAGAGAGAGAGAGAAATAAAGAAAGAGAGAAAGAGAAGAGAAGAGAGGCTGAAAAAAAGAAAGACAGCCATGAGGAGGGGGTGTACGGTAAATAAGGAGCCTAATTAACACATGTAGCAGTAGTACTCTTAGAAAATGTCTGCGTGTGTCTCTCCTCGGCACTATATCTCTATCTTAAACTAAATTTGTATCTTGTACTGAAAGTCCCTGATATATAATTGTTATTAACTTTGTTAAGTTAATACCAGCTGGGGACTGTTCAATGTTCATTACACAGTAGCGACCCCCATTGTGTGTTCGTGGTGGCGGGGTGGTGGCATTAGACTTCATTTTGTATCTAGGGTAAACCGGGGCAAAATGGTTAACTTTTTACTTAATCGGTTCTCACTCCCATTTAAAAAAAGATACAATGAAAAAAATTATATAGCATTAAAGTTCATTATTTTATCTTTCAAATAAGATAAATTTCAACTCTAGGGACCATCATTTACTTAACTAAATAACTAATTTAAAAATTTTGGTCGGAAAAAATGGTACCGGGGCAATTCGGACAACACCAATAGGAGTGCTTTATTTCGTCACGTGGGAGTCACGTGAACGTCCTCACAACACCAGAAGAAGATTCCCGCCTGGTGTTGTTAGAGGTGGGGGCAATTCGAACAATGTAATCTACACGCAATCTACACGCTGGTCGTTCTTGTTCGAATTGCCCCGGTATCACGCGTGATCACGTGGTACAAAGAACTGCACATCATTGGCCCGGGAGTTAACCAAATTGCCCCGGTGTGTTAACCAAATTGCCCATGTTTGAATTGCCCCGGTTGTTCGAATTGCCCCGGTAATCTTAACTTACCAGAATTTGGAATGAAAACATGCGAATATTTAAATAATTTTTATACCATCTGAAAGCTGATATTATTAGCTTTCAGCTGGTTTTTTCAAATCGGAAATTGACCAACTTAAACCGGATCTAGAGCCTATTTAGTGGTAACGGGCAGGCTCGAACGAGCAGTTTTCTTCTGGAGATAGGATGACGTCATTATGATAGCTTAACTAGGTGAGAGACGGGCAGTACTATGTTCGAATTGCCCCGGTTGTTCGAATTGCCCCGGTTTACCCTATCTAATTTAATTGGGGTTTAGTTGTGTTCACGGGTCTGGGCTACGGCGGTCCTGAAATTATCACTAAATAATAATAACTAATAGGACCTAATAGGTGCTTTCACTGCACAACAGGCAGTTTGTACTTTGCTTTTTCTTTTTTGCTAGACGTCCCCATGCTATCATTTTCGTGCTTTGCTTAGTAGAGTGAAGAAAAGAGGAATGATTCATGAAACTTGATACCTTAAGAAATTTATTTTCCCTTTTGTACACACTTTCTGTCGTTATACCATGAGGGGAAAAAACCGAATATAATATGTAAATCGTATTTTCTACTAAGGACATGTTATATAGGTTAAACCAATGATCCTAGACAATTTTTATCAATCCTTTCGTGATTCGTCCACATGGGACATGGGCCTGTCCAAAATATCAGACGATCTTATAATTTTTCTTCCAGCAGCTAAATATCCCACTAAAGTTTACACTTTCCTCAGTACCAGCCACCAGGTGTCTCTGTTCATCTTAGCTCTTCCATATTTGCTAAATACAGTCGGACCCCAATTTACCGGGATGCTCGGGGGAAAGGGTTTTGCCCGGTAAATCGGGGTGCCCGGTATATCGGGGTAAAATACCGGTTATTTCCTATATCGGGAAAATTTTATCCTCCCGGTAAATCGGGGTTCCGGTAAATCGGGGCCCGGTAAATCGGGGTCCGACTGTATATGAAAACTAAATAATATTAAAATTGTGTACAAAAGATGGTCCACGTCTGACTCACTGGAGGTGTTAATTTTACGTCGTTGGGAACAGATCAGAGAGAGAGGAGGGGTCTCACTCTCAACGCCTACCACTAATTTTATATTGCCTTTCTTCAAATTTCTTCAACTATTTTTAATTCAGCATATATAATATCATTAGCTTTGGTTTTATCCAAACACAGCCCTACCTTAGTTAAACTCCATTCAATCCTTTATTATCATCTAATAGAGCTCTTTGTTTTTATAGCCGACTGCTGCAGTACACTACTATATTTCTCTCCTTCTTTGAGCTCTTTTTCACTTTAGTTTGTGCCGCTTTTATGTTGTTGAGCACTATAATTTATCACCTGGTTCCCCGTTCCCTAAACTTTTTTCGATTTCTCTTTCCGCAATATTTCACCCTTTTCTTGCTTTGTTCGACCCTCCCTCCCCTTTTCGCAGCAAGATAGTTTAGCAGCCATCTTTACTACACTCCATCCGATATAATCGATGTATCGACATCTGCTTCAAATACTGGATATATAGAGATTATCCGTGATAATTTATCATCATATTATCTGTAGCTCTAATCCTTTACCCCCAGTTGTTTGTTATGGCAGAAGAAGCTGCAGAGAATCCCTCAAATCCTCCTCGTACTGAGACCTCATCTACTAAACCTCGCTCCGTATCTTCACCGCCACCCTCAAAACCTCCAAAATCATGTTCGGTGATAAAGAATAGGGCAGCGTCAACACCAACCGATATGACTCCCGCTCCTAATATTCCAGCTCGTAAAAATTCGGTGAAAACTCCGGATATTCCTAATTCTAGCAATCCTAAAACGCCGGATATTCCAAATCCTAGCAGCCCTAAAACTCCGGACATCCCATCTCCTAGCAGTCCGAGTGTGTTGAAATCTGGTTCTGAGGTTTCCAAGTTTCGGAAGGATTTAACCGATTACATTCGCTCTAGAAGCCAGTCAGCAAGCCCCGATTCATCGGAATGTGTTAACTGCGAAACAGAACTAAATGGAAAGAACTCGAATAGTGGTGATGACCCATTGTCACATCACAAAGTATATGAAAATAAAGCTGGTGGGAATGAAGTTCAACTTGTTATTGAGCCGGATGATGTGGACAATATATCAGGGACTGGTGATTATGTGGAACTGGACAAAATATCCGGTGAATCACCACCCCCTGACAATGGTAACCATGGTAACCAGGGAGAACATCAGCTAAAATGTAACTCAAAGAACGCACTTTTAGATCAAAGACAAAGTATAAGGCGAGAACGACTTCAGTGTAGCCAGTCGGAAGACGAGAGCTCTCAATTTGATGCTACCAATGTAAAAGTTAGAAAAGTATTGATTAGTGAGTTGGAGGGTGGACTGGGTGGTAAAAACTCTCTCCCCATGATATCTCCAGTGTCATCTCGAGGTGTGATGGGAGATGCATCCCCAGTTACAACTCGCATACACAGCCCTCGACCTGGAAAACCGGCCAAAGTGGACACCCACACGAGCGTACATGTTGGACCTATAACTCATATTTCAGGGTTTGGGAAAGTGCTACTTAGCAGTATTTATGTTGATAGCATTTCCGGCTCTTACATATCTTATCTTTACACTGGACAAGGGTTATATGAAAATGATTTTGATACCAGTTCTTGCGGTGGGGATGTCCGGTGGAATCGCGGTTATTTGTGCTGTGTACCTCTTTGCAAGGCGACGGAGTAATTTGTGATAGTGTGAGAGAGAGAGAGAGAGAGAGAGAGAGAGAGAGAGAGAGAGAGAGAGAGAGAGAGAGAGAGAGAGAGAGAGAGATAGAGACTGAGAGAGAGAGACTGAGAGAGAGAGACTGAGAGAGAGACTGAGAGAGAGAGAGAGAGAGAGAGAGAGAGAGAGAGAGAGAGAGAGAGAGAGAGAGAGAGAGAGACTGAGAGAGAGAGACTGAGAGAGACTGAGAGAGAGAGAGAGAGAGAGAGAGAGAGAGAGAGAGAGAGAGAGAGTTTGTATTTACACACCTGTTGTTGAATCTCTACAGCTGGTATCAAAGTAACTTCGTGTTATTCTAATCTTTTCTCGTACCGTTTTACCCATTGATCCAACACTGTAAAATATGAGCTGAGTTTACGACATTTAAAAACAAAAAAGGCATTTTCATACTGCTAGATACGTCTGCATCAGTAATTGCAGGAGTCATGGCTATTGATAACTCCCACATGTACCATCACATCCCTCGACTCATGTTACTTATCTCACCTACGCTAAGGCCCTTTTTTACCTAAAACGAGCCTGAAGCCACCGTGGTTCAGGGGTTGGGGTGATACGAGGGGGGTTAACAGTGGGCTCCTTTTTCCCTGGTGTAAACAGTGGCATGTATGTGGGGGCTGTCCTCTTATCATCCACCTTCTGCTGCACTCTCTCCTGGGGATGGTGGGAGTATGAGGTTATCAGGTCTGACCTCTGTTTGAATCTGTCAAGCCAATGCTCTGACCGTGGTTCTCGTGCGATCCGCGAAATGAGAATATGCCATAGGGTCAGGCCAATATTCTAACAGGTTTGAATTAGCCTCAATCAAGATCATTGCGAGATGTTGTCGCACTCACAGTGTTTTCAGGAAAGTGAAAGAAAACCAGCATATCAGGCTCACTCTCTGTCACCACCGTCATCTTGAGGCCGTTAGAGTAGATTGGGATGTTGGGGATGTGCAGGAGAAATCTCTCCTCCAGAGCACCGAGAACGGTGGTAGATCCCAGACATGTTGTGATCACAAGCAAAAACAAGTTCATATCTAGGTCAGAGAAATTATCCAATATACTGGTTGTGGTCGTATGATATGAAGTGATTATTAATATTAGAAACACATCGGTACATTGAACTGAACAGAGAGATAGCTATAAGAAGTCACTGCAACTATTAGAAAGAAATCAGAACGATAGATAAAAGGAGCGACAGAGAGGAAGATTTTGCTGTCACGCATTACCAACCACAAGGATGATAAATGGAGCTAAAAGAGAGAAAAAAGTGGAAAATTGAGAAAGATAGATAGATAGATAGAGAAAGAGGGATAGATAGATAGATAGATAGAGAGAGGAAGAGAGAGAGATAGAGATAGAGAGAAAGAGAAAGAGAAAGAAAGAGAGAAGATAGAAATGGAGTGAGTTGTGATTTAGTGGGGAGTGTATCACAGAAAACTAGCGCCGTAATTGCGTATTAAGAAAAGTAACGTTATAGAGAAAGAAAGATAGAATGATGATGAGAGGAGTATCAGTATGTTCTATGAAGAATCAAGAAAGTAGAGGGATAGAAAATGATAGACCAATGAACAGCTTCTTGAACCCTTTAGGTTGTATTCAGATCTGTAATATCACCAGCTTTATTATAATCAATGATAATGAACTTTGTGAAAACTGAAATGGTTCACTTGCACTGTAGTATATATCCCGGAAATAGCCAATCTTGCAAGGAGCAATTACCAGGGAATTTCTCGCTAGATTCCTTCTTTACATTGGTTCACATTAATTTAATTCGTGGGGTGTGGAGAGAGGGTCGAACAAGGAAAAGAGGTATATGTCGGGTTTAAACTACTACAATTCTATTCTAACCCAGGTACCAGAGGCTAAAGTTGGAGGTGGCAGAGTTTGCAGAGGACCTGGATAAAATGAACAAGACAGTTGATGAGAAAGATGCTGCTAACGTGAAACTGGCCGCTGAGGTTTGTAATATTAGTTACAGCTGTCTGGCGCCGCCGACCCGATCTGAATCTTGGTATCGAAGATACCTCACACTCTGTTTAGAGCTGGGAAGTTTCTTAGAGATTTGGAGGGTCAAAATGGGAATGTTTCTTAGAGATTAGGTCGGACAAAGTGGAAAAGTTTCTTAGAGATTAGGTGGGTCAAAGTGGGAAAGTTTCTTAGAGATAAGTTGGGTCAAAGTTGGAAAGTTTCTTAGAGATAAGTTGGGTCAAAGTGGGAGAGTTTCTCAGAGATAAGTTAAGTCAAAGTGGGAAAGTTTCTTAGAGATATCAGATAAGTTGGGTCAAAGTTGGAAAGTTTCTTAGAGATAAGTTGGGTCAAAGTGGGAAAGTTTCTTAGAGATAAGTTGGGTCAAAGTGGGAAAGTTTCTTAGAGATAAGTTGGGTCAAAGTGGGAAAATTTCTTAGAGATAAGTTGGGTCAAAGTGGGAAAGTTTCTTAGAGATAAGTTGGGTCAAAGTGGGAAAGTTTCTTAGAGATAAGTTGGGTCAAAGTGGGAAAGTTTCTTAGAGATAAGTTGGGTCAAAGTGGGAAAGTTTCTTAGAGATAAGTTGGGTCAAACTGGGAAAGTTTCTTAGAGATAAGTTGGGTCAAACTGGGAAAGTTTCTTAGAGATAAGTTGGGTCAAAGTGGGAAAGTTTCTTAGAGATAAGTTGAGTCAAAGTAGGAAAGTTTCTTAGAGATTTGGAGGGTCAAAATGGGAATGTTTCTTAGAGATTAGGTCGGACAAAGTGGAAAAGTTTCTTAGAGATTAGGTGGGTCAAAGTGGGAAAGTTTCTTAGAGATAAGTTGGGTCAAAGTGGGAGAGTTTCTCAGAGATAAGTTAAGTCAAAGTGGGAAAGTTTCTTAGAGATAAGTTGGGTCAAAGTTGGAAAGTTTCTTAGAGATAAGTTGGGTCAAAGTGGGAAAGTTTCTTAGAGATAAGTTGGGTCAAAGTGGGAAAGTTTCTTAGAGATAAGTTGGGTCAAAGTGGGAAAATTTCTTAGAGATAAGTTGGGTCAAAGTGGGAAAGTTTCTTAGAGATAAGTTGGGTCAAAGTGGGAAAGTTTCTTAGAGATAAGTTGGGTCAAAGTGGGAAAGTTTCTTAGAGATAAGTTGGGTCAAAGTGGGAAAGTTTCTTAGAGATAAGTTGGGTCAAACTGGGAAAGTTTCTTAGAGATAAGTTGGGTCAAACTGGGAAAGTTTCTTAGAGATAAGTTGGGTCAAAGTGGGAAAGTTTCTTAGAGATAAGTTGAGTCAAAGTAGGAAAGTTTCTTAGAGATAAGTTGGGTCAAAGTGGGAAAGTTTCTTAGAGATAAGTTGGATCAAAGTGGGAAAGTTTCTTAGAGATAAGTTGGGTCAAAGTGGGAAAGTTTCTCAGAGATAAGTTGGGTCAAAGTGGGAAAGTTTCTTAGAGATAAGTTGGGTCAAAGTGGGAAAGTTTCTCAGAGATAAGTTGGGTCAAAGTGGGAAAGTTTCTTAGAGATAAATTGGGTCAAAGTGGGAAAGTTTCTTAGAGATAAGTTGGGTCAAAGTGGGAAAGTTTCTTAGAGATAAGTTGGGTCAAAGTGGGAAAGTTTCTTAGAGATAAGTTGGGTCAAAGTGGGAAAGTTTCTTAGAGATAAATTGGGTCAGAGTGGGAAAGTTTCTTAGAGATAAGTTGGGTCAAAGTGCGAAAGTTTCTTAGAGATAAGTTGGGTCAGAGTGGGAAATTTTCTTAGAGATAAGTTGGGTCAAAGTGGGAAAGTTTCTTAGAGATAAGTTGGGTCAGAGTGGGAAAGTTTCTTAGAGATAAGTTGGGTCAAAGTGGGAAAGTTTCTTAGAGATAAGTTGGGTCAAAGTGGGAAAGTTTCTTAGAGATAAGTCGGGTCAAAGTGGGAAAGTTTCTTAGAGATAAGTTGGGTCAAAGCGGGAAAGTTTCGTAGAGATAAGTTGGGTCAAAGTGGGAAAGTTTCTTAGAGTTAAGTTGGGTCAAAGTCGGAGAGTTTCTTAGAGATAAGTTGGGTCAAAGTGGGAAAGTTTTTTGGAGATAAGTTGGGTCAGATTGGGAAAGTTTCTTAGAGATAAGTTGGGTCAAAGTGGGAGAGTTTCTTAGAGATAAGTTGGGCAAAGTGGGAAAGTTTCTTAGAGATAAGTTGGATCAGAGTGGGAAAGTTTCTTAGAGATAAGTTGGGTCAAAGTGGGAAAGTTTCTTAGAGATAAGTTGGGTCAAAGTGGGAAAGTTTCTTAGAGATAAGTTGGGTCAAAGTGAAAAAGTTTCTTAGAGATAAGTTGGGTCAAAGTGGGAAAGTTTCTTAGAGATAAGTTGGGTCAAAGTGAAAAAGTTTCTTAGAGATAAGTTATTAAGTTGGGTCGAAGTGAGAAAGTTTCTTAGAGATAAGTTGGGTCAAAGTTGGAAAGTTTCTTAGAGATAAGTTGGGTCAAAGTGGGAGAGTTTCTCAGAGATAAGTTAAGTCAAAGTGGGAAAGTTTCTTAGAGATAAGTTGGGTCAAAGTTGGAAAGTTTCTTAGAGATAAGTTGGGTCAAAGTGGGAAAGTTTCTTAGAGATAAGTTGGGTCAAAGTGGGAAAGTTTCTTAGAGATAAGTTGGGTCAAAGTGGGAAAATTTCTTAGAGATAAGTTGGGTCAAAGTGGGAAAGTTTCTTAGAGATAAGTTGGGTCAAAGTGGGAAAGTTTCTTAGAGATAAGTTGGGTCAAAGTGGGAAAGTTTCTTAGAGATAAGTTGGGTCAAAGTGGGAAAGTTTCTTAGAGATAAGTTGGGTCAAACTGGGAAAGTTTCTTAGAGATAAGTTGGGTCAAACTGGGAAAGTTTCTTAGAGATAAGTTGGGTCAAAGTGGGAAAGTTTCTTAGAGATAAGTTGAGTCAAAGTAGGAAAGTTTCTTAGAGATAAGTTGGGTCAAAGTGGGAAAGTTTCTTAGAGATAAGTTGGATCAAAGTGGGAAAGTTTCTTAGAGATAAGTTGGGTCAAAGTGGGAAAGTTTCTCAGAGATAAGTTGGGTCAAAGTGGGAAAGTTTCTTAGAGATAAGTTGGGTCAAAGTGGGAAAGTTTCTCAGAGATAAGTTGGGTCAAAGTGGGAAAGTTTCTTAGAGATAAATTGGGTCAAAGTGGGAAAGTTTCTTAGAGATAAGTTGGGTCAAAGTGGGAAAGTTTCTTAGAGATAAGTTGGGTCAAAGTGGGAAAGTTTCTTAGAGATAAGTTGGGTCAAAGTGGGAAAGTTTCTCAGAGATAAGTTGGGTCAAAGTGGGAAAGTTTCTTAGAGATAAATTGGGTCAAAGTGGGAAAGTTTCTTAGAGATAAGTTGGGTCAAAGTGGGAAAGTTTCTTAGAGATAAGTTGGGTCAAAGTGGGAAAGTTTCTTAGAGATAAGTTGGGTCAAAGTGGGAAAGTTTCTTAGAGATAAATTGGGTCAGAGTGGGAAAGTTTCTTAGAGATAAGTTGGGTCAAAGTGCGAAAGTTTCTTAGAGATAAGTTGGGTCAGAGTTGTAAGACTTTGGCGGTGTTGTATACTCCTAATAGCATACTCCCAACGTCGTACCACTAGATAATAGCTCAGAATAATGCACTAACCAGGGTAACAAAGTAAACACGTGATATGACTCAGGAAACGACCGAACCGGGTTTTTTTCCACCGAACCGAACCGAACTGAATTTGAAAAACTTTTTTACCGAACCGAACCGAACCGAACCGAACCGAATTTCGGTAACCGAACCGAACCGAACCATACTAAACTTTTTCTATATAAATGTTTCTCAGTCATGGAGAGCACCGATCAAGGTATGTATTGAGAATCATTCTCTGAAATTTTGTTAAAAAATGTTTGAAAAAATTTCAAAGTCAATTTTGCGAAAAAATTTTTCAAAGTCAATTTTATCGTAAATTTTCTATGTCAATTTTTGCGTACGAATCGTGTTTCGAATCGGCAATGTTATACGGGAATGGTATTGCTAATTAGCAGGATTAAACGAACCATGAATCGTGTCTCTCTAAATTTCCTAATTAGATTTGATGGGGGATCACGTATCAGCACAATCCATCTCGGACCCACTAATTACCAACATCACTCCCGTTTAGCATTGTCGATTAGAAACACGATTCGTACACCATACTTTACTTAAAATATTTTTCACAAAAAAAAATTTCACAAAATTTCAGGTAATGATTCTCAATACCTTGATCGATGCTCTCCATGAATTTTTAGAGAAACATTTAATTTTGTGAAAAAACTTTGTAAAATTTGTCAATTTCGGAAAAAAATTCTATGTCAATTTTGCCGTACGAATCGTGATGCGAATCGGTGATGCTATGCGGCAGTGCTCTCGCTAATTAGCAGGATTTATTGAAACATGAATCGTTTCCCCTAAACTTCCTAATTAGATTTGATGGGGGATCACGTATCAGCATAATCCATCTCGGACCCACCAATTAGCAAGATCACTCCCGCTTAGCAATACCGATTCGAAACACGATTCGTACGCAAAAATTGACATAGAAAATTTTCCATAAAATTGACTTAGAAATATTTTCCAAACTTTTTTACAAAATTTCAGAGAATGATTCTTAACACCTTGATCGGTGCTCTCCATGAATTTTTTGAAAAAAAAAGTTTCTGAATTTGTTGACCCTCTCATGAGGACACGATTCGACGGGAAGTCAGGTATCAAATCAATCCATATCGAACCCGCTAACTAGCGAAATCATTTCCACATAGCACCACCGATTCGAAATAGGGTTAATACGGCGAAATTGACATTGAAATCCATACAATTTTCGTGAAATAATTGAAAAATTTTGCATTAAAAAGCCCGATTTCTGGGCATTTTTTGACCAAAAAATTCGGTGGTTCGGCCAAAATTTCCTACCGAACTGAACCGAACCGAACCGCCCAAAAAACACCGAATTTCCGAACCGAACCGAACCGAACCGAATATTCGGTCGCTTCCTGATATGACTATTGGCAAGAAATGGAATAAGTAATACATCACAATGATGGGCCAAAACACTCACAGTTGTCGTTCCTCTTACGGTTGTCGTCCTCAGTAATCCACTTCCTCATCCGGGTAGTCCTCGGCCTCCACTCACATAGGGTCGCAGCAGCACCGCAGCATAACAGTAGTATCAGGGTCTGGCATAGTTCAGGCCGAGGTTCCAGGGATAGATTATCCGGGCAGAAGTTATTCGGGCATAGGTTCCCTGTAGAGAGTTTCCGGGTAGAACAGCATCGGGATCAGGATCGTAAAGAGAGAGTCTGGAACTGTATTTACTGGAACTCCTCTCTCCAACTCGTCGTGATGGAACTGCCTCACTGGAAAAATCCTTCGCTTAAGTAGGTTTGAATGAGAATCCTGTGGGTTGCTGATGGGAATCACTAAGCAGTGTGACTCCCTCATTTAGAATCCTGTGGGTTGCTGATGGGAATCACTAAGCAGTGTGACTCCCTCATTTAGAATCCTGTGGGTTGCTGATGGGAATCACTAAGCAGTGTGACTCCCTCATTTAGAATCCTGTAGAGGGCTAATAGTGATCACCAGGCAGTGATAGTATCCGGTTACCATCCCACATATAGTTAATAGTATCAGGTTACCATCCCACATATTTGGAATATTTGTGCTGACACGCGCTATACTTTCTGCACACGGTTCCCCGTGTACACTCCCACACCAACGATCAAGAGTGAAGCGGTGAAAGTTCAATTGATAGTCCGGGTTGGGTCAAAGTGGGAGAGTTTCTTAGAGATAAGTTGGGGCAAAGTGGGAAAGTTTCTTTGAGATAAGTTGGGTCAAAGTGGGAAAGTTTCTTAGAGATAAGTTGGGTCAAAGTGGGAAAGTTTCTTAGAGATAAGTTGGGTCAAAGTGGGAAAGTTTCTTAGAGATAAGTTGGGTCAAAGTGGGAGAGTTTCTTATATATTAGAGATTAGGTGGGTCAAAGTGGGAAAGTTTCTTAGAGATAAGATGAGTCAAAGTGGCAAAGTTTCTTAGAGATTAGGTGGGTCAAAGTGGGAAGTCGTCACAACATCTCTCTCCCTTGTTTCCAGGTCCGAAAGTTGTCAGATAACCTCTCCGAGATGAAGGTGGAATTGAAGATGGGTGCCCTCAAGATGAAGGAACCTGGACATGCAGCCATAACCAGACAACTGGAATCCCAGATCTCGGCATTCAAAGAAAAATCTGCTAAAGATCCAGGTAATATGTGTAGTCAAGTATTATTTTGAGCTGTGAGACGTGCTAGGTTCTCATTCTTTTCCCTCACATTCCTATTCTAATTCCCTCGCCTGTCTCTATCCTAAATCACTTGTACTGCCTCCCTGTCAGGAATTTCTCTAACCTAACCTGAAACCTCTCTCTCTCGTCTCATAACCCTCGTCCCTCACACATGTGTATCCCTGTAATAGGAACGGCTGGTGCGGTTACCTATGAGGTACACTACCGGGGAGACCATGCCAAGTTTGCAGAGGCCTCCCGACTAGCTACAATCGAGAAACGGATCTCTGATCTGGAGGGGAAATTGGGCAAGGATCTCAAACTACTGGTATGTACCGCTCCACTACCGGCCAAAATTATTTCGTATATCATTCTCATTCCTTAAAATAATAACGTAAAGAGACCTTTCTTTACCTCCTAATCCTATTGATCGGTGAGTATAACGTCACAAATTTCTCCCCAGAGTACAATCAGTGCGGACTCTACTGACAAGTCTGTTCTTGGTGCCGTTGCTGCATTGCAGACAAAGTTGTCCCTAATTGAGCCTAATGATTATGCCCATATTGAAACTAGGCTACAGGTAACTGAAAAGTTAGTTTGGAAGATAAAACTATTTCAATCAATCCACTACCTGGCCTCGAGCCCCAACCTCTACAGACATGTTGAAACACCTTCACGACACCCGAGTTCGGATAGATTTCAATCTCATCTTTATTCATGATGTTGGGATTAAATTGATTTCTCTCCCCTAGGCTGTATTGCACAAGATGGATCTGCTAAAATCAAAGGCAAAGGAAATCCCAGAAACTAACAATAAGGTAGATTTTAGCCTAAACTCCTTCAAGAGGACCATTATCCAAAAGTTTCCAATTTACCCAATTTGTCCAATTTGCTGAACCTTCACAAAACACAATGCAGTGCGAGCTACTGCACAAGACCTAATGACCCAATACATACTCCCAAAATCTCTCTTTAGGTGACGGAGGTGTTTGATCTGGTTCGGAAGATTGAACCTGTCCTAACTACCCTCCCTGATATGGTTAACAAACTGACCACTCTCCGAGCCATCCACGAACACGGTGAGTAAGGGAGAGATTGTTACTTTAACTAGGAGAAAGAACACTTATATTCCCTATTTCAACTAACTCCATCTCTCCCACTCCAGCTGCCCAGTTTTCAACTAACCTGAGTGCTCTGGAATCTACACAGGGAAGTGTCACCAAGAACCTGGCTAATCAGGCTGCCCTCTTGAAAAAGGTAATATTAGTTATTAGATCGGACTCGAATAATGGATAGAACGGTTATACGTATACAGTACTGTCCTCCTGATATTATACTGGCTTGCCTTGTTCGACCCTCCCTCTCCGCGCCAAACAAAACAAATGCTGGCCTTCGTCTCGTTCGACCTTCTCTCTGTATTACTATTAGTATTACCCCCTAAATTGTGTTTTCGTTCCAGGTCGAGGATCACATCGCAGCTAACTTGAAGCAGATCAACGATAACTGTGCAAACGTTAGCAGTCGAATTGATAAACTTAGCACTCCAAAGAAAAAGTAGAAGTTCGGGAGTTTTGTGGGCTTCTCACGGACAGTTTTGAGTGAGAAATATTGCCATTATTTTTGGGTTTTTTTGTAGAAATATTTACACGGACTGTTTGCAGCACTGGCTGAGGTTGTTGAGTAATGGGTGGAGAAGCTCTCCTCTCTCACCCCTTACTCAACAAGATTGTGGAGTGATATAGGGGGAGTTTTGTACAAAGAATTATGTGTGTGTGTGTGTTTCTGTAGATATATGGACCGTATAATGGCAACTATCTGATGGCGTCTCATAGCTCTCTCGGGCTATCAGCGCCGGGGCCGCAGACCCCATCTGAATCAAATCGGGGTCTGGCGGTACCTGACACCTGTGTCCTGTGTAAGGGCCGTTCCTATACAATACTCATATACAAATAAATGGCCTGGTGTCATGGTATGACTGTGACTGTGAGCAGTGTGACGTCAACATCGTCTGAATATCTCCGGATTCCCGGTGGCGGTACCGATACGTATTATTATATGTTTGATCTATCTGACTAATTAGGTGGTTTCCAATCTACTTAGCATTTTGTTGGCTGAACCCTTAATACTCGTTTTACCAAACAGTTGTTTTAATTTTAAAATCAGCACGGTTGGATTGGACTGAGCGGGTAAAATCATAGTACGCTGCAAAACGAAAAATCTTAGCGCGCGGTTATGCGCGTTTCAAAATCACTTCATTTTCTGACTAATTTTTTTTAAATTTTTTAGCTTTTTTTAAAGATTTTTTTTTACCACATTATTATTATTATTAAATCTGTTTACAATAATTTGACACTGTCAATATTGCCCTTTTACCACAATCTCTCTCTTCTTCCCTTTCTCTTAAACCTTTTAGAGGCTCTTATACTGTGTTTCTGGAGCTAAAAGCTAGTATAACTTTACTCCTTTCTTCTTCTTTGAGGCTGAGATAGAGGGATGTAGCACAGTGAGTGCACTGCACACTGCACAGGCGGCTACGTCGCGTTCCCCAGCCTGGGAATTAATGGGGGTACTCTGCCGTTAGGGAGTAGGTCTGGGACCTTTTCTATTGGTCGAGCTCAGGGTGAAGAAGTTGTTCGGCTCTTAGGTTTAATATAACAGTCTTCCGCAATGGCAGGTGGGTTTTGACGTCCCACATTCTGTCGAATACTTACTTCTTGGCGAATTTTCAAAAGCGTGGGGCACTCTGTAAGGATGTGTTTTACGGTCTTTACTTCAAGCAAATCCACACCCTGCCAAGTAGCTTTTCAGTCGCGTTCGGTAGTCGGTCCCTTGGAATTTGGATTCGAGGGTCAGCTGACCCTCAGCCGTCCTCTCAAGCAACAGTATTTGATCAGCAAGATCAGGGGAGAATGTCTTGTAACACTTGCAAGAGTACTCGCTTATTAAGATGAATAACCAGTCACTGTAGAGACTGCAGGGATGAGAGATGGATAGGATTTTCCTGTTTAAGGTTTTCATCCGGGATAAATAGCCCCGGTAGTGTTAATTCTAGAACATAAAACGTTATCTCTGTGCAGTACTCTTCACATGAATTCCTGATGATTTTTTCATTACTCTCTGTGTGAGACCTCGCCAGACCCTAGCAGTAACTCAATATCCAAGAGACTGCATCAGGTCACCCCGAGAGAAAGATAGCGCTCCCTCTAACAATCTTCTCAAATGTCCTCTATTCAGTCACGTGAGAGAAGTCACGTGATCTACGACTTGACCCGCTATTGGTCTATCAGATAACCGTGTTTGGGTCACGTGATATTTTTAATGAGATTTCCTACGTTCCTGCTGAATCACTGAGAGTATCAAGTTTCGATTCAGCGTCACCCTCTGGTTTGTTGAATAACTGACATCCCTCTCGCTCTGTTATGTGTGTCTTTCTAACCGGCATCTCTCTGTATATCTCTCTGTGATTATTTACCCTCATAATCTATAGTGATTGCAAAACAGCTGTTTTTGTGTCAGATGTCAGCCATCCGATATTATTTCCCTTTGTCGTGGTTCACAAAAGATCTTGTATATTATCGCATCCACTTGTTCCATGTATTTCAAAAGATCGTTTTTTAGTGAAAGAGGAGCGGATTGTGGATTATAACAAAGAGAAATCATGAAGAGAAAGAGAAATGAGAACAAGGGGAAAGAGAGAGAGAGGGTTTAGAGGGAGGGGAGATGTAAATAAGAAATAGAGAGGTTGAAGGGAGGGAGGATAAAGAGTGTGTACATATTACATGAGAGTCACCCTACTGTACAGATCAATGATCAGGAGGGAGCTCAATTTGTGTACAATGTTCACTGTTTAGTGTTTACTAGACCCTTGTTAAATGTGTATAACAGTTTAAACACATAAATTGTGGGCAACGAGTGAGCAATTATGTACTACCTTATACAGAACACAGTTGATTTTGGGACCTGGGGTCGACTGTTTATTCGTCTCTGGGAATTAGAGATTGGGAAATTCCCCAGTTCCCAGGCTCCAGGGATGCGTCAAATTAGGGGGCCGATAAACGGTTTGATCGCTCTCATAATAGGTTGTGTTGTACAGCTCTCTCTCTCTCTCTCTCTCATTCCCAAGCTTGTCAGGTTATTTACTTGACATGCTTGCATTCAGATTGCAATTTGGAGAGAAATAGAGAGGGAGATGTGGAGAGATGTGGAGAGAGATAGAGAGGGAGATGTGAAGAGAGAAAGTAATACTGTGTGAACTGTGAGGTGAAATATGTCAAGAGCTTGCTTCAGTCAAATTATACAATCAACCGAAGGGCCCCCTTTTTAAATGATTTGATATCCGAGTTTTAATTACCTTCCCCCTAAAACCGTAAATATGCTTCAAGTTTTCATCAATTCTAGGTTTCATTATATCCTGTTCCTTGCGGAGTTCTCCTAGGCTGACATTCTGTCATCTTGCATAATATTCACCCTCTTTTTAATCGAATCATCCTAGTCAAGTGACAGGGAGTTAGACAACAGGCGAGGGAGAGAGGGAAGAGAGAGAGGAGTGAGAGAGAAATGGAGAGAGGAGGGGAGAGAAATGGAGAGAGGGAGAGAGAGAGAGAGAGAGAGAGAGAGAGAGAGAGAGAGAGAGAGAGAGAGAGAGAGAGAGAGAGAGAGAGAGAGAGAGAGAGGGAGAAAGAGCTAGAGAGAGAGATGTAAGTGTGCAAGTTTATGTTTAAATCACGTGATTTATAACATATCACGCGACTGAGCCCGTGTTTCCTACTAAGGGGGCGTTTCTCTTTCTCTCTCTATCTCACTCACTCTCTCACTCTCTCTCTCTCTCTCTCTCTCTCTCTCTCACTCTCTCTCTCTCTCTCTCTCTCACTCTCGCACCCTAGTCCTCACTGCATTTCTCATGACTCCGTGTACTGAGCTGCTCTGTGTGCACTTTCTTTTAGTGTTACTTTAGCCGCGGGTGTGATCCTTGGAGTTTTCATCCCATGCTATTTGGTGGGAAAGTCAACTATGATTTGTTTTTGAAACAAGAAGCGGTTTCGGAATTCAAAACCGGTTTTCTTGTTTTGATTCTACTTTCAATTACCGGCGTATTACCTAATCAGCTCATCGTCTGATTCTGTATTTAACATTTCGTGGTATTCCAAATATTTACTCATTAAATCCAATTAATTGTTTATGACGTTCACAATCTAGTGTGCTGCTTTACTGTTAACACCCTGTTAGGAACATATTTAGTTGTTTCAGATGGGCGGTAAATATAACGTGATAGTATCCATTTGTGTTAGCATTATCGTGCGTGTTTTTTGGGTCTTCCTTTTTTCTTGTATCCATATTTTTCTCTCTCCCAGTCTCGCCAACAGTCTGCTCTATCTCTGTCTCCAAAATCCAATTACAGTTTGAAACTTCTATTGCTACGCCGTACTATTGTGTGTGGTCTAAATTTCTCAGCAGTCGCTATTTGCCTGTTTACTATTGCACCCCGTCCAAAACATGCAGCAATACGCACCTTGCCCAATTACAACAAGTTTTCACCAACCACTTGCAAGTGGTAAAATTCAAGTACTTGGATTATTCATTTACCGTGTACCTACTGTTCATACCAGCCGCTGTGTGAGAGAATATATAATATTTGCCCATCTGGCTCTCTTTCTCTTTTCTCACCCTCTCCACAACTCCTGGCAACATTGGTCACACACACGCTCCCTCCCTCTCTCCACAGTCTCTTCACCAGGTGTCCCACACTCTCTATTATATCACGTGATACTCGTGCTGGCCTCTCATTGGCTGATCTATCTGATCACGTGATCATGGTGCTCTCTGATTGGTCATCTTACTTTAAGTCCAGGGCGAGCCTAGATCAAATTTCTTTTTACAGCCGTATTGGTTGTAGCAGCAGGTGGAGTCATCTTTAGATCATCACCAAGTTGTGTTGTCACTGAGCTAGCTGTGTTGTTAGGGAGATTTATCGTTCTTCAATATTATTACTGACGATAACTTTTGCTTATCCTTCCTTGTTAGTCTCTTTTCTAGACTGCAATGACCTGACTCACGGATATATATGGGGTACCTGAATGCTGAATAATGAACGGGGCCGGGGTGATGGAATTATATATTATTCAAGGGATGAGAGAGAGAAAGGATAATATATTTATGCGTGTTGGAATTGACCCCCCCCCCTCCCCTCTCTGCCGATGATTCACATTCACATGGATACATGTACATCCCCCTTCCCAAGGAGAGTGGTGGTGGCTCTCTTAACTTTAGCATGATATTATTGTCACCTATAATTTGGTATAGAAGATCAAGGCTTCAAACCACCCTTGAGACTTCTTTAGTAGACCTTACGTTTTGAAGAAATCTGTTATATAGCAACTATTATAGCAGTCGTTAGTCTTGGTATAAGTCTTGTTAACACACACACCTAGTGCAACAATACTGATGAAGTGTTACTCCCAGGGGAACTGCATCAATACCAAACGATATAGACACATCACTATTGTACTTCATCCACAGCCCTATCATTTCACCTACTTGCCTTGTTCTCTCTCCGCGAGGAAGGTTAGAACATTTAACCAATAGTTTAACTTTCTTACTGTTCGGTATCTTTTCTAAATCCCCCCCCCCCCCCCCCCCCCCCCCCCCGGGCCCCCACTCCCAGTGGGTATTTTCCCTCTTTGATTATAAACTGATTTGTCAGTAGCTTTTGGCCCTAACCCAAGTCATACACACACAAAACACGACTACAATTAATTCGAGTCTGTCCTTCCCTCGAATCTCTATTTCCTCTCCAATCTTTCCTTGAACAAAGGGGAAGAGGATTATTGTGCATTTCCTCCTGTTTTCTAATTAGGCCCTTCTTTTGACTTTTACTTCCCTAATTAGGGCCTTCTTTTGGCTTTTACATCCTGATTAGGCCCGTCTTATACATCCCCCTGTGATCTCATTAGCCTGGTTCAGGACATTCTCCCATTTGTTCTTATTCTTCTCTTTGTTCTACTATAATTGTTCAAAAGATTCGGTAGAAATACTAGGCTGCCACAAAATATGTCATGCTCATATAATATTTATTTAGCGATTTCATTTGTCTGTTCGTCTGTCGATCCCCCCAGGTCATCTCTCTCAATATAATGGGGATGTGTTTATGTAACGTCCTGGGAGCTTTCTCTCCCTCTCTCTATCTCTCTTTCTCTATCTCTCTTCT
This sequence comes from Hormiphora californensis, assembly GCA_020137815.1. Lineage (NCBI taxonomy): Eukaryota > Metazoa > Ctenophora > Tentaculata > Cydippida > Pleurobrachiidae > Hormiphora > Hormiphora californensis. The sequence goes on along the minus strand of CM035362.1, from coordinate 1,591,016 downwards.
ATCCCTCATCACTATCTCTATCAATCTCTCTATTATATCTCTTCTCTTCTACACTCTCCCTCTCTGTATTTATGCAGCAAGGAGCTGAGGACTCACGGAATATTATGTAGCTCCCTGGCCCCATCTTCAGTCACGTGTCATCCTACCACGTGACTTATCGTCCTCCCTCTCTCTCTCTCTCTCTCTCTCTCTCTCTCTCTCTCTCTCTCTCTCTCTCTCTCTCTCTCTCTCTCTATCTTTGTGTTTCTCTCTTTCTCTCTCTCTCCCTCATTCTCTCCCTCATTCTCTCCTTTATTTTTCTGTCGTTTATCTATCTCACTCTTGTCTAATCCTTGTCCTCTCCCCTGTTTAGCTGCTCTCCATGACCAGCATCTCTTGCTCCTTTCGATCCCTCTGTGTAGAGTGTGCTCCACGTTTTAGATCGATCACTTGGTCGACCATGGTCATCTATCATTACAATCTCTCTCTACCTCTCTCTTTCTCTCTCTACCTCTCCCCCTCTCCTTCCTTCCATTTTCCCTCTCCCTCCCCACCCACTCTACCTCTCTTTCTTATTCCTCTCTCTCTCTCTCCATCTCTCTCTTCTCTCTCTCTCTCTCTCTTTCTCTCTCTCTCTCTCTCGCTAGTCTCTCTCTCTCTCTCTCTCTCTCTCTCTCTCTCTCTCTCTCTCTCTCTCTTTCTCTCTCTCTTTCTCTCCCTGTGTCTATGACAAACCCCATCCCATTACATGAGGAGAAAGCTTTGTGTGTGCCAGTTAAAGCTTTCCACACAAAACGGGACAAAGCCAGTCAACTCATATACACACATTCAGATGGGAGATAGGGGAGAGATATGAGAGAGAGCGAGAGCGAGGGGAAGAGAGAGAACGATTATTCACTGCCTCGTGTGATATGTGTGTAGCTTGAACATTGCGGCACCTTGTGTATTATAGCAGATCAACTCTCTGCCCTAACCTTTTCAGTTTGAAATTTTGCCCGATTTTGTTTCAAAATCTCCTCTGACTCGCCGTGCCGTTGTTGTAAACAGTACCATGAGAGTTTGGATAATTAAACAGTGGTTTTTTATACGTCATCATGAATGTTCAGCAGTGTCCCCCTTCTCAAGGGTGTAGGTTGCAGTGACCTTACTAGACTATGTGTAGTACGGGTGGGGGCGGCCAACAACATCCTGCAGGACTTTTTCCGCCTCTCTCTCCCTCTCTCTTTCTCTCTCTCTCTTTCTCTCTCTGTCTCTCTCTCTCTCTCTCTCTCTCTCTCTCTCTCTCTCTCTCTATCTCTCTATCTCTCTCTATCTGTATGAGTGGCGTGATTTTCACGGTGCTTGAATGTTGTTGGCTGCTGCTCCACCTATGCATTTGTTATTCTTTCTTAGCCCTGTCTCTCTCATCCACCCTTTTTCAGCCTTTCTCATTCACTCAATTTCTCCTCTGTGATTCACCCCTTCTTTTTACTACTTTTTCAGTAGCCGTCTCACAATTGTCTTATCTGTTTTTTCCCTGGAGAAGGGGTTTTACTTGGTTGCCGATTGACTATCGTGTATCAATAAAACTTGACGTCATACCGCTTGTTAGATGTTCTTCACTACTTTGGAACGTCCTATTGCCAAATACCAACAAACCAGCCTCTTCATCGGTAGGGGTGTGCCTGCAGTTTTGCCTACTGACACCACACCCTTCTACCCTTCTACCGAATAATGACATCATGGGGGAAGGGTCACTCTGAGCCTTTCTAACTTTTCCCCCCTTTCCTGCCTTCTGTGTGTTTGATGATCTTATTGCATATAATACTGATATGTGGGGCGAGAACAAAGAGAGAGAAAGATAGAGAAAGAGAGGGGAGGGTTTGAAAAAGGAAGGGAAATCATGGGGTTGAGAGGACTTGATTCGTTTACAGGGTCCCGGCTTCTTTATCTCTCGTGATGGTCCTTCTTCTATATAGTAGAGTCGATAAGAACACTCACCTCCTCCGATTTCAGTAAAACTTCTCACATGCTAAAATATGATAATGGAGGTACAAATACCGCTTATTTTAGGTCCAAAAAGTTTTTGGTTCGTTAATTATCGCTAATTGAAAAACGCCAAAAATGGGCTAAAATGGCCCTTAAGGTGGATTTGAAATTTTGGAGTTGGAACTCCAGACTTCGTACAGGTGTCCGCTAGGATGCCAATATGCACCACAGGCGGGCTCAGGCCTAAATTCGTCCGAATTTTTGCGTAAGACCGGATGGCGTAAATCTTGGTCACGTGACCTCGGCTAACTTCTGAACCGCTCAAGTAAGGGATGTTTATAACCTGCTTAATCGATGCAGAATATGATGAAAATGACACGTTTTGACATCATTTTTCATCCCAGACGCACAGGAAAGACACAAATCGCCTTACAAAATTGACGCCATCTAGTCTCCCGCTCTTTTTTTGCAAAACTCTAACTTCTGAACCGTTGAAGTAAGGGAGGTTCATAGCCTGCTTAATCGATGCAGAAAGAAAAATAAATGAGAGGAAATGGCCTTATTTTTCATCTCCGGCGTGCAGGAAAGGCACAAATAGCAAAAAACTGATTTTTTGCCCAAATCACGTGACCAAAATTCACGCCATCCGGCCTTACGCAAAAATTCGGACGAATTTAGGCCTGAGCCCGCCTGTGGTGCATATTGGCATCCTAGCGGACACCTGTACGAAGTCTGGAGTTCCAACTCCAAAATTTCAAATCCACCTTAAGGGCCATTTTAGCCCATTTTTGGCGTTTTTCAATTAGCGATAATTAACGAACCAAAAGTTTTTCGGACCTAAAATAAGCGGTATTTGTACCTCCATTATCATATGTTAGCATGTGAGAAGTTTCACTGAAATCGGAGGAGGTGAGTGTTCTTATCGACTCTACTAATATCAAGTTACTTCTTATCCTATTTGTTGGTCTTCCTCGGCTTCTCGAGCTTTTTTCGTTTTTTAAACTTCGAGTAAAGGGTTGTTGCTCAAAGCACCTCTCTCTCTCTCTCAGAACCCTATCCTTTATTCATCTATCTATTTTTGCGTAGGAAAGAAAAGTCTTTGTGCTGTATGAACAATACAAAAAAGTCTAACTCATTTCTTATGAACATTTGTTCCTAAACCCTCGCCAGATATGTTTTTAATTTTCCTCCCTATCAGATATTATCCATGGTAATGCTTCATAACAGTTTCCTCTCACTTTCACTCATTT
>CM035362.1:1355319-1582819 GCA_020137815.1 Hormiphora californensis | reverse complement strand
TGTGAGAGTTGAGACTCTTCCGGTATGGCCATGCTCATGTCGAATTTGAAGACCTCTAATTCTCAGTGTCACTTAATTGGACTCCTAATCAGATGTTACATAGAATGCTGGCATCTCTCTTAGTTGGTACCGCTATTAAGTTCCATGGTCTTATACAGAGCGGATAAATATGCTATTTTTGCAGTGTCACGTCCACATTATGTTGAGGTGTTTTCATGGTACCGTCGTGTACATCCCTACACTTGTCTGATTTTTTGTCACCTGGTTTACGTTTTGACTTGCTTTTCCCTCTGTCTTTTAGTGTGGGCCTCTGTCTTGTCTCCCTCTGTCTTTTAGTGCATGTCCCTCTGTCTTTTAGTGTGTCCCTCTACAGCTGTTATTGTTGTCCCTCTGTCTTTCAACTATCTAGTATTTCTGTCACTTATTATCTCCCAATCTACAATTACTACCGACGTCTCCTTTAATTCAGCTGTCACAACAATACCTCTCTCTATCTTAGTCATGTACTACAAATCGGTTGCATCACCAACCAACCACGGAAGACGGAACACACTGCGGTTTATGCACTAGCTCTCTATATAGACCATAGTTTTGTGGGGGTGGTATAATAGTACGTGACGTGTGTCATGTATGTCTTCTTAGTATCATCTAATATAATGCTGATCTTGTTACACTTTTGTTTTGATATAGTACTCATATTCCGATCGTCAAAAGAGTTTATTCTTCAGTGTTCTTGAAAGATGCACGTATCGCTTTCATTCCTTCCTGTCCAGAGGGGTACCAGATGTTTCGCACCTCATTTCGCATCTTCTTTGCATGTACCGAACTCAACTTCTTTTGTGTCTTTGTCGGTGAAAAGTATGTACAATACGCCTTTAGTAGTTTTCCTGTTTTGTAAGAGTTTCAAATACACAGAACTGCTTGTGAATTTGGGTACTACCCGTATTCAGTAATCGCTACGTAAACACTGCATAAACACTGCATAAACACTGCTAATTTAAGAATATGGAGGATGCGGTAGTTGTGTGTAGCTGAGATGAAGGTGGTATAGTTTGGTGTGAAATAGGTTGACGTGAGGGATGGCGTGATTCTTCTCATTCTTGTCAAAGGAAATGACGTTGATGACAGGTTTAAATCCGTTTACTTTTTTTTCCTATCTTTCTCACGCTTCCATTATGCCTTGGGTGTGATTCTGGCTGTTTTTCTTGCAAAAATATGTTTGACATTTGATGTGTTTGGAATTATTGATCTACATTTTTGTTTCTGGCTTTCATAAACTTAGCACGGAAAGATCAAATAAAATTAGAATAGCAAACGGGGCAGGAAATGAGCATTTCTAAATTCTGAAGAGATTAGCATTGATTGAGTTGTTGCCAGCCTACATCAGGCCAACTCTCCATTCAATACATCTTGTATCTGTCAACACACGTCTCTCTCTAAACCATGTGGCCATCTGACGGTGCTTTATACGACCATACGCTCCGTTCACTTATATTGGCTTCCTCCCCTTTTCTCTCGACAGTCATTCCTCTCTTTCTCTCCGTGATTCTCGATTCCGAGAATTATCGCCTGACGTTAGCTACTTGAATCTTGATTCTAATTCTTCATTGGCCATCAGTATAAAACTGAGCACGTTGTTCAAGTCTCTCTTCCGCTCACGTCGCATATAATCCGGTCGTTGAGTAGCAGTAAAATAATAGTGCTGCTGCTGCTGCAACAACTTTCTTTCCCGTATATAATATTTGTCAGAGAATAAGGATGGGTCGGTCGGTCTTTGTCGTATGTGTTAGATGTGATAATTTTGTTGATGATTGTTGGAGGCCAAACAAGCAAGGCCAAGATACCTTCAAGCTAGCACAGTCCAGGTTGTTTAAAATACCGAGAAATTCCAGGAGTTGTTACAAGTGTGAGATACTTGTATGTTGACTGTTGTACCTACACAAAACGCACGTGTACATTCATCCGAGTTTTAGATTTTTGATGCGTTTTGGCGTCAGTTCTTGCGCTTGCAGTCATCTATAAAGCCCATCTTCTTAATGACTTGACCTCATTACATCTCCTCCCCGGCCCCTGGATGATGGACGTTATTCATTACAGTGATTGGGTGAGCTGTAGAGCTCGAACCCTCTTTATATAGATCAATAGAACAAGATGGATGAAGATGAACACTTTTTTCATCAAATTTCCGTAACATCTCTTCTAGAAGATCTTACTCCTCTTTCTCACCTTGACGCACCGATAGTATAGATTCTTTATCTTGCAAGTGATTCTCCCCCTATATTCTATCTCAACTACTTGTTTTGCAGCCTCACTGCAGCAGTATCACGATATTATATGCTTGTTACAATAGGTCTTCTACGTAAATCTCTGCTTGTGCAGTGATCTATTGAAGGATTGTATGCAGAGAGAGAGGGACATTTTATGATCCAATCGTATCGTCACAATACCTAGTGTGATTATGTGTGATATATACTTGTAAATTACTTGCTCACATCAGTTTTGTATATAGCTTGCTAGGATTTTTCAATCAGTATAGCAGTCTCCAGATGATAATTCAAACCTGTTTTCCATGTCTTAGTAGTGAAATAGCTGTCATCGACCGCTTCTTCGCGGTAGATCTGTCCAACCCTATCTGAAGCTGGGAAACAAACTGGAGATCGCGACCTAAAACCGGCTTTAGAGTCTAGAGAGGAACTAAGTTGGTCTAAAACCAGCTTTGGAGAGGTCTAAGTTTTGAGAGAAGACCCTACTTCCAGATATAATAATGGCCTCCTGTGGTGAGGTGTGGATGTGCACTGATGGCATAGAACTTGTACCAGACGTAAGTGATGTAGGTTTTTTAGGGTTTAGGATTATATGGTGGGTTTGTAATATATCATGTGTCCTCGCTGTGTACCCCATCCTAGAGGTGGAGTTAATCTCTCAATCTCTTTTTCTTGGAGATCACGTTTAATCACGTTTAGGATTCTATCCATATTCGTTTTTCCTGCACAACGGGTGTTGATAATTGAAGTCAGCTAAGTCAGTCCAATCTAATAATAATACGGAGAGTATCACATTGTTTTAGTTTCTACAGTATAGTATATTTCCGGGTCTCTCAAGAAAATACTGGGCCGTTACCAATAAAACTACTACTGGGAGCTGAGGTCTACAAATTAACGTTTTATTCGCAGCTGTAAATCTCGATAGTGACACATCTAATAGACACTTCTTCCGGGTATATAGACGGGAGGGTGCCATACCCTTCCCCTCTCTCTCTCTTTATAATGATGATAGAGGCCGGGTCTTCAGCGACATAGGTCGGGATTTTTATCCGCAGCAGGAAATTAATATGCTAGAATAGGGAGACACACACACACAATATATGAAATCTGGTGGGCGGATTTCTGAATTAAATGTGTGCGCCGTGCACACAGTAATGCTGTTACAGCGGACGGACTGCCGTATAAACCAATAAGAAGCCAGAGTTTCCGTCACATGACATCAGACAACCAATCAGCGAGCAGTATTTCATGTCACGTGGGTGTGTGTACAACGATAATTACTTGTGTTTTAGCCAATTGTAACTTGGTAAAAAGTTGTATACGCGTTCAACACAAAAAGTGGCCTCATTTTTCACGAAAATATGCAATATTTGTTTTTCTTGATTGGTCTAGTCTTTCACCGGGGGGCCCTCTAGTAGTAGCAGTAGTTGTACCCTTGGGAGCAGCATGTGTCTGGATATAGCTACCAGCTTCATGAATGAAGCTGTGGAGATGATGGTAATTACATTCTGTTGAATCGATATCCGGGACCCGGGTGCAGATTATTTTCTTCAAGATGCTTTAACTGTTCGCGCCTCGCGGAGACGATGTATACATCATCTCTAAAACATTTCTGCCTCTCTCTCTCTCTCTCTTTCTCTCTCTCTCTCTCTCTCTCTCTCTCTCTCTCTCTTTCTCTCTCTCTTTCTCTCTCTCTCTCTCTCTCTCTCTCTCTCTCTCTCTCTCTCTCTCTCTCTCTCTCTCTCTCTCTCTCTCTCTCTCTCTCCAAGCTAATGTAACATGTGGATGTATGCTTGTTAAATGGGAATAACGAAACTGCATGATATGAATATGCCCCTCCTTACTCCACGATTCAACATTCAAATTACACAAATCCCACATAACAAACTCACTAAGCTCATACTGACACACACACACACAAAAGTCCACAATTAAGTTTTCCGTCAAGTGATTTCTAATGACCACCCCCCTCAGCCGTTTGACGACCGAGATGACAGGAAAGATAGAAGGAACAAAGCCAAGGAGAAGAGAATATCAATCGCGCTGGTTATCTTCACTTTCCTCTCATCAGGTATAATACCGGCTGAATCATTTCGCTGTTACTCAATCCTCAACCTTGATCTACCGTCCCCTCTTCTTGAAGATGTTTGAGTACTCAAATATTGATGGTATCAAAATACATAATTTAGATAGATTGAGAGTTTTACCATATATTTTATCGGATTTCAATAATCCCTCTCTTCCCTCCACACAGCGTTTGTCTTGTTTGGTACCCTCTTCCCCGAACTGTCCCGAGGAGAAATGGACATGACAATCTTCAGAAACATCATCCTTGCAACTGGTACGTGTTTGTTTTTAGTTACTGCCCATTCCGTGATACCTTCGTGATATTAAATCTCGGGATTTAGTAGGAGACACTAGCGTGGTACGCGCAAAAAAATGCGCGCCACATACCTAAAATAACAGGTGTGTGGTGCGCATTTTTTTGCGCGTACCACGCTAGTGTCTCCTACTAATTATATCAGAGATCTGTGGTATTTATTCTCAACTAATCCTTTATTCCGGTCATTTCTTTTTACAAAATACCAACTAACTATCCTCATATATCTGTAGGTAAGGTACAGCCCCATTTGATCAAAGATAAGATTACCCTGGTGAACCTGGGTTCTGTGGAGATACTGCTACGATGATCAGTTGTACGATCTTATCGAACTTGTCAACCCCTACTACCGATCCACCACCAGTAAGTTATGAGATGGTGTTATATTTTAACCCTCTTTTCTAATATTATTTGCATATTTTGTAAAATAATTGTATAATTTACAAATCCTTGAAACCTCTCTTCCTCTCTAACATTTTCCCTTCCTCTCCACAGTTAACAAGCGAGATACCGAAGCAGTAGAGGAGTTTGCTAGCCGAGATAAGCGACAGGTTGCAAGGGAGGGAGATCCATCCATCAGATGTCACCCCGGTAAGAAATCATATTGTTGAATCCCAGTCCCCCTCTAACTCTCAGTCCCCAAGCCCTGCTAATTTCAAACTACCCTAGTCCCCAAGCCCTACTAATTTCAAACTACCCCAGTCCCCAAGCCCTACTAATTCCAAACTACCCCAGTCCCTAAGCCCTCCTAATTTCAAACTACCCCAGTCCCCAAGTCCTACTAATTTCAAACTACCCCAGTCCCCAAGTCCTACTAATTTCAAACTACCCCAGTCCCCAAGCCCTACTAATTTCAAACTACCCCAGTCCCCAAGCCCTCCTAATTTCAAACTACCCCAGTCCCCAAGCCCAGCTAATTTCAAACTACCCCAGTCCCCAAGCCCATCTAATTTCAAACTACCCCAGTCCCCAAGCCCAGCTAATTTCAAACTACCCTAGTCCCCAAGCCCTACTAATTTCAAACTACCCCAGTCCCCAAGCCCTACTAATTCCAAACTACCCTAGTCCCCAAGCCCTACTAATTCCAATCTACCCCAGTCCCCAAACCCTGGAAGATGCCTTACCACGTGGAGCAGAAGCAGAATGCCACTAAGATCTGCCTGATTATCGGCTGTGTCACCTGTATCCTCTCTTTCCTGATCAGTATACTGGTCCTAATCACCCGACTACAACTCCTCAAGTTTATACATCTAGTGGTTACATTTGCCGCAGGTAAAATATATCACGCACTTCATATAACGCGTGATATATCTGTTGTCACGCGTCATACACACTCACGCATTTTCACAATCTCACGCGTGTCTGTGTGAAGCGTGCGTATAAAAGCTGCCGAGTGAACGTGTGTGCGAATCCTTGAAAGAAAACGTAAGCCCCCTTTTAAATATGAATCCATTTACCCGCTATCATGCTTATGAATTGTTTTTCATTTAAAAAAACTTAAGTTTACATTTATCGTGTCGTTTTATAAAGCTGAGTATTTTGCTGTTTTTTATGTTTAGGAGTTTATAGGGCTGTATGTATGGTAGGATTTTAGTAGGTATTATTTTCTTATGAGAGAGAGAGAGAGAGTGGGTAGAAAGATATATTTTGTAAACTGTATTCTGACATGTATCCTACGATTGAAGTCCTCTCAAGACCTCTAAATCTTGGTACGAAAAGGTAAGTCCCGCTCTATTCCCCCTGCTCTATTTTCTAAAAACTCTTTAATCGTTCTTTAACCTCCTCTGCCTGCTTACCTTGATTCATGCTCGCCCGCTCTACCCCAATCAAAACGGACATAAAAGAACGATATAAACGAAACCCAAAACGAAAACTCTTGAAAATGATTTTCTAAAAAAACTAGAGTTTCCGTTTTTCTGCTCTTCCCTACCGCTTTTATACTGATTGATTTCTAACCTACCCTGCCACACAAGCTGCCAAACACTACGAAACTCTACCTGTGAGTGCCTCTGTGCAGTGTCACGTGATATGATGTTGTAACAAATGTACCTTTAAAGACTTTAATTAATTTAATATGCTTTTAATATTTAACAATCTCTTAATGCATGTGTTATACTTTAAGTGAAGCGCTGCGTGATGTGGAATGAAATTCTTTAACTTTCTCTTACAGGGTGGCCCACATTAGCAAGTGATGTTATTTTGCATGAGTCACACTTTTGTGGGCCCACCCTGTATTATATTTAGACATTAAATATACAGTGCTGTGTAACTACTTTTTCATGAAACTTACTCCTTTCTTTGCCGTTCTTGGCTGTAGGAATTCTCGAAAGTACGCTGTTTTGAATGTTATATTACTCCTTCATAAAATCACCTTGCATGTGCTGTGGTACTTTAAATACTAGTCGCATGAAACATCACAAAACTTGGCGTCTTGCCAGGCTGAAATACGAACTGCAGTGCTGGCTGACTTTTTTTAGATTTCTACCAATCTTGCATTGGTAGAATTCTAAAAATGAGCCTTGCTAACCTTCAAATTAGCTGAACTAATCAATAACATAATAATTGTTATTCTTGATTTCATTAGACATTGAAACCAACAATAACAATATTGCTGTATTCTCAGTTTGTAAACACTTCGAAGACAAAACCCCAGAGTTTGCAAACCACTAACACCTGATTCAACCCTCTCAATCTCCCTCTCTCCTCTCTCTCTCCAGTTGGATCACTAGCCGGAGCACTGGGTGTTGCCATGACAATGCAAGATGAAGCAGAGGAATACTTCAATGAGTCAATCGGACGAAAGGTATTGTTCTTGATTTCTTATTGGTAACATTTCGTGACTTTGTAGAATTGATTTGTGTCCTCTTCCCCAAACGAATTGACTTTTATGATCCCTCACTACTTTATAATGAATACAAGTAAAGACTGATTTCCTTTTTCGCATTTCATCTTGGATTGCCGACTGGAATCAACAATTATTGTATTTGCCAATTCTAACAATCCACATTATAGGTAGAGGAGACCCTGATAACAGATATGGGGCTAGATCTCTCTGCTTGGGGTATTGAACTAGAGGGAATGCGACCGGTTACCATGGCTCCTGGATTCTGTGGAGTTTTACTGGGTGGTGGAGCTGTTATGCTTATCGTCTCACTCTGCCTTGCCGGTTAGTTTTACACCAAACTGAGCCAATTCAAGTTGGATAATTCTGTTTGTTGTTGACTGCATGTAGGGTCAGGTCTCTTGCATGTAGTTTTGTTCAAAAACTTTGGACTGTTAGCGCACAGTTATTCAACTCGACTGAGTTCAGTATGGAAACCTCTTACTCAAGGAGCTCATTTTGCTCTGAAACAAGCTCGTTTTGCAGACTAATTATCACCTTCTCTTCTCATGTTTCAGAGATAAACCGACAGATGTAGGAACCGAGGATACAACCTATACACCCATATAAGGACCTGACCATATAAGGACCTTTCCAAATATATGGGATTATATGAGCTTTCTCTCTCCGTGAAACCCGTGAGCTGGTCTCACACCCGACACACACATCCATCCTGCATGGGGAAATATAACTACAACATAGATTAAGAGGGAGAGAAAGAGAGTTTTTACTTTAAAAGAATAGTGTGACCATCATAAACAAATGTATTATGTTACAGTGAGTCCCAATAAGTCGCAAAGTTATCTTGCACATACTGGAGTTAATGGGACAAATTGTCATCATGATGCTCGATTTGACAATCAGACACAAATATACACAGGGTTGATTAGCTGTTGTTTTTGGGAGGGAATACAATATGAACAAGACACAAAATATAAGTTTGGCAGGGTTTTCTGCAGGAACCGACCGAATCAGGAAATACTGGTCCCTGATTGGCTGATAACCAGTCACGTGACCTAAATAACGAGTTCTGATTGGCTGTTTACTTGTTTCGGTCGGTTCCTGAAACAGATATAGTTATTCAGTGTTTTATTACGGGCAACATTTTCTAGCGGCCATGGTTGGGGTGATATATTTTTACCGTTTGATACTAAGTGTTTTAAACCGACTATTTATATTACACACTCTATAATTGGGTCTGATGTAGCTTTCTAATTGGTCAATTAGTAACTACTAATTAGTAGTTGTTTAGTTAATTGATCAGTTTCGAAAGCTATGTTATAGTTTGTTGACGATACTGCTACTGTTTTCTGGATGAAAATTCCTGTTCAAGGGGAACTATTATCTGAAATAAACACTGTCAGGCCAATGCTTTGACAGAGTAATTTCAGATCAAGTTTACTTTGATATTGATTTTCAACTTAAACAAGTTAGCAATATAAGGTGTTTTATATACATTATGATTATCAATATTATTTTCGAATGGGTCTATGTTTTTTCTAGGTTGCTAATGTTTTAACCGTCAAAAAAGGCGCCGTGCGAGATTTATATATCCATGTTTTTTTGTCTACAATCGATAGCTGGGCTGATAAAAGATCCTCAAACCCTGGGAAGACCAGATCGCTGATATCAGCTGTTATCCATTATAATATATTGATAGTGAAGTGAGAGAGTTAAAACCATGAACACGAGATAACAATGGTTTAATATACTAATGTAATCCTGATATATGACAAGCATTATATATATTATATAATTTCTGAATCAATTATATTCAGCTCCACAGATGATCCGTCTGCCTGTGTCCCAAACTGTGAGATGTGAGAGCCCCGTGTCCCCAGTTCTGTGAGATGTGAGAGCCCTGTGTCCCCAGTTCTGTGAGATGTGAGAGCCCTGTGTCAGCTAATGTCGTACTGACACAATATTACCTCATTTCCCCGATTGCCACGTTTCGTTCATATCACACCGCATATAATATTGTAAACTTATTGTTCGCTAAAAACTTAACTCACATTTTGTAAAACTTTACTCGCTAAACTAACTTTGCTGATTGGGGTATAAAATGGGCGGGGGGAGGGTTTTAGGTTTAACATATTATTGTATTATGTATGCTGTAACAATTTTAACAGCTAAAAAACACGTGACAGCTGCATTAAATATTGTAACGCATGTTTTCCATGCAAAAAACCATGTAACATGTAACATGTAACCCATTACACCGACCGAAATATAATACAAGGGTGAAATCCTTGTACATATACACCGAGGACAGATCCAGAAGGCCTCCAACATTTGTTCCTAATCTAACATCACCGATAACACAGCAGCTCCAGTTCGACAAAATACAACACAAAGTGGATAGGTAAACACAGCTCTAACTCTCTTACGATGGCCGTCCTAATGACAATGTCTTATACGACTTTCTAATCTTATTTATCTGTCTTTTCATGCATGGAATAATCTCGTATAATGCATGTATGTGTGTTTACATTACACCCAAAGTAATTAGGAATCTGGTTTGGGGTAATATGAAGATTGGAGCTGGGAATCAATTAACGGATTAATTAACTGCTGGGAACCAATTAACTGCTGGGAACCAATTAACGGTTTGATTTTCTTTGTGGTAGGAATCTCAATCAGGGAGATTTGGTGGGTTTCGGTTTAAATGTGATCTGCTGCCCAATCACAAAGCACAAAATCAATTAATTACTGCACTGTCTAATGTCTTTCACCTTTATTAATCTGTCTTATTACTCTGATTGTGTCTCATTATATATCTTGAATCAACTGAAGTCATTCGCTGAAATATATACAGGGTGTCTGGGAGTTTGTTGCAATCCTTCAATTAACTCCGGGACACCCTGTATATCCAACAGATCTCACTACAATTAGTGGGATCTGAATATTCGCATATATTGATCAAGCTGCCAACTGCAGGAAGATAAACAATCCCAAGTCTATCTTCCTCTCGTGTTAACCCTGTCTGGCGCCGCAGACCCCATCTGAGCGTACTGAGAATCAGATCGGGGTCTGGCGCCGCCAGACAGTGCTATCCAACAAGTTTCTAATATTCCTACCCTCACAGTGGGTGCCCTTAGCACGGCCATTGGGTTGTGTGTGGCCAACTGGCAGGAGAGCGAGGACTATTTGAACGAGGAGGTGGGAGGTGTTGTTGCTGACTACCTTCTTGATGTAAGTTATAAGAGGAGTCAGGGGAGACTCTCGCGTTATTAGAATTAGTGTCAGTTGAGCTACAAAGACGCATTGTGACGCTATGACGGAACACCACGGTTATATAACAAGTTTCTGTGCCCCTCCTCAAGTCTCCGTCTCCCCCTCCTCAAGCCCCCCTCCCCATCTCAGATGGGTATGGATGTAGACCAACTTGGTATTGATCTAAGTGCTATGGGGCTGGTTAAAACTATTCCTGGATTCTCCTCCATCCTAACAATTGCTGCCGGTATACTCCTTCTACTGAGCTTCATTTTCACTGGTACGTTATTTGTATTATATACCATCATCTCATAGTCTCCTATCCTTTTAGTCTTTCTTCCAATTCTTTTTCTTATATATTTGTCATTTTGGCATTTATCCTTGACATACGATCTATCTAGTAGATGCTCTGCTAAACTACCAATCTCTCCCGTTTCAGATATCAATTGGAAGATTCCCGTACCCAAATGAAGGGGCTACTACCTTCATCTTACTATCCTGCATGGAGACCTATTATGCCAGCATAGATATTATAATTCGAAGCTCCTGTTGGACATTTCAGCAGTTCTGACTATGGACCCAGTTCTGACTGGATTATATAATTATTTCAAAGAATATGACATTTCTGCATAGCTATAATTCAGCTGATGACGTCATCTCGCACTCAAAGCTCGAGAAAATGAGATCAAACTCATTGTTATTTTTTGGGAGGGTGGTTTGGGAATTTTGGAATCAAGTTTTTATAACATTTCTCGAAAAAAATATAACGTTACGAACATATTTAACCACACTTTTTATACTTGTATTATCTAGGTCTTTGTCCTAATTTCACAAACATATTTCGATATGAGCCGTGAATCTAGACAAACCCCATTATTTCTTACTAATAACTTACTAACAATATTAACACCCTGTATTCCCCCCAGTTGCCTCCCTTGCTATTTCCATTGGTCTCCTTATCTCAATGAAGGATGATGCAGAATGGTATTTCAACGAAGCGATGGGTCGAACTATCGCCATCTCTCTCAGGGAAGATGTGAGTGGAAATATATTGTGTTTCTATTTTCTCTGTTGACTGGTTAAATCTCTAGTCTCTACCCTAGGTAGCACATAATATGTGTTGAGTTTCTTCAGGAGAATGGTATTTCAGATGAAATTTCAGGGTCATATGACTTAGTAAAACTCGGTGGATCACAGTGTTAAAATCACATGCCCAAACTTTTGACATATATCGTTCGTTTTTTAAAGATGGTGGCAAGATGTGATAAGAGATAAGATTACACATGTCTTGACGCCAATAGAATACACAAACGAAGTAAACAGACCAGAATTTGATATTACTGAGCATTATATAATATGGCATCATTCATTATATATAATATGACTGATCCCAATATACACATTTTAATGCTTGTTTATTGTTTTCGTGTCGTCATAGTAACAACTCCCCCTCCCAGTTTGGTTTGGATGTGGAAGGTATGGGAATAGTTCTAAAGAGTGCTAACTTTGTGAAAATGAACATCGGGTTTAGCTGCATCTTCCTGTTTGCTGGAACTCTCACCATGTTCATCTCCCTGTTCCTGGCTGGTACGTGACACAGACAGACAGACAGATAGGGAGATGGATAGACAGACAGACAGACAGACAGACAGACAGACAGACAGACAGATAGACACACACACAGACAGACACACAGACACACAGACAGACAAACAGACACCCACAGATCCAAAAATCATACCTTCTCTCCCCTTTCTAGAGCTCTCACGAAATATTGTAATGGGATAGAGACTAAAGTAAGGAGATAGCAGATCACACGATCACGAATGATCAGGATTCAGAGCCGAGATGCCAGGATTGCTTGTGTTGGTCAGGGTGATAAGAGAGAGACTGGCAGATCTATATTTTAAATACTATAACAGAGATGTATTGCATGATCAAAGAGAGACTGAATTTATAATTTCTTCTTCTACGGGTCCAAAAAGTAATACAAGTTTGCTTGGAAGAGGGGTATATTATGTACATGATATTTTTATCGGATGTTCAAAATGAATTGTGAAAGATTAATGGAGCAAGTTTTTGCCATTTACGCTAGAGATATGTTTCAGATATATGCCCATATTTCCGTGTCCTTTACATTTTACATCTTACGACCTGAGATCAGACAATAATCATTTTGCCGCCCAAACTTGAAAAAATATGAAATCTCTGCCCCATCTTATTCAATCTTTCACCGCTTCATTATCTTCACACATGTCTGGAACGCGCGAGAACTCTAAACTGTCAATTGAAGGCCGCGCGAAGAGATTTTGACGCGCGGCGGCTACTCAAACCGTGTGTTGTATTCGTGCGCTGACAAGGGCCCAGGAATTGCCTTCCAGCCCTTCAATTCCACCATTTAAACACAATCATACAGGGCACTGACTAGTTTCAGGATCAACAAACATATATAATTGATCAGTGCACTGTTTAAAATAACTACGACAACATTCCGGGTGTATTGTGTAAAGAATTTACAATTTCACATGTTCATAAGTCGGTGTATGTTTTACATTGATCTCTCAACAAATAATAAACAGCACGTGTGTTCCATAATTATTTAGTCAGTGGGAAAATCTGCAGCTTCTTGGACAGCTCCTGTCTGGCGGCGCCAGGCACCGATTTGATGGGGTCTGCGGCGCCAGATAGGACAGCTCAGCTACACTGTCTGGTGTCTCTGAGACAGGAATCAATCAAAACGGATTCAGAGCCGCCAGATAGAACAGAGAACTGCTCATGTAAAGACAGATAAAGCATGTTAAATCTGCATAGATAATCAATCAAAACGGTGGCGTGATGAAGTGGGTAGTGACTTGGTGACATAGACACCGTGCGCGACCAAGATTGAGCTCACACACAGGTGTCTGCTCCGCCCCAAAAAGGGTCGTTTCTTTCAAGGGATGTTGCACGCGATCCACTGGACCGATTTGCATCCGGTTTGTCGCAAAAGACTACAAATTGATCCTAATATACTGGAAAATACCCGAGAAGTTTGTCTGTCAACAGGAAGTGGGTCAAAATTGACACTGAAGTCAAATCTATAATCTGGCTTCCGAGCCTTTTTGCACTACGCCCATGCGATTTAGAAGATATTGGGAGATATGTTGATGCAATTAGCATCAGCTATTAATGCCGGGTATTTTCCAGTACTCACAAGAGTTCAACCTATCTTCTGATACCCTCAGATTCATTCTAAACCGTCTGGGAGTGGTGCAAAAAGGCTCGGAAGCCAGATTATAGATTTGACTTCAGTGTCAATTTTGACCCACTTCCTGTTGACAGACAAACTTCTCGGGTATTTTCCAGTATATTAGGATCAATTTGTAGTCTTTTGCGACAAACCGGATGCAAATCGGTCCAGTGGATCACGTGCAATTTGGCTTGAAAGACACGACCCTTTTTTAGGGGGCGGAGCGGACACCTATGTGCGAGCTCGATCTCGGTCGCCACGCGACCTCGATCTCGCACGCACTAGGTGTCAATGTCACCAAGGTAGTGAGTTTGTTTTGGGAAATGTGTCTCAGTCAGGCAGGGCGCGCCCCTGTCCCTCACATGGGAAAGGTGACCCTTTTAGGGCCCTATTTTGTGGGTAATACCCCTCAGAGCTATTAAAAATAATGGGTTTAATTTCTCCTCAGAAGACAGAAAATAAACTAACCAGAAAATAAACTAATCAAAGAAAAAGTAAGAAAAATAGAGTGGCCACCTGGATTGTCTAAATGTCCAAATAATAAACCAAAAAAGGAGCCAAATTAGTGTCCAAATATGAAGCCAAAAACAGCAAACTGCACACAACATTAATCTAGGAACAGTATTTTACAGCCAGCTCAAGAAGAAAACTAAAAGTTATTCACGATCATCTTCCAGAACTCGTAGCATGATCCCCACTTGTCACAATACAAAACGGTAGTTCTTGAATATTCCCCAGTGTGTGTGTGTGTGTCATAAAAATAAACTCAAATCTGATTCCTTGTGTGTGTTCAATTGCCATCCATACACCACCTCTCTTGATCACTGATTAGGGAAATGTGGATTAGAAATTTGTGGCCTAACTTCGTTTCACAGGGGTTTCACAATTTCGCATTGAAAAAAATGAAATATAGCCCCTCTTCTCTAATTGATTTTCCGCATTATCCACATTGTGATTTTCACGTCGTGGCAACATTTGAGAGACAATACACAGTTTATTTATCAGGGAATTCAACTCACTTGCTAGTCATAGAGATTTCCCAAGTTTGGGTAGGGCCTCCATTACACTTAGTAACAAAAACATGTTCGTTGGATTTAGCAGTACTTTTATCGAGACACATCCCCGTCGCTTTGTGCTTTATCTCTAGTGACTATGAGGGGGGAGAGGGGGTGTGTTAGGGGGAACGCGATAAAACATTCGTGAACTGTTAGATTTAAGAATTTGATACAACAGTTTCTCTGTTCTAAGATTACCTTCAAAGAATCATCACAAAGCCTCACCTTTTTGTCATAGCTCCACAGCTGTTTCGTTGACTTTTTCTTGCACGCCCCCAGTACTGGGTTACTTCTACTTCGGTTACTAGTTACCTCCAAACAGAAATCACCCTGGAGAATCCGGCACTCAGAGGTGAATATCCAAACCTGGGGGAATGGAAAATATTAGTTTCTTCAATTTTACTGAATATAAGTTTCTTCAATTTTACTGGGAGAATAAATGGAGGCTTGAGTCCACATTGTCATTAGGTAAAAGCTTTAAAAACACGGGTGTGTGTTAGACGTGCACGTGACAGACATGTGATCACGTGACATGTGTCATACCTGGTTGCCTCCTTGATTGTGACAATAGTACAGGCCAGCCTTGACAGTATGGTAGTGGTCCGCAGAACCAAAGGAATCCAAACACAGATTAGACGTTGGATTGGAAATCTATGGAGGGGGAGGGGGTGATTTTAGCGTCTAAACTAGCCTTGGGCCTCTCTGAATTCTCTGAAGTTGGACGACCCGGCCCCCAAGGTACCGCAGAATTAACTAAGCACAACCACTTACCGCACCGCGGCCATTGTAGTTGAGAGAGGGTACAAACAGATCCGGGTACACGGTATCTAGATACCACTTGAAACTCTTACACTCCAGCCGTTCCCGAAGGTGAGTTCTGCCTGAGGTGTCACCTGCGTCCCTTGTCTCACTTCCAGGGCTGTACCAGTAGTAGATCTGCTTGTAATGATCCATCCATACCTGATAAGATATGTTTATGAAGGAGCAAAGTTGGGACAAATGTGTTTATGAAGGAGCACAGTTTGTACAAATGTGTTTATGAAGGAGTTAAGTTTGGACAAGTGTGTTTATGAAGGAGTATAGTAACTGAATGGTTATGTTTATAAAGGAGCAAGGTACCTCGGCTAAACGTTTATTGTTCCTGTTTACTGTATTACTTGTTCCTCCCGGAAACGAAACAGGATTCTTGAGACGGAATATGTGACCGACACGGGAACAGGGCACAATCTCTAACTTGGCTCCACACATCCACATCTAGAAGGGGGATCAAATTACAGCTTTATCACTACATAATTTGATAATCGCATTTCAAAGGAAGGAATCCAAAAATGTGTAAAAAAAGTATGGGATAATTATGAAAATTTGAAAAGGAAAAATATCATGTCGGAAATCTGAAGTAAAAGTTCCGCTAGCAAAAGGCTCCACCGAGATTCGAACTCGGGATCTCCTGTTTACTAGACAGGCGCTTTAACCAACTAAGCCATGGAGCCGCTGAATGGTGAGCAAATAAGGAGTATTTATTCTCAGTGCGTGCTAAACGCACAGATGTTGATGTGGTCTGTTTTAAAACGTTTCTACCGAACTGTCAGGGCCAAGACAAGTTGCAGAAAAGAAGATACAACAAATTCATACGATGTACGTTAATACAGTGGGACACCCTGTACTGACCCGGAAACTCATTTCAAGGTTTTCACCTCCCCAAATAGCCATTTCTTCGTCATATGTTCCATACTCGTAGAAAGTATCCCGATGTATGGCAAATAGACCACCTGCCATTGTTGGTGAACTGCGGGAAAAAGAGAGATTTAGTAAATTGTGTTGAGCCAATACTTGAAATTTCCCGATCTGATTATTATAGCCTTATGTTATGGGATAACTCGCCAATTTTTCTTCTAAACAAACATTAAACCTACTCGAATGCCTCCCAGTTGTAGTATTTCGTCCTCTCTGTCTCATTCATGGGCACCCATTTGAACACCAGGGCCCAGTTAAACCCGCCCTTACTTCCATCAGTCTTCGTGTAGTCCAACCTAAAGATTGAAGAATGAGATGAGCGAGAAAATCATTGTGGTAGTTCGGTAGTTCCCTTCGTGGGGCGACTCTGCTTCCCAGCTGTTGAACACAGGGCCCTGGGAGGACACCTGTCAAGTATAGTAGCTCTTACAAGAGGCAGTCGGACCCCGATTTACTGGGATGCTCGGGGGAAAGGGTATTGCCCGGTAAATCGGGGTCCAACTGTATAAGGGGGGAATCAAGTTCTCCCTAAAGTGAATTATAAGGGGACAGTTTGGACAGGATAATCGGAGGGAAGGGGGAGCAAACCTGCCACACACACACCAAATAAAGTTTAATCATTTAGTACTTCAATTCGCTTTTCCTATCATGATAAAACTACTAAGATGTGGACATAACTTCAGTACAATTTAGTAGTTTTACTCGATTGGTACAAGCCACCACTCCCGATAGCGTTGTTACTGGGAAGACCAAGTAACTATGTATTTACTCGGCCCTGACTTCTTCTACCATAGTAACCATATTCCATAGCGCATAGTAACCATAGTAACCATAGTAACCATAGTAACCATAATAACATACTCACGTTTCATAATTGATGTTATCGATAGCTGGTGCTGGTACAATAAGTTTGTTGGTGTGTATTCTGTGCAGTAGAGATTCCAGCCAACCATCAGTCGCCTCAATGTGAGAGTCCAGAAATATTAAGACCTGCAGGAGGAATTGATAAATTTCATCGGTAGAAAAGTGATTGTTTTGAGTGATTGTCGGATGGCTATGACTGAGTGTCGGAGAAAAGGGGGAGTTCTCCCTCATACTCATTCCTATAATGAGCAATGACTAACGCCACACTTGTCTCACAAATGACAAAAGGCTGCCCTCTCTGAATCGATACAACTGCCGCTGCACTGGAAGACAAGGCTCCGTGTGCGCGTGATATCGAGAGATCCCACCGCGCAACCAAAATACACCTTCAGTCGCCGCGCCCTACGTCAAGTCGTGTTCCCCTGATTCTATGGCCAAGGGAAATTCAACTGGCGATTGATTTTAACTTCCACTTTCCGATTTACCAGGCAGACATCGACCAAGAAAAGGGACCAGCATAACGTCTCATTTTCAGATTTGGTGCAAAGTTTGCTGTTCCCGACAAAGCTCCGATAAAATCATTTTCCATGGAAACTAGGCGTGGATATAGGAGGAAGTTTAGGGACAACTACAGAGTGAACGTAGTGAGTTGATACATTTTCAATTGGGACTGAGAGGGACAGACAGTGGTTCAGTACAAGTGGGGGATAATGTGTAGTGTAAAGGAGTGGTACGGAGGTGTAAACTAGAGGGGTGGTTACGGGGGTGTGACAAGATACTATTTCTCATTGGGATTATTTATGGGAGATATTTAGACAGCGGGGGGAGGTGCTTTGTTGGTGGCAACCTAACTGTAACTGGTGGAAATTATTCGTTGTGAAGACTTGCTAACTAGGACCCTGTCGCATAATACAAAAGAGGTGTACAAAGGACTGTAACCGGACCCTGTTGTGAATTGTCTGTACCAGAACACTCTGTAACAACCCTCCTTTACAATTGTGGAAAGAGAGGGTGGTGGAACAAGTAACAACCCTAGTTGTCGATAAAGGATGGCCACAATGGGTAGTTTAAGGTTTCATGTTTAGTGCTATTAGACAAATGCGACAAAAGAGCATTGTTTAGTGGTAGTTGAGCATTGTTTGAGTGCTCCAATGTCCCTCAATTCTCTGAGTACTATATAAACCCCACTCCACCACCCACTCTTCAGTTCAATCCTTCACACCATGAAGACACTACTACTTCTCTTCCCTCTACTCGCCCTGACCCTCTCTGCCTCCCTTGTCGAGGAGTACTTTGATGCTCTGGAGCGGTTTTCAACAGACGCTGATGGAGAGATAGCATTGCTTGGTTCTACTACCCCTGCCTCCCAGAAAGAACACTTCCTGGCGTTCAAGAACTACAAAACTGAGGTGGAAGCCATCAACTCGGACCCTGACTGCCCCTACCACGCTGAGATCAACAAGTTTTCCATCATGACTGAACAGGAGAGAATGCAGTTTACTGGACTCAACATCACCGACGCTCCTGTCCCAGAGGAAGAAGAAGAGGAAGTGATGACAGTTTCCATGGTATCTGCCCCGACCTATATTAACTGGGTGTCCCGAGGTGCCCAACCAGCCATTAGGAACCAGGGTGGATGTGGGTCCTGTTGGGCCTTTGCAGCAGTATCCGGTATGGAGGGTAGTTACTACACTACAACTGGGGATCTCGTAGCCTTCTCCGATCAAGAAATCCTGGATTGCGCCTATGAGGGAAGCCGGAATGGGTGTAACGGTGGATGGTTGAATGCTCCTATCGACTACGTCAAGAAAGCTGGCCGACTTGCCTCTGTCACCCAGGCACCGTACAAAGGAAAAGATGGAGTTTGCAGTTACAGGAATAAGGGAAACTCTCTGACCAAGGCCAAGATCACTGGATACACAACTGCACGAAGTGATGCTAGCCTACAAAATGCGGTGACCAAGGGAGTTGTATCTGTTGCAATCTACGTTGGAAGCTCCTTCTTCAAGTACCAGAGTGGTCTGTACAAGGATACCAACGCCTGTAGGAGCACCACCAGTCCTAACCATGCGGTGACGGTTGTGGGATATGGAACCCAGGGTGGTGTGGGCTACTGGAGGGTCAGGAACTCCTGGGGTGCCAACTGGGGTGCCAAGGGGTACGTTCTGATGAGTCGAGCTGTCAGGGACAACTGCAGGATTTCCAGCTATGGATACCTCGCCAAGGCAGCCTGCTCAGGGTAAGAAATGATACAAACCAGTTGCTTGTTTCAACAATTTAGATGAGCTTTACTCATTAGATTGCAAACTGATACTGAGTTTTTACCACTAGTAAACCTTTCACAATCAAACTTTCTATTTCCAGGAACCGATGCAACAAGCCAGACTTCAACGACAACGAGAAAGAAGAAGATAAAGAGAAGGAGAAAGAGGAGGAGAAAGTTAACTGCAAGGATAAGAACAGGAGGTGTAGTCGGTACAAGACATACTGCGTGAAAAATGGCCGGTTAGTGTTACACATTCAGTACATTTATTTCTCATGGTCTTGAATTCTCGTTCCACTGACCACTTCCAGAACCCAACTTCATATTACCCAAACTACACCCCTCTCGCCTAGCTCGACTCTGATCTTGAACAAAACAAAACATCCCACCAGATATCATCTGAATTCTAACCACCCCTCCCCCTCTAGATACTACTCCTGTTCCCCTCGAGGGGAGGGGAGGGGAACAGGGGTAGTATCTGAATGGGGGAGGTGGTTTTGAGATGTTAGGGGATCCCCTAACATCTCAAAACCACCTCCCCCATTCAGATACTACCCCTGTTCCCCTCCCCTAACATCCCAATATCCTAACCCCCTCCCCCCATTCAGATACTACTCCTGTTCCCCTCCCCTAACAACTCAAAACCCCCATTCAGATACTACTCCTGTTCCCCTCCCCTATCATCTCAAAACACCCCCAACCCCATTCAGATACTACTCCTGTTCCCCTCCCCCCCCCTAACATCTCAAAACCCCCTCCCCCATTCAGATACTACTCCTGTTCCCCTCCCCTAACATCTCAAAACCCCCTCCCCTTCAGATACTACTCCTGTTCCCCTCCTCTAACATCTCAAACCCCCTCCCCCCATTCAGATACTACTCCTGTTCCCCCCCCCCCCAACATCTCAAAACCCCCTCCCCCCATTCAGATACTACTCCTGTTCCCCTCCCCTAACATCTCAAAACCCCCTCCCCCTCTAGATACTACTCCTGTTCCCCTCCCCTAACATCTCAAAACCCCCTCCCCCATTCAGATACTACTCCTGTTCCCCTCCCCTAACATCTCAAACCCCCTCCCCCTCTAGATACTACTCCTGTTCCCCTCCCCTAACATCCCAATATCCTAACCCCCTCCCCCATTCAGATACTACTCCTGGATGTTGAGGAACTGTGCTAACACTTGCAACTGGTGTGAGGGAGAAGGAACCCCTGAGGGAGAGTGCCCATCTGGAACTGTAATGTGTGGAGATGGTGTCTGCCGACATGAGCATATGTGCCATTAAGATAACAACTGGATAACATATAATCTTCAGAGAGAGAAATCAGGAAAATTACCGACAGGTTATTGTGGTGTGAAGAACTGTAGAAACACTTGTAACTTGGTGTATTTGAAGGGGTATTATTTGAGATTCAGAGTGTATTTAAATTGTAATTGTTACTGAATGGCGGATGTATTTGACCCATTACATGTAAATTATTCCAGTTTAAAAAGTGCTGTTTTTCTTGACAACATATCAGCATAGATTGCAGTAGACTGACATCAGTCCACTTCCTCCTTAATAGTTTCGTCATAATATTGGGGATGTGAACTTGACATTGCGTTATTTAACTCGCTAATTTCCTTTTCACTTCACTGTTTTTGCAATTGGTCTCGCTACCTTACACGTGGCAAACACGTGGTCTACTTCTCAACTAGATGAGAAGAGATCGATAGATCTAGAGATAGAGTAGAGATAGATAGAGATATCTAGAGAAGATCATAGCGCAGAGCTCCGATAGAGAGCGATAGAGAGCTATCGAGCAGATCCGCCCTCGAGCGAGAGAGAGAGAGAGCGCGAGAAGATCGAAGATATCGCTCAGATCGTAGATACCGAGCTATATCTCTCTCGTCTCTCTCTATCCATCGCTCATCTCTCTCGACCTCTTCTCGCTTCTTCTAGTCGCGGAGCTCGTATATCTCGCTCATCTCTCCTCGTCTCTCTCTCGCTCTCTCTCTCTCTCTCTCCTCTCTCTCTCTCTCTCTCTCTCTCTCTCTCTCTCTCTTCTCTCTCTCTCTCTCTCTCTCTCTCTCTCTCTCTCTCTCTCTCTCTCTCTCTCTCTCTCTCTTTCCCTCTCTCTCTTCTCTCTCTCTCTCGCTCTCTCTCTCTATTCTCTCTCTCTCTCTCTCTCTCTCTCTCTGCCTCCCGTCCTCTGGTTCCTCGTCTCCCCCCCGCTTCGCTCGTTCCTCATTCATTGGGGATTTAACCAGCTTGCACCAGATGTATCTCTGCCGTCTACTTTGCTCCTTCTCTATCTTTCTATCCTGTCTGATTAAGTAACTAAAATCTCAAAATTTCTCTTTGTCTCCCTTTATCTCAGTCAAATACAGAACTCAAGAACCGCCCTATATAGCACATCTCGATTCAGCGGTGGCCAAAAATGAATCAAGGGGGAAGATTTCTTATGGTATAATGAAGGTCTCACACAAAATGTCAGACATTTCATATTTTCCTGGCCAACACCCCCCCCCCCCCTCAAATGACTGTGATGTAGCAAATCCTGTCCTTTCCATATTTGTACACCCAGTCAGATCATGTGGGGTACCCCTTAACTTATCCAATGTCAGATCATGTGGCATGTGAGATCATGTGGCATGTGAGATCATGTGGCATGTAACAATATATTTTGTACAAAACAACATTTCCTACCTCTCCAACGCTGTACGCTGCACCAGCTAGTCGAGCTCTGATGAGACCCATCCTAGCATCCTGTCGGAGGATCTTAACCTTGGGCAGATGGGCCACATACTCGTCTAACTGTTCAAATGTATCCGCTAAGGGGGGGGGGGGATAATATCAAGATTTGTGAGAATGGTGTTATTAAAAAACATATAAGGTTGGATTTTTTGAAGTCGTCAACTTCAAAAAATCCGACTTTATATAGGATTTAGGCACCGTAACAACTATTTCCTCAACTCACGATGTGTCTCCTTGTGACTCGCATCATCCACTAATATTATCTCCTTTAACAATTGTTCCGGTGATCGGTTTAGGATGGAGTGTACCGACCTGAGGAGTGAGGGAAGAGAGGGAGAATGAAGTTACCACTTACTTGCCGGATGGGCGGATGGGGGTTATTCCGTTACCAAGGGGAAAACCGGGTTGAAATAATAAAATTGGGTGCTACTTATAGATAGGCCTAGGGGAGATCATATAGGGTGGCTCTAATCGTAATTTAGCAAGAAAATAGTAGAGCTATTTATATTTGATGAGACTATTTAAAATCTAATGCGGCTAATAAACAATCAACTGATCCTCAATTCTCTATCTAAAATCCCAACTGTCGGAATAAACACGGAGTGCTGTTAGCTGTGCAGCTCAGTAGAACTCCAATGCATGATATAATCGCTCGTGTGTACTTGGAGCTTTGCCAACTTTATCAGATCGTGCAATGATTCTTAAAAACTCAGTTGTTAGATACAGGTGAGGCATAATTAACATGATTAAGATAATTTCAAGTGTACCACCGGAGAGTTCTCAGTATCTCTGTAATCAAGGAGTTCTCAGTATCAATGATTATAGTTACGAAATCGCTCTCCCCAGGGGTATAGGAATAGGGGGGGGGGGGCGAGGGGGGGGGGGGTTCAAAACCCTAAAATTTTTCTCGGGCTCCGTTGTCGCTCCGCCCGATGTATGGTAAATGCAATGGAATAGGTGACTAAATCTTGCTCACAAAAATTTTCTTGGGCTGTAATTGGTCACGTGACTCCGCACCCTTACTTGAAAAATCATTCCTACACCCCTGGCTCTCCCCCATTTAGATACTTTCGATACTTTTGAGAAAGCTTTCTCATATATAATATCCTCTCATTTCTTTCTCTCTCCATAATTCGTTTCTTTCTTCAGTCAGACGGATGTATGTGTACTACCGGCTGCAATTATACTTTCTACTCTTTCTCTTTTTAACTTGTCTGAACTGCAATCTCTCTCTCTCTCTCTCTCTCTCTCTCTCTCTCTCTCTCTCTCTCTCTCTCTCTCTCTTTCTCTCGCATTGTACTAGCTGATTCTTAACATCACATTACATCTCTAGAGCGTAGAGATAGGGCACACAAAGTGGGAAAGGTAGGCTCAACAAAACACTTCTGACTACATAACCAATTCACATATCATTAGCATTTAGCATCGGATTAAATCCTCACACAAACCCTCTCTATCTATATCTTTCTCGCCCAGGAGGGGTGTATCATTCCCAAAAATACCTTACTCTCGTTTTTTAAGAAACGCTTTAGTAAGAAACTTTTTTATAAGAAACTTTTCAAATGTAAATCACACAATTCAGAGACACCACAACAAAATAGAACACCCCTAACTTGTTTAGTTTCTTGATAAAGGAGAAATTCTTTTTGTTTTTGGATTGCTTACACTGGTAGTTTCCTAGAAAAAAAGTTTCTTATTTAAAAGTTTATAATATGTCGTTTTTATCTCTCGGGATATATCGTGGCATGTCAACCTACATAGTGCATTGAGTGCAACAGGTTGACAATATTCTACACTCCTGAATTTATATATGAATGACGTCTGACAACCTACTTTTTATTAACTACTATGTAGTAAGTTCTAACGATAATACCCGGCACCCGCATAGACAGTAAATGACAGTTACCTTCTAGGATCGGATGACAGTGCATAATTACCTTAGCAATGACGAAAGAGCCTCATTATGAAAACAGATTATAACACTTGCACTTGGTAAATTCCTCGGATAGCCCTGTCTCCGGCACCTTGGAAATAATATTAATTATTAAAATAAATTACAAAATAATAAAAGTTAATTAAATATTAGCGAGATTACTCAATGAAAAGATAAGTACAGAGATAGTCCTCCATTTATTATGTTCTAACGAGTAACGGGGCGTGCGAAACACAGTCTAGCTAGGCAATTATCCCTCTATGGCCTATTCTGGAACGCTAAAATTTTATACAGAATTGGTGACATAATTTATTCGTTAGAAATTATGGGGGGTAACTTTCAAGAATAAATCGTGGGTGGTAAGATTCGATATGATATTCTAAAGCTCTTTTTTGTAAGCAAATATATAAGATGTTCTTAAATTTCTTGATTTAATAACTATCCAGAACAGCGTATTGTCTCTGGTATAGAGTTCCCACGAATTATCTAAATCTATTACAACGAAATAATACAGCTGTATTTAAATCTATTACATATATTTAAAGTCCAATTTTTTCAACTGTTGACCCCCCAAAGTCGAGCGTGGAATTGCGCGTCTATAACATGTTTAGCGTTCTTCTCATACTATCGAAGGGTCGGGAGACATGATAAATAAGAAGAAAGTATCGAATCAATACTTTCTTCTCATTTTATAATAATTTCTAATTTGTACTTTACCCTTGCCTCCCTCCTGTCTATTGCACTGGATGTGAAGTGAGAGAGAGAGAGAGAGACAGAGAGAGAGAGAGAGAGAGAGAAGAGAGAGAGAGAGAAGAGAGAGAGAGAGAGATGAGAGAGAGAGAGAGAGAGAGAGAGAGAGAGAGAGAGAGAGAGAGAGAGAGAGAGAGAGAGAGACAGAGAGATAGTGTCTGAACAACCTGTCTACCTACTCACTACCCAGATTTACCCCCTTCCCTCGGGTCTCGGCACGACCCCAATAGCCGTCACGTGGCAATATTGATTGATGTGTTCAATTAGAAACCCCGATTATAACCCAGCTCCTCCTTTGCAGGAATTGACCGTTGCTGCTGCTATCAGACGGATAGATCTGCTCATGGGCAAGTTTTACAACACACGCACAAACTTTCACTCACAATAACTGCAGATTTGTCTGGCTGTTTATTAATGATAAACACTTCCAAGAAAAGGGACAGCTGTAATGGCTGAACGCTTGTCGGCTGCTCAAGATCAGTTTTCTTACCAAGTAAGGGTATTGGATAGAGAGATCGATAGAAAAACAAATCAACTGTTAACTCATCGGGAGAGAGAGAGAGAGAGAAAGAGAGAGAGAGAGAGAGAGAGAGAGAGAGAGAGAGAGAGAGAGAGAGAGAGAGAGAGAGAGAGAGAGAGAGAGAGAGAGAGAGAGACTTTTTGCGTGATATCTCAATATTTTGCGTCGGCTCTCCCCCGGCCCTCCCGGCCATCTCGTATTTCACGACTTAGTGAAATTTTGCAATTTTCAACCTACCCCTACTACAACATGGAGACAGCCAAAAAGGAACAGCCAACTACATCCTCCAAACAGATAAGACCGTTCATTTTATATATTATATTCATTACCATCCTTCCTGTCTTTGCTTGTGTAGAAAGAGAAGAAAGGGAGGACGGTAATGAGGTAATCAGTGTTTTTACAGTCAGTTTGTTGTCACATCCTGTTTGTTCTCTCGTTCAGGGTCTTGGCCACACCCTTTCTATTCCATGTTTTCCCGCCCGGTTCTGGTCAGCGTTATAGTGGTCCCCCCTTTGCTCGTTTCTCCCTTCCTGTTCCGGTCTATGGGCCCTTCCTCCGGCCTGGCTCTTCTCGGGACTTGGGGCGGCTTTACTTATAGTACTAGTTTGGTTTACAGTGTTCTACCCAGTTCGAGTCTTTTTTGTGCTTTATCAGGATTCACTCACTCACCAGCCCTTCCCTTGGATTTTAGTATTATACTTCTTTTCCTTTTCATCCAGAGTTGAGCTCTTTTCCTTTCCTTATTCAATATTATCAATCTTCCTGTAGTATAAGTGTTCATTAAAAACCCGCACCACCTCCCCCCCCCAGCTTTTTTCGTTTTGTATAGAGTGAGTCTCCAGGTATAGCAAACCTGGGGTATTGCGGCCTCTCATTAGTTCCAGCCCCCTGTTAGGAGCTGTAGGATAGCTAGGCCCCTGAGTGTAGGAGCTAGAGCTGAGCAGAGTAGTAGAGACCCGAGCAATTTTCCTTCTCTTTCAGGTCCCAGGCGCCCTGTAGCCCCGCCTCTCAGACTGACCCCGGTACAGCCCTCCCAGGCTGGACCAACCCCCCTGACTATTCTCGCAAAGGCAAAACGTTACCTATCCTGACTAGTCCCCAACCACAAACAGCCGTGCTACATCTCAAAGGAAAAACGCTACCTATCCAGTCACCCCTGACGTGCTACAATCTCAAAGGAAAAACGCTACCTATCCAGCCATATCATCCCAGATGTGCTACAACCTCTGTCCCCGCACCTCTCCAGTCAACCCTCCCGTTCGGAACTCCACCCACACACCTAACCCGTCCGATATACCTATGGTGTTCTTCCACCTCTCCCCATTTTGCTACCACCTCCTCCTCTTCCCTTTACTCCTACCCCCTCTCCTTTTCCAGCTCCTTGTACCCGCTACTACCCATTGAACCCTCTCGTTCGAACACCACCCCCACAACCTACCCGTCCCTAAACAGTTAACACAAAGGGTGCCCTCCCATTTTGTACTTCCCCTATAATAGCCCCTTCCCCTACTTGCCCATAATCCCGCCCCCTCTCATGCTCCAGCTCCCCATCCTCCTGTCATCTTTCCTTCCCCTGACCCTTCCCGCCTCTTCCCTCCACTCGTGGTTCTCCCCCTGTCCAGGTCTCTCATTATCTCACTTATTTTCAGGGTTTTATTTCAATGCCCTCCTCCAGTGTTTAGTTTTCTCTCTTTCCCTCTATTGCTCTATCTCTCTCTCCCCGGTTCGGTGTGTGTGCCCCCATATCTTCTAATTAGTTGTCCCAATCATCTAACAGCCCATTTGCAATTAGGGTATGGGATACCCCGCTATCTTGATATTGAATTATCACCCTGCCATTCTAGCCGGTCTTCTTGTTGGACTTCCACCCACGTGACTGGCTGCGTGACCCCTCACGGTCCTCATCTCCTTTTCTTCTGTTTCCTCTCTTTCTCTCTCCCTCTCCCTCCCTCTCTCTCTCTCTCTCCCTGGCCCTCCCTCTCTCTCTCTCCTTCTGCCCCTCGTTCCCTCCCTTCCAATTCCTCTTCCCAATTCTCTCCACCTTCTTTCCCTACCATGTATCCCATATTTCACCAATCATTGCACTAGCCACACCTAGTTCATTCTGCAGTTATCCTGCCTATCATTGCATTGGTCACAACTAGTTCATTCTGCAGTATCCTGCATATCACCACACTAGTCACACCCAGTTCATTCTGCAGTTATCCTGCCTATCATTGCACTAGTCACACTTAGTTCATTCTGCAGTTATCCTGCCTATCATTGCACTAGCCACAATTAGTTCATTCTGCAGTTATCCTGCATATCACCACACTAGTCACACCCAGTTCATTCTGCAGTTATCCTGCATATCACCACACTAGTCACACCCAGTTCATTCTGCAGTTATCCTGCCTATCATTGCAATAGTCACACCCAGTTCATTCTGCAGTTATCCTGCATATCACCACACTAGTCACACCCAGTTCATTCTGCAGTTATCCTGCCTATCATTGCACTAGTCACACTTAGTTCATTCTCCCTCTCGCTATCGTCGACATGATGATAGGAGCCAGCCGGGATGTTATCTTTATATGCAATGTGTATATTGATTTTATCCTCTCCCTCTACCTCCCTCTACCTCCCTCTCCCTCTACCCCCATCACCCCTCCCCCTCCCCTCCTCCTCTCTCGTATCCCACAGCAACAACCTACCTCACCCAATCAAAAACTAAAGACAACCTCGCCAAAGGCTTGAGAGTAAGATGACTGGATCGCCCAGAGTCGCCCACACTCTAATAGAGTGAGCACTCTCTGGCGGACCTGTTCATGACGACAGACATTTGACCAAGCGTTGGGCCCCCTATGCACAAGGCTACCTCGTTTCCCTAATTGGATACTTTCGAGAGTAGTTGTAAGGTGGGATTCCGGGTTATGCCGTCGCTACCAG
This sequence comes from Hormiphora californensis, assembly GCA_020137815.1. Taxonomy (NCBI): domain Eukaryota; kingdom Metazoa; phylum Ctenophora; class Tentaculata; order Cydippida; family Pleurobrachiidae; genus Hormiphora; species Hormiphora californensis. The sequence goes on along the minus strand of CM035362.1, from coordinate 1,554,071 downwards.
GGAGGTAGAGGACTTGGTACACCTTAGCTTAGTGCCCCAAAAAAAAAAAAAAAAAAAAAAGAGAGAGACAGAGAGAGAGAGAGAGACAATACTTACATCGGATGTCTCATGTCAGCGATAGGTCTGTTTAGAGCGGTGGTATCTGCTAATCGGGCATTATAACCATGAGTATCAAATCCAAGCTTTTTAGCACTCTCCTCCGTCAACCCAGCAGGTAACTGAAGATATAATTAGGTGGGATTAGTTAATTATAGTTAATTAATTTTAAATAATCAAGATAACTTTTATGAGTCTCATAGTGGTATGGTATGTATTCTATTCATTTTGTGGTTTACAATAAAGAGAAATGTTACTCAATGTACAAATCGACTATACAATAATGACGAAGCAATGGCCTGATGGGAAATTGAAGGCTATGTATATTTTGAGTTCTGTTAGTAGATGAGTTAACCTTCGTTTCTCAAGGGCTACCATATGAAACATTAAACATCAATTCCCCGTGCCCATATCCTTGACCTCAGAAGTTTTTAGTCGTCAGTGTCTATTTAGCACATTTGAAGATAACACGAGGATCATATTTCACTCCCTCTACTATAACTACACTTCAATTAACACTTATGTTCGAAATATAATTTGTGTATAGATAGCTCGAGCTATCTATACACGTATATATAGCGCTTTAGTATAGTTAGCGTATGTAGGGCTATTATCTTGTATTGCACTAAGTAGTGTAGTATACTGCCTAGCTGTCAACGTTATACTTTGTATCCATTCAAAGAAAGAATAGGTGGTTGTAAAGTTAGGACACAAGAAGACTGACTAGCTGCCAGGTTTATGATGCTTGTAAGGAACTTACAAGATTTAATTCTTTTACGTTTAAACTGGGTTCTAAACTGGATTTCAATAGTGACATTATAATCTCAAACAGTTTCCATGGTAACTAGATCAAACTGGAATTCCCCTTTTGATCCTTACATTGTGTTCCTTCCTAATGATTATGAATTGCAGTAAATACATTATCCATGGCCCCCATCTCCCCCTTCTTTCCAAAATCGGAAAATCTTGCCAGGGTTTGTAGAGACTACACAGCGTGCCTGGTGAACTTTTAACACGAACTCGATGGCTGATAGAAACCACCACTTGTTCGTGGTCTATATAATGCCGCTACTACTAGTAGTAGTACTAGTAGTAGTACTAGTCCAAAATTTCTTTGTTAGCTTACCTACATATATTTATACACATAACTTGCTCACTATACAGAAGAGTAAGTTGAGCAATCCATATTGTAACACCTATTGCACAGTTTGGAGACAAATGATACATTTCAAGTTGAAAATGATATCTTGATATTTAGGTTACTTGATAAGAGGTGTAACCATGGCCATGGGGCATTTGTCACACCCTGGTAACCATGGCAACCTGATTGGAATCTTGGAATGGGTGAGAGGGGGTGTACAAACACACATTGCCAGATAGTATGTCCGCTAATGCATGACATGTCCCTTAAATTTAGTAAAAGGTTTGAGAAGGAAGGGATAGATCAGCCTCTATCCCTTCCCTCTATCATAGAGGGACAGTGAATGTGGTTGTTATGTTCTAACCCTCCCTTTACATTTGTAAAGGATTCGGGGGCGGGGCGCCCGAAACACAGTCTAGCCAGGCAAGAATGTGGTCTCGGGGTCAATATATAAAACATGTCTTGCTCGACCATGTTTCACTGTGTCCCGTATAACAGGGAAAACTTTTTTTAAGAAAAACATATATTAAACTCTCTCTGAGAAGAGCAAGAAGAGCAAGAAGATTGAAGATACGATGTCTTCTGTCAAAGAAGAACTGAAGGGCTATGCAGCAGTTGTGAAGAAGAGCTGCACTGCCTCGCTTACCCCTAGGAAGCTACAAGCAGCCATGGTGAAGGCGTCCAGTGTGGAGGACAGATCCAGCAACTTGATGATCTACGGGTTGGAGGAGTCTGTTGGAGAGGAGAAGACTGAGGATGTTGTTCTGAATGTTTTGGAACACACAAATGAGAAGCCGAAAATGGTAAGCTGTAGGAGGCTTGGCGAGAAGAAGGAAGGGAAGAAGCGGCCTGTCAAGGTGGTACTTCACAACCGAGATATGGTACGATCCATTCTGGCAAGGTCTGGGATGCTGAGGGAAGTGGAGGGGATGAATGACGTGTACATTTGTCCAGATAGGACTGTTGAAGAGAGAAGTGAGAGAAAGAGACTTGTTTCAGAGTTAAAGAGACAGAAAGAGACTGAACCACACGCTAAGTGGGGCATTGTGAGAGGTAGTGTGATTAAAAGAGATGAGAAGAAATGAAACGGGGACAATCCATATTAATTTCTATATCATATTAGTTGATTTAAAGTGTTTCGGCGGTGTAAGCGCTCATTCGGTGAGCCTGCCTCGTTCTTTTGGGTACATGATATTGTTTCGGTATTCATTTGAACGTTGAAAATCAAAATCAAAAGAAGAGCTAAGATTTACTTTACTAAGTTGTCTTTCAAGATTCTCCCGGACGGCCCGAATTTCACTGGTTTCCCTCCAGGGGACGGGCTTCCAATCCTCTTTTAAAGGAGCTAACTCTGTCGCTGGTGGATCGGTAAGGAACTTCCGTAACCTATCCAACTTTCTCTGAAATCGAGGTGCATTTTATTAACATGTCACCGTTTTTGCAAAAACTGGGAATTGTCACCTAAGAAGGTGCATAACTTAGTATATTACATTTCATGACTCATGAGGTGAACATTTCATGAGGTGGAAAAAAGTTTGAAGCTTTCAAGAAGTCTAAAATTTGGAGGTAGGACACCAGTAAACGGTTGAGAGTCTAGTCGGTTTGTAGACCTTATTGCATAATATTATATGTTCATATCTAATCAAATTAGATGGTTGCATGCAACTCCCACCGCCATATAGGGCCGTGTAAATTATAATATGAAATGGAAGTTGGGATATTCAACACCATCCAGAAATTGGATCAAGTATTTTAATATAGTTTAACATGTCAGTTCTCCATCCAATAAAATTATCATCAATTATATACATAACTTTACAGTTTACACTAACTTACAAGTTTATTTTACTCACAAAATGGAGTGTAATGTTATAAAATTAACAATAACAGATAACTCACACTGGGATTGTTCCCCTCGGGTACGGCTGTCTGGATGAGGATAGTGACTAGCATGAAACAACAAAATGTGAGAATAAAAAGACCCAACTTGACCAAAATGTGCCATCGTCTGAGTATTCGAGTCAGGGACATGGGTGAAACTGCTGCGGTCTGATCCGGGGCATGGAGAAGTAGTCCTTTCTCAAACGGACATTGGGCGTTGTGTGCTGTCAAATGTTAACTGTTGTATTTTAAGACTTTTAAAAGAGCAACAACCTACAAATCAAATGGATGTTGAAAAGTGCAGAACAGAAAATGTTTTGTTCGTTCAGGGCACAGTGCGAGCATTTCACTATACAACAAAGCCTTCAATATATAACATAGTATCAGGGAGAGCATGTTACTTTTACTAAGAGATGAAGTAACAACTTCTAGTTGCCATAGCTTATCTCATACGCTACAGAGATAAGGCGGCCCTTTTCAAAATGTCTCAATGTCCGGGCGCCGTTTATGAGCTGGGTGGGCACTGTTACGATCTGGGTGTTTGGTGGCCTGTTTACAGGTGCACGTGCTTCCAAAAAAGTTGATTCACTAAATGGCCCTAACCGCCAAACCACTCAACCGTTTTGGCTAATTCAAAGTTTATCTGGTAGGAAATGCAATGTCAACCCCAACCCCAACCCTAACTCTAGCCCTACTTTACTCTTAAAAACTTAAAACAACAAGCCGACACCGGGGTCTCAGATAATAAACGCACACCACGATTGGTCACAGAGTGAACCTACAAAATGGCACACAACTCTAAAAAACCGTTTTGTCAGCACTCACGAGTCACGGGCGCCGTTACGATCTGGTTGTTTACAGGTGTGCACAGCGAGCTGCCAAAAAAGTTGATTCACTAAAATGGCTCTAACCGCCAAACCACTCAACCGTTTTTGGCTAATTCAAAGTTTATCTGGTAGGAAATAACAAGGCCTAACCCCAACCCAAACCCCAACCCTAGTCCCTACTTTAGCCCTAACACTGAAAAACCGTTTGTCAGCACTCACGAAACACCCAGATTTTAACGCTGGCCAGCACTCACCAAACGCGGCCAGCGTTAAAATCTGGGTGTTTCGTGAGTGCTGACAAACGGTTTTTTAGGGTTAGGGCTAAAGTGGGGTAAGGGTTAGGGCTGGGGTTTGGGTTGGGGTTAGGCCTTGATATTTCCTACCAGATAAACTTTGAATTAGCCAAAACGGTTGAGTGGTTTGGCGGTTAGAGTCATTTTAGTGAATCAACTTTTTTGGCAGCGCGCACCTGTAAACAGGCCACCAAACACCCAGATCGTAACGGCGCCCACCAAACGCCGAGCTCGGTTTTGTTTTTTATAAGAAAATTTTTTTGGGAAAGCCGGGTTGACCGGTTCAACTTTATATAAGAAATAAATCAGGTTACACAATCACTATATACACATTAAATTGGTCATTAGGACTATAAAAGTAATAAGTTAGATTATAAGGTTAAAATCATTGTCATAAGAATTAAATCGGGTAAAACAGTTTCCTCTGTACCCCCTTATTGATATCAGTATAGTCTTCAGCAGACAAAATGAAAGGCGGAGCCGGATATAGCGGATGGAGTCGCTGTAGGTGTGGCCTGTTTTGTTGGATAGAAGGGTTGCGGCCCGTTTGTAAAAAACTTCCGCTTTAGGACCCATCAGGCCTGTAGTAGAGAACACAAGCGGCATGAAAGTCGCCTTTTCTACCTGTATTACACGGTCGTTATAGTTCCGGATCTTCTCCTGTTCGTGTCTCCGAAAAGTGTCATCCACGGACTGGCGGTTGTTAGTGGGTGCCAAAGAGTTGAAAACCCTTATATCCGTGTAAACCTTGTCGAGCGGGCTCCACACACCTCTGGCCGAGACGTCAAGTCGGGCACTGTTCTCAGTGATTGTTGAACGATAGTTGAACGTCTCGCCGGAGATGGGAAGGAGCTGGGGCTCGACTTCAACATCCTTACACCCAGCCTCGAGTAGAATATTTGCAGTCAGGTCCCTGATGTTATTGTGGCGCATATACACGTACCCGCCAAGAGCGCATGATAAGCAATGTTCAAGGGTATTGACCTTTCCACAGGCACAGGACAGGGTTGGCAAACGTTGCTGGCCCCCGCAGCGCGGGATAAGGCAGCGCTTTTCAAAGGACAGGGGAATGTTTTGGAATGGCAGATTGTATCTGAGAAGAAGGGCGTCATGAAACTGCTGTTTGTTTAGTACAAAAGTTTTGTACTAAACAAACAGCAGTTTCATTGTAACAAAACCGTGTTCCTTTAGAGGGAGGGCGGTTAGCCAACTAGAAGCACCACGTGAGGAAATTTCATCAAAGAAAATAAATCGCGTAGCGCGCACGATCCAAAAACTGATGAAATGCAGCGCATTTAACTCATTTATCAAGACAAGTTTAGCGCGTTACATTTTAAGCTTAACTTCGCAGCGCTGAAACTGCAACTGTTGAAGTTTTCCCGGCCCGTAACGGGGCTTGGAAGAATCAAGAAAACAAAATAATATCGTTTTGAATTTTCTTTTTTTGCCAACCACAGGCCACTGGCCAGGTCACTCACAGAATAAAGAATACAGATTCTTTTTTAAGAAGAGTTCAAGACATGTAAAGTGCGTTTCAAATGACTTGACCTGAGATTCCTGGAAATTCAGGATTTCCCCTTTGTAAATACACGCGCAATCCGCCAAATTCCAAGAATTAAGGGTCAAGTCGCTTGAAACGGACTTTAGTAGGGTACCTTCACGCCTCTGGTATTCTCCACATTGGGAGTTGTACTTTGCTGGAGGCCGGAGCCCCCGGGGCCCGGAGGGTGGGGAAGGTTTTGGAGTGGGTGGCCACTTGTAAATTTGGAAAAGAGACGGTTTAGATTTGGATTTCAAATGAGTGTCTTTTCTCTAAACAAAAAAGTCATATCTCCGGTTCTTGATAAGATAGGGGCTACCAAATAGATCATTTTTGAAAGCAATGTCTTGATGATTGATCCATTCGTCCCGTTTTTATCAAGTATCGCAGGGATCGCGGAGACAGAACGAAAAGTTCCACAAATATCTCACTAGTCACCACCACAGATCGCCATGGCGTCCGATGACGATGATAGAGAAGATTTGCCAGCCTTCCAACGCTCCAAGCAGATCAGTGAGATCTTCACGGGGGTCCAGAGCATGCTCCCAGATATGGAGTTCTCTGAGGTTGAATCTGATGAAGAGGACGATGATGCACCGGTAGGTTGTTGAAAATTTTTTCCCCGCCCGGGTGAATGCCGAAGGCATTCATCCGGATGCCTTTTGCGAAAAGGCATAGGGGTTTAGAATTCGACAAGTTTACATACTAGTGAAGTGTCACGCTTTTTTTGTCCCGTGACGTAACCCGATTAGTTGCGAGGGACAACGGTGTTGCTCCTTCATCAAATACTTCAATGGCACGTTTTCAGGAGATGTGAGCCGCACAATGTGGCACGCAATTTAGTGCTTCTAAAACACAATTTGTTCTATACGGTTTGAGTGATTCATAAATGATCGGAAATGTCTGTCCCGCCTTCACATTAGATGGTTATGAAAATAAAGGTTGGCGGGGAAACATAGCATTATGAAACATAATGCAGTTATTTTTGTTTTTGAATAAACATGATAATATGTGTTGATAAATGTCGGTTCTACCCACATGCAATTGATTGCTAACCAGGATTATTCACTGCAGGTTCAGGAGATAGTGACTCGTAGACCCGTTGTTACCAAAGTTTCAAATTCTGCAAATGAAGGATTGGAAAGGCAGCATGACTCCTCCTCTGCTGACTTGGATGATGATCCTGAGGAAACGGAGCATCCAAAACTTTCAGAATCACCCCCTTCTTCTGATGTTACTCGCACTGAAAACGAGATAAAAGATTTGAGTGTGCACAGTTTTATTGACTCTCTTGTCAGTCAAATTACAACGAAATCTGACGAACAGAAACAGCAAGAGACTGAGAGTCCTCCTAACTTCCCGCTGCGAACGTCGACCGATTTGAACTTGGATCAACTCATCTCACTGTTAGAAGACTCGCCTGATATTGAGTTTGAAAGTATGTCCTTACTCCTGAATATTCCTAAGCGAGAGAGTGAAATAGAGTGATGTTGAGGGATAGTCGATTGAGAGAGAGAAAGGGAGTTAAACAAATACTCTCTCTTCTGTATATTTATAAACAACCATCCTGAACAGATTCAGACCAGCACCAGAGTGACGATGATAGTGGTAGCAGCACCAGCACTCTGGTAATGGAGGAACTGGAACGATTGGCAGAGACGTTCAATGAAACGGATTCTCCGACCCCATCACGCCGCGATGCGAGGTCTATCACGCCCAGCCATTTAGATTTGAATGTCTCCGGATCTCCTGATAGAGGAACTGTGAAGCTGGATCTGAGGAACAAGGATCCGGAACCTACCAAGTTTAAACCCGGGGTAAGAAATATCATTGCTGTTTTTTTATCTATCTGGCGGCCTGATCATTCCACTATTTGTTTTAGCCACTGATTAGACAAACTAAATGTATCTAATAGTATTACATATTAAAATCTACGTTAGAGTCAGGAAGCGACCGAATATTCGGTTCGGTTCGGTTCGGTTCGGAAATTCGGTGTTTTTTGGGCGGTTCGGTTCGGTTCGGTTCGGTAGGAAATTTTGGCCGAACCACCGAATTTTTTGGTCAAAAAATGCCCAGAAATCGGGCTTTTTCATGCAAAATTTTTCAATTATTTCACAAAAATTGTATGGATTTCAATGTCAATTTCGCCGTATTAACCCTATTTCGAATCGGTGGTGCTATGTGGAAATGATTTCGCTAGTTAGCGGGTTCGATATGGATTGATTTGATACCTGACTTCCCGTCGAATCGTGTCCTCATGAGAGGGTCAACAAATTCAGAAACTTTTTTTTTTAAATTCATGGAGAGCACCGATCAAGGTGTTAAGAATCATTCTCTGAAATTTTGTAAAAAAAGTTTGGAAAATATTTCAAAGTCAATTTTATGGAAAATTTTCTATGTCAATTTTTGCGTACGAATCGTGTTTCGAATCGGTATTGCTAAGCGGGAGTGATGTTGCTAATTAGTGGGTCCGAGATGGATTATGCTGATACGTGATCCCCCATCAAATCTAATTAGGAAGTTTAGGGGAAACGATTCATGTTTCAATAAATCCTGCTAATTAGCGAGAGCACTGCCGCATAGCATCACCGATTCGCAACACGATTCGTACGGCAAAATTGACATAGATTTTTTTTTCCGAAATTGACTTTGAAATATTTTACAAAGTTTTTTCACAAAATTAAATGTTTCTCTAAAAATTCATGGAGAGCATCGATCAAGGTATTGAGAATCATTACCTGAAATTTTGTGAAATTTTTTTTGTGAAAAATATTTTAAGTAAATTATGGTATACGAATCGTGTTTCTAATCGACAATGCTAAACGGGAGTGATGTTGGTAATTAGTGGATCCGAGATGGATTGTGCTGATACGTGATCCCCATCAAATCTAATTAGGAAATTTAGAGAGACACGATTCATGGTTCGTTTAATCCTGCTAATTAGCAATACCATTCCCGTATAGCATTGCCGATTCGAAACACGATTCGTACGCAAAAATTGACATAGAAAATTTACGATAAAATTGACTTTGAAATTTTTTTCACAAAATTGACTTTTTTCAAACATTTTTTAACAAAATTTCAGAGAATGATTCTCAATACCTTGATCGGTGCTCTCCATGACTTTTTAGAGAAACATTTATAATATAGAAAAAGTTTTGTATGGTTCGGTTCGGTTCGGTTACCGAAATTCGGTTCGGTTCGGTTCGGTTCGGTTCGGTAAAAAAGTTTTTCAAATTCGGTTCGGTTCGGTTCGGTGGAAAAAAACCCGGTTCGGTCGTTTCCTGGTTAGAGTACTTCGTTATAATAATTGACCCAATTGTTTCCATTACAGAGGATAGCACCAGTTCACCTAACACGGAAGTTTGCCCGACCACCCTCCGATGATGATAGTGACGACGAGACAGATCGATTGGCATGGGCGAGCATGCGATCAAAAGTTAAAAGTACATCTTTCTTTAGGGAGGAGAAAAAGGAAGACACACCTATATCGGGTACTAGTGTCTCCCCTGGTGGTGAAAATGTTTCAACTGGGGTCTCAACTCAAAGTATCTCAACTGGGGTCTCAACTCAAAGTATCTCAACTGGGGTCTCAACAGGAGTTTCAGCATCAACCAGTGTCTCCACAGGAGTGTCCGCTAATATAACCCCCAATAAGGTGACTACATCATCTGGTACCTCGACAGACCAGCCGATTGATATCGGTCCACCTCCAGAAGCAACACTTCATCCCGTTCCCTGGGTGGAGCCTCCTCCCAAGAAAAGGGTTGCCTGGGCAGAAGATAGCCAGGCAGTTAAACAACAGACTGAGATCGAGAGACGGAGACAGGAGGAGGATATTGCGATGCGGCAACGGAAAACAGATAGAAAGTTGTTGGAGATGCAGAGGGAGATGGAGGAGTTGGAAAATAAACAGAAAGAAAAGGAGGCGGAACTGTTGAAGAAAATGGAAGCAGCGAAGGAAATGGAGAGAATTAAAGAGAGAGAAGAAGAGGAGATGAGGAAGAAAAAGGAGGCAGAAATTGCAAAACAGCGAAAGTTGGATCTTGCGAAGATTAGGGAAAAACGAAATGAACTTCGTAAGTAATCACTCTGTAAACATATTCACACAAAAATATTCTGCATATTCTTCTCAGGCATTATTCCGCCCCGAAATATGGGTTGTGTTATAGACATTAATTTTACAAAGCTAGAAATTTTGTACGATAATTTGCAGAAAATAAATTACCGTTTTCATGGTCTTAGGTCTGTTGCTATGGCAACTGGGGGATACAATAATATCCAACTCAGTCAACAACTAAAGCTATAAAAAAAATGGGTTACTATCATGGTTGACACTACCTTTGCAATGCTTTAGGTGCACATTGAAAACCCACTTGGGTGACACATTTCTGGTTGCCATAGCAACTGAATGGATAATGATGAAGACTGAATTTTTGTTCCGATATCTAGCAAGATGTTACTTGCCAAAAGTTTAAAAGTTTAAAAGAATTTGTCCCGATGAAGTTTTAGATACACATAGTATGTACCTATATTGAGATTTTGTTACTAAAACCTATGACACAATCGCGAATGAAAGAGCATAACAATGTCCCAATAAAATATTTTACGAAGAAGTTATTTCTCGGACTGCTGACATGTAAAGATCACACATTTCTAAAGGACTATGCCATTTTGCAAAAGACAGCCGGGTGAATATTATAGCCATGCTTTCATTTGAGTACCTTGGGTTGTCGGCTATGCCGGGAAAGAAAAACGTAGGTATTGTAAATTAATTAAATACCTTTAGTCACTACTGTCGCAGTATTTCTTGTTATTTCGGAGCGGAAGTGCCTACCGGCACTTGGACTTCTTACTCAAATAAAGCACAATTCAACAATTTTAATGTTAGAACTTACGCTCAGACACCACAAATATTTGAGTTTTCTAGAGTTCACACGCCGATAGTAGATGTCCTAAAAACACAGAAAACAGCATTCAAAAAGTCTTTCTTCTGTATCAATCCTCTCTTACAACACCTATAACACTTAAACCCAGTTTCAAAGACAATCTTTTATCCTTCGGTTTCCCCACCAATTATAGTTTCCCTCTCCTCTGCTGTTTAATTCTCAATGCAATGTCCTAGTTGGGTCCGACCGTCCCAAGAAGAGAGGGGACACCGTACCCAAGCAATGTCTGAACACTCACAACTGTCCTGTTCCTAACGTTACACCTTCACTCAGGAATCAAGTTAGAGGACCAGTCAAAGGGTAGTCAGGTAATATTTGATGTTGAGGAGAGTTTTCTGGAGCCCCTACCGGACTTCATCACCACTGACAGTGACTCAAATCAACTGTTGGTCCTGCAACTGATGATCGGAAATACAGGTATGCTTCATCTGACTGTTTGCCCACTTTTTGTCTTCTAGTTAGCGCCAAATCATCTTTTGTTAGCGATTATCAGGTGGTAATCTGGTCGATTCTGCAAAAATAAAAATTGGATAAAATGAAGATTGTTAGCACGGAAGGAGGGTCGAACAAAACAAATACAATTTTGATTTATCATTATTTTGGACACACGTACCGCGGGTTGCGTAGCTAGACTATGTTTCACACGCGCGCGCTTTACAAATGTAAAGGAGGGTTAGAACATAACAGACCGCGGGTTGCCTTGCGAAGGTTAGAAAATAACAACTTACGGGAGGGTGAATCAATCTTGCTCGATATTCATTCCGGTCAATCTTGAATCACTTCATGTTTTCAGTAGCGTCTTGTTACCGTCTGGCATCTTATTTATCTCCAGTAGTTGGGTTATGAAACAAAAAGATGTATGTTAGAAACTGTAAGAGTAGTTGTTCACTAATACATAATTATATGTTTGACAATAGAAAAACGCAGCTAGAAAAAGACGGTGGTGTGTGTGTGTGTGTGCATCATATTGTGTGGAAGTGATAATATCTAAGGTAAGGATGTCAGGACTCAGGAGCGGTAAATTTTTGTCACAATTTTTGTCATTCTATCACATGCACACCATGCACCTCTAGTACCTCTAGTACCTTTTAACCTTAACCTTTATGTGTGCGTGTGTGTGTGTGTGAATCACACACAGTGTGATAGCATGTAGTTTCATTAAATCTACTTCACCTAGTATGCAAGACGTTGTAGAGTTAGATGTCCAGGTTCCGTTTCTACGACATGTGTAGAATGTATACATAGATATATCCAGTGGGTAGTATTTGCACGGTAGGTGCACGGTTGATCCAGCCAGTACTTTGGTCTTATCATTATGGTCGAGATCCTTCATAGAACAACCTGGAAGAAAGTTGGGATTATCATCACCGGTGAAAGTGAATTTAGCAGAAACTGGAACTGATGTATCAAACGTAAACAAGATATTATATCTTGTCTAAATTTTGTTTTAAAGTAGAGTAATAAGAAGTGTGTTTACTGACTTTTAGAGAATAACATTACTTACTGGGGGATTCTTGATAGATCATCCTTGAGCTAGGGCTCACGTTTAAAGTAATTAACTCCGTAGTTTTTGACCACCGTTTAGTGCAGCTTTCTCCCCAGTCACTACCGCTAAAGTGGTATTCCAGAATCATAACACCATCACATGCCAGCCACAGTACATGCTCCGTCTTGCTAAGCCACCATTGACTACCCATTTTGGGTAAATGTTCAACATTGGTTATATTGAATTTTACTGTATATTGGCAGTTGTCAATATCATAGTACATTAAGGATTCTGTCCCCACTCCATACACGTTGATATTGACATAGCCGTCCTGCAAGAGTTGTTTTATTTGATACATGGTACCGCACGGCCCAAAAAAAACTAAGGGTACGTTGGCCTTCTTTTCTCCTAGAAATTTAATTTCAATCACTCTGATATTTTGTCACAATATTTGTATGGTTACTCATTCGAGGAATCCGGAGTTTCAGCCCTTTGGATGAAAATTCTTTTTTTTCGCCCGAATGAACATTTAATGAACGCCAAAACGGGACCATATTTTGGTACCAAAGTTTTACAAATTTGTTTGGCTATCGATTTTCTTTCGAACGCGACCAGTTTGAGCTTAATTGGATCACCCCAAGAATCACAGTGACCAGTTTACCTAGCCTAGGTTGGGTCATGTGATCCCCATCAAATTATGACGTGTTAGCAAGAGAACGTACATTCTAACGGACGCTGTATCGGTATACCGTCCTAATTAGCAGATGTGATACGTGATACGCGACCGTTAAACCTGCTTATTGGCACTTAGTAATGACGCTAGCGGTCCAATAGGGGTCACTTGGCCAGACCTAGTGTCGGAAAAGTGGCCACTGTGTCTCTTGTGGTGGTCCAATTGAGCTAAAATTAGTCGCGTTTGAAAGGAAATCGTTACCCAAAGGCGACTGTGAAATTCCGGTTTGGAATACCTTTTTTGTTTTCAAGTTCATTTAGGAATCATTCCAGTCGTAAAAATGAATTTTTAGATAGAGAGCCAAAATTCTAGCTAACATCAATAATCAATATCGATCAAGTGTGATGGCCGTACGAATTTTTAGCGCCTAAATTTACCAATTTCTTGTCAAAATTGGTTAAAATCGATGTTTGGTAAAAATGACCGTTTTTTAATCATTTATTTCACCAACTAAACTTGATTCATTTTTAATAAAAACTCGGATTGCCATTTATTATTGTTTATTCTAATGCATGGTTGCTATTTTTAAGAATAAAATCGAATTTAACCATGAGAAAACATGGAAAAACCCGAAAAACGAGAAATTGGGTTCATTCATGAACTTCACACTTTTATGTTTTGAAACTCCGGATTCCTCGAATGAGTAACCATACAAATATTGTGACAAAATATCAGAGTGATCGAAATTAAACTTCCGGGAGAAAAGAAGGCCAACGTACCCTTAGTTTTTTTTGGGCCGCGCATGCAGTAGACCGATATTTATCTGTTATACCACTCGTGTTTATGGGCATTTTTATAGATGATAACTATCGGATTATTACTGTATACCCCCTCAGTTTTGCGGAATGATATTTCTCTAGGGGGTCCGAACCCCCCCCCCCCCAATCCCTCACCCCTGTTTAGTTTCTACCCTCCTTGTCTAATATATAGATATATATTCTTACGTCATGGTTAAATAAAGTGAAGCTAAGGTCGTATGTTTCCTCTTCTACAACTACAACTAGCGGAACCTCCTCCAAGTAGTGTTTGAATATTATGCCGTATTCGTATTCAATCCAACCTGAAAATAAAGTATCATGTATTTTACTTGTAGCATTGGTTTACATGTCTTCACTCCGGGAGTATAAAATCAGATAACAATTTGCAGAATGCTACGTGGTGCTCCACCATTGGTTGAGCAACAAGTGAGCTTCTAAGATGCACTGTTAACTATTAATAACGGAGCACCCCAGTAAATCTGTTCTGTTCATCAACAGTATACTATTATACCCACCGAGTGAGGTGTTGAGAGATGGGTAGAATCCAGAAAGTGTATCATTGTCGTTTATTTCCATTGAAAGATTGCCTTTTGCAGAGGTGTTACAAATTTGATCGGCACAGTTACTCTCAGGTAGGTATGAACGGAATCTGTAAACATCTCGATTTAAATGGTCAGTCATAAATAGTTCAATCTTTTTTCCTTCATACAGTTCGAAGGAGTATGTTATTCCAGTTGTATCTCCTGATGATAATGAATACGAATTATTCATTATTAAGAACTCCGATGAACCGCATTTGAGCGTCCAATTAAACAAGTCCCCAAATTCGAAGGTCATGGTTGCTATAGGTTCCGGAATACTGTTATCTAGTAGGTTGACGCTGAATCTTGCGGGAGATCCTTGATCGTCGAATGGCATCCAACTTTTAGTGGCGATATCAGGAGTTGATAGGTAAGTTGATTGATTAGTCCCTGGAGAACTAGGGGCTACTGTCCGTATGAGGTCAACTTTTTGATTCTTTGTTATTCGATCATATACTGAAAAGGGAAGTATTAACGGGTGACAACTAAAAATCTGGACACTTTTCTGTGAGCTCTAGCGCCGTCCCAGTTTGAGATACAGCTTCAGGCCAGTGATAGAACGATTTTTCAGACAATTTTGAATCAGAATATCACAACGGGAAAGACTTAAAAGTTCATTTTCATTGCGATATCGCATCACTTCCTCTTGCCCCACAAAATCATGTATTACGTGAAATTTACATACTTTTCTAGCACCTCTAGCGCCTGTTCTTTTTGAGATACAGCTTCGGGGCAGCGATCGAATGATTTTTCAGACAATTTTGAACAAAATTAACTTTGTTTCACACTCCGTTAATCTCAATTCTGATCACAGAATCATCTGTAACAAACCTTTCAAATCGTAGTTTACAGGTAATTTGAGAAATCGCCATTTTGACGATCTCTCGAAACATTTATGACGTGGAAAACCAACTTCCTGATGAGCTAAGATGTTGAAACTTGGCAGTTATGTTGGTTATAGCATAAGCTACCAGACTTCCAATTTTGAGAATTCTATTTCATCGAGAAGGTTGTTTTTGGTCACATAGAAATCTCAAATCTCCGTACTACATGCTTTGGTGGGTCAAGAGGAAATGATGCGATATGGCAATGAAAATGAACTTTTAAGTCTTTCCCGTTGTGTTATTCTGATTCAAAATTGTCTGAAAAATCGTTCTATCACTGGTCCGTAGCTGTATCTCAAACGGGACCGGCGCTAGAGCTTATAGAAAAATGTCCAGATTTTTAGTTGTCACCCGTTATAACTCAACTCAAAGAATGTCGGATCCTACTCCAATAGCTTGCAAGTATACTAATTACTATGACTATTGGCCTTGAAAATGCAGTTTATTGGTGTAGAATTTAAATGCTAATCGCTTTTTTTTGTCAGAACACCTATTATTACAGTCGGACCCCAATTTAGTGGCATCCTCGGAAAGGGTTTTGTCCACTAAATCGGGGTGTCCACTAAATCGGGGTCAAATGCTGTTAATTTCCTATATCGGGGGAAAATTATCCTGCCACTAAATCGGGGTGCCACTAAATCGGGGGCCACTAAATCGGGATCCGACTGTATATGTAGAATTTAAACTTTACAGTCGGACACCGATCTACCAACACCCCGATTTACCGGGCAAAACCCCTTTTGCCCGAAGCTTCCCGGTAAATTGGGGTCTAACTGTACCTCTAAAAGGCATTGTCGGTCCATAACTTATCGATGCTGTATCGTTCCTATCAAAAGTCACCGCCGATATTTCATAATTTATACAGCCTGTCCCTGAGAGGGAAACATGCACCATCTCCTGTTCATCGCAAGAAATTGAAAGATGGGTTTCGTTCCTTCTGATTGTCCAAATAACGAGTTCGTCGAGGATAGGCCGTGGATAGGCCGAGCCCGATATGCAGTCTCCCAAACTGTATGCAAATGGGCTACGGTGGAGGCATATATCAAGCCGCTCTGAATAGGACCTGCCCTCGTTGCTCAGATGGAGTATCACGTCTCCATTAATTTTAGTTAGTATTGAAAAGCTCCTATCTTTTAGGTCCCATGAGATTGGTCGTTGTTTTTTATCGACATCCGTCCATGTCACTGAAACTTTATAATATTGTTACCACTGGGTACTAGGAGCGCTTAGATCAGCACGTGCCAATGTCGTGCACCACCCTTTTTGTGCATCCAATCAAAACATGACCTTCAAGTTTTCGTATGATCTTAATGAGATCTACAATAAACTTAAAGGTCATTTTTGGATTCAATGCAAAGTGAAGGAGTGTCAGTAACCCAAATTTCGGGTGGCACAAGTTAAAGTGAGAGTGGACCGGATCAGAATTGGACACGTTTTTTGTAGGTAGTAGAGATTAGGTTTCTGAGCATTTTGCGTTTTTGCCGCTCAAAATCGATCCACTCATCACTGAGATATTTTTGTTATGTTGGGAGAATTCCTGCTAGATCAATATTTATGAAACAGGATAGAAACAATCCTTGTGTTTTACTAACACATTCTTTTAATATGCTGGCTTGCATTGCCCTGCTTCTGTGCATGGACATGTCAACCTCACTGCTTATATTCAGAATGTATTAGTAAAACATCACTATTGTTTCTAATCTGTTTTATACATACTGATTAAACAGGAGTTCTCCCAACATAACAAAAATATCTCAGTGATGGGTGGGTCGATTTTGAGCGGCAAAAACGCAAAATGCTCAGAAAGCTAATCTCTACTACCTACAACAAACTTTTCCAATTCTGATTCGGTCCACTCTCACTTTAACATACCCTATTATTATCCTTTGAAAACAACTCACCATAATTCGAGTTATTTAGTGTTGGTTCAGCTGTAGTTTCTGGTGGCAACGGGCCTGGTAAGGTTGATATCGCTGATCGTACAGTCACAAGATGGATCGTCACTAGGATACACAACATCATAGTTCGCCCCACAACCGCAAAGTGAGATCGTTACTTTTACTAAAGAGAGCAAAGTGAGATGGTTACTTTTACTAAAGAGAGCAAAGTGAGATCGTTAATTTTACTAAAGAGAGCTGAGCGGGATCATTACTTTTACTAAAGAGAGCTGAGCGAGATCATTACTTTTACTAAAGAGAGCAAAGTGAGATGGTTACTTTTACTAAAGAGAGCAAAGTGAGATCGTTAATTTTACTAAAGAGAGCTGAGCGAGATCATTACTTTTACTAAAGAGAGCTGAGCGAGATCATTACTTTTACTAAAGAGAGTAAGATCGGTACATTTGCAAAAAAGAAAGCAAAAGAAAGGTTGTTAGGACGTTAGGTATACATATATCAGACTGAGACGAGAAAACATATCGATGGATCTGTACAGCCACAAAATAACAAATTCTCGAATAATGATAGCGTCCTCACGAGTTTACTGCTGCATATACCCACTAAAGACAGATAAGAAATTCTTTGTAGCCGGAGTGAGATGCTAATTCAATAACTCAATAAATAACTCTGTATTTTTATAAAATATGCGAATATAACCTAAAGACGAGATTTCCCAAGGTCTTATTGGCTGAGCATTTTAGCTGATAAGAAAATATTTCTCTCTGAAAGGTTGGCAAAATTTTTCCAGCGAACTAATAATTTAGCACTGTAAACGGGTGAGCTGAAGAGGTGAGAGAAATAATGGCCATGTGATAAGGTCTTGTAACCCTCAAATTGAGGGAGGTTATTGTTTGAGTTCTACAATAGTCGCTGCAGCTTGGAGTGTCATGAGATGGAGTCGGCCAAAAGGACGTCATGATTTAAACGTGATATAAATTAGCAGTTAGCACTGCAAACTTTGAACTTGTACCCAGACTGGCGAAGTGCCAAAAAATGCTCCCAAATTTTTATACCACGATTGGTTCTACAGTCAGGCCCCGATATACTGGGTTCCCCGATTTACCGGGCAAACGCCTCTCCCCTTAGTATCCCGGTACATCGGTGTCCGACTGTATTTACCTGGAGGGGGATAAAACATATACATGAAAATATTATCGAACCCAGGAACCAACCGAATCAGGAAATGCTGGTCCCTGATTGGCTGATAACCAGTCACGTGACCTAAATAACGAGTTCTGATTGGTTGTTTACTTGTGTCGGTCGGTTCCTGATCGAACCCTATTTGCAGGTGAACTGTCATCCCTTCCTCCCGAATATTACTCCTACTGCTATGATGAAATACCCACGGTTTCCGAATACGCGACTGAGGGAGTGCTCACTTGGTTGTTGAGCTCTGGTGCCAAACCCTTCTCCCTTCTCTCAACCCGACTTACCTTCGTCAAGTAGGTGATGTATTATAACCAGGACAAGACACAAATATTTAGGATCAGAGAGAAATTAGAGACGATTAGGGGGTGTATGAGGTTAACAATGGTTAAAGCTATAAATTATAGGTCATACTGGCATTGCGTGACATATATACCACTTCATAATAGAATACTAACCAGCCCTATAATTTCAGTAACTGCCTAACGTATGTGTTCTTGGTACGCAGTGTTCGACAAACAAATACCTTCTACCGGGATACTAAAGCCTTCTTTTCAACTCACTCTATCGCCCAGATTGATCCACAGCTATTTAGGTAACTATCGAGCAATTACCGGGCAATCAGGCAATTATTGTTATCTTCTTCGATTTTTTTGAGTAACTCGCTAGCTGTCCCTTGGCGGAGTGCGAAGCCCACCCCCCTCCAAGAGTCAGCCAGAGTAAGAGGATTTTAACAGGTATTCAATAATCACAAGGAATATATTTACTCATTTTCAGCACCACTCTACTAAACCCCCGGGATTACCCTTTCTGTGAAAGTCTCAGCAAGCTCTTCCTTGTGTCACAGTGGAATGAAGCAGGGGAACTGTTCACAACCCAACCTGCCATCACTGCCTGGCAGGTGGACCCTGAATCGGTATGAAATATTGTTATACCATGATCGAATAGGTTGTTTTCGAGTTACTGGATATTTTATTTATTACAAGGTGGCCCATAAATTATGAGGCCGGGGGACGAGCTGTACCTCCGAAACGGTGATAGTTGGGCAAAAACAAACTACGGGAACATGCTGGAACAATTCCTTGGTAACTTTTTGCAAATTTTGAGTTTTTTATTCAAAAGTTCATTTTTCATTCATGAACTATTTACACGTTCATTAATGAATTAAGGACTCTAATTTACCGAGAGTGAGCCATTTTGTTTGGGTTGAATTTATCTTTCCAATGAGCACCATGAAAATCAAATTGAAGCACCAGGTCACATGGCACTTGAGAAAATGCACATGCATGATTTTGGCTCTTCCTGCGACTTTCAATCAGCTGTATCACGGCTACCTTTTGTTCAATCTTTTTAAAAATTTTGGTGAACATTGGATAAGCAAAGATCTTTGCTCACAAGAAAAATCAAGGTTAAAACTGAAAGTTCATTTTTGAGTTTTGGTAGTTCATTCCACTCATTCAGGAACCAACATCCCTAAAGTGATGAAAAGTGATTGATTTTGTTTGGCCCATACCCTACGATGACAGAGAGGTGTAAAAAACACGTTTTCGGGCTAGTTAGTGGGTGTCCATGTGATCATGATGATATCTGACACCTCTTCTGAGCCATAATCAAGGGATTTTCTCGAATTCAAGCATGTGATTTGGGTTATCTGTGATTGGTATCGTGCAGCAATGTTGAGAGATCTCATAGCACCTCAAAAATTATGATTAGCTCAATGAAATGAGTTGATTTATGATAGAAGAGATTAAAACATACGTCAAAATGAACTAAACTACCATTTTCGATCCAAAATCAGCCCATTTTATTGAGCTAATCATAATTTTTGAGGTGCTATGAGATCTCTCAACATTGCTGCACGATACCAATCACAGATAACCCAAATCACATGCTTGAATTCGAGAAAATCCCTTGATTATGGCTCAGAAGAGGTGTCAGATATCATCATGCTCACATGGACACCCACTAACTAGCCCGAAAACGTGTTTTTACACCTCTCTGTCATTGCAGGGTATGGACCAAACAAAACCAATCACTTTTCATCACTTTAGGGATGTTGGTTCCTGAATGAGTGGAATGAACTACCAAAACTCAAAAATGAACTTTCAGTTTTGACCTTGATTTTTCTTGTGAGCAAAGATCTTTGCTTATCCAATGTTCACCCAAATTTTTAAAAAGATTGAACAAAAGGTAGCCGTGATACAGCTGATTGAAAGTCGCAGGAAGAGCCAAAATCATGCATGTGCATTTTCTCAAGTGCCATGTGACCTGGTGCTTCAATTTGATTTTCATGGTGCTCATTGGAAAGATAAATTCAACCCAAACAAAATGGCTCACTCTCGGTAAATTAGAGTCCTTAATTCATTAATGAACGTGTAAATAGTTCATGAATGAAAAATGAACTTTTGAATAAAAAACTCAAAATTTGCAAAAAGTTACCAAGGAATTATTCCAGCATGTTCCCGTAGTTTGTTTTTGCACAACTATCACCGTTTCGGAGGTACAGCTCGTCCCCCGGCCTCATAATTTATGGGCCACCTGTATGTAGGTAGATTCTTTGAGATCGGCGAAGATTCTTGTCAACCAGAACCAGCCCTTTCCCTGTATAATATATAACCGATAATTGAGAGTTAGTGTTAAAATATATTCAAACTGATGTAGAAATCACTAAACGTTACATGTCCAGGCATCTGAGACGATGCGAGGGAAGCACAAGGTGGCCCTCAGTGAGATACATGAGACGCTATCTGATCCTGGATCTACTGAATTCTGTGTGTCAACAATAACTGGAAATCTCCTGCTCTCACCGGTATAATCACACGAGTAACATCCACCACAATATTAATGTTATAACCCCGTTAATAGTTTATCAAGAACGCTCATACCGGTCCTCATTAACTATAGATCATCCACCCTCCAGGCGGGTATATTTCACGTGCTGTCCAGTATAAAGGATGTCCAACTGGAAATATCGGCACTACGTTTCTCATCATCATCATCATCAGAAGAAGGAGGGCCACATCTAGCTGTCGCTATATCAGGACATGATGCACCGAAACGGTGGGCAGGTGAGAATGTGCCCCCCCCCCCCCCCGTCAGGATGTAGCCAGCATTTGTTAGAAATATCATTTATTATACATACATTATTAGCCGGGGGAGTCAGAGAGAGGTTATTGATTTTTATTGTTTATGTACACGGGATCAATAGTGTCTCTTTTTATCGGTTTTTTACGGATTCATTTTTGTGAGTGATCAGTGAGATGGCTAGTCTTTCATGCACTAATAGAATGATAGTGTGTGACGAACATGCATTGCATACAGCTGTACATGTTGGAGTTTCTCTCTCTCTCTCTCTCTCTCTCTCTCTCTCTCTCTCTCTCTCTCTCCCTCTCTCACTCACTCTTCGACAAGCAACAGAAGAACATGTGTGCGTGTACAACTGCAATCATAGTGGATGGTCATGTGATGTGCAGTGTAAGATGCCTCTCACACGTTCTATTCACGATGCGAGAGTTTTTCAATACGAATGCTTGAACACAACCACAATTGTGTCCACAACCCTTGCGCCCACTTCCCCCTGCACTGGAACGGAAGCCCCATTCTCCCAACACTATAATCCAACACAGCTAACACAGAAAATCACCCTTACAATTAAATCGAGTTGGGACCAACTAGTTTTTGGTTGCTAGGACACTCGATAAAAAAGTCTGACACTTGAACTGTCCCTTCTCAGAAAAACTGGGGCCTCAGGATAGCGAACTGGCCCTACGAACGGACCCTGATAGTGTGAGGGCTGTTATGAGGAGGATGCAATTCGGAACGTTCACACTGACAAACACACGGACCACAGAGAAAACTGGGTATGTTACGAGTGAGAAATGAATTTAGTGCAGGTTCAATGATACAATTTCATCATCCATGCTTTGCCGAATCATTGTCAACCTTCCTCTACTCATACAGTGTGACGGCACAAAATACCGATAGCACAAAGAGAAACAAACCATATCGTTTCTCTTTGTTCCTAAACTGATTCTCTTCTCCCGATACAGACAACAGCTGGTAAAATACTTTGGACCTCGATTCCCCCTCAACTGTGCCATCCCTAAAGAACCGTCCCTTCCTCTGGTCTTTGAGCGGAGCCACGAATACTTCTTCCTCCTAATTTCACCCCTCATCTCTCCGTCCCTGCTTGGGGAAGTTGTTGATGTTCTACAGCAGGGAGGCATTTCTTTGTTGGGTGAGGTTTCCTTTTTAGCAGCTTCAATTCCAAAAATATAGTCGGTATCTTTACCACTTTTTATTGGTTTCAGGAATTCGACGAAGCCGATTGAACTACCGAAAGTGCGTTGGTCTTGGATTATCTGAGACACAAACTAAAATCTTCTCTAAGTTTAATGGGACACCCCTTACCTCTCCATCCCTATCAAGTTCCAATGGCTCCACCCCTGGTAGTAGGGATGATAGACACATTTTCCCCCAGAACTTCTCCACAGACGCCTGTCCGTCACAACCAACCCTCGCTTCAACTGTCCTTTTCTTGGGGAAGAGGAACGGAATTTATCACTCACGGTATAGAGACTTTCCTTTAGACTTTGGCTTTAAAACTGATTGCTTTTATAATGGTCATATATTACAGGGCAATGATACGGGAGTTGAAGAGTAGAGTAGTGGATAGAAACCTAGACCACACGATGAGCACAACTGAAGCCGATCTCGATATAACGTATTCAAAGGAGCAACTTTCAGGTATTACCAATATTTTAATTCATTTAATATTTCATTCAATATTCATTTGAACACATCTGACTGTCAAGGGGCGGCCGCCGTAGACCCCGTTTTTAGCCAGTTCTCTCAAATCGGGACCACAGCACGAGACAACCTAGATTTTGACATCCTCAGACTGTTTCTCCCACTAATTGAGCATCTCGTCAGATCCCTATCTCTATTTTGAAATGATACCCTTCTCCGATAACAATCTCTGGAACGTGGGAGGACAGTTTGGACTCCTACCAGAACGGAAAACCTTCGACTTTTTCATGTCTCACAAACAGGTATGTAGCTGAAAGATACCCAATTGTGGATGTTCGTTTTGAGATACATCTGAGCCATCCGCGTCGGTATGGTATTTCCCTGACAGCTGACATCCTTGTTGATTATTTGATTATTGTTCAGAAAATAATCGCTTTCCTTTTTTCAGCACATGATACCAGACAGAAGAGATCTGGAGCAGATTGTAGTCATCGCACTGACAGGACAGACCACTGCAGTAGATAACGCAGGATCGGAGATAACGCGACTCATCCACTACACAAGTATGTTCCTAAGTTGAAATGTTAGAACAGCAACTTTCCTTTGGAGTTTGGCTTTACATTTTCACTTCATTTCAGAGACTTTGGGACTCGAGTGTTCACCCTACGAGACGGGACATTTAGAACTGTTGGGTGTGAAGCTAATTCCCCGGCTTAGCAGCTTCCAGGTATAGCACAAATTATTTACTCAAATCTTGCGTAAGATACGGTCTTACAGTTCATTCTTACAGTCTTACAGTCTTACAGTTCATTCTTACAGTCTTACAGTTCACTCTTACTAACTGTGTGACCGTGAAAAGACGGATTCTTCCGAAGCTGAAGAGATTACTAACTTTTATTTTTAACACCAGGCTCGTGAGCTAACTAAATATGAGGTAGGAGAGCCCGCTTGGAAGGGAAATGTGCAACATCTTCAAACAGGTATTTAGCTTGGTTACGAAATCACCCCGCGACTACTATAGAGAGCTTTCTAAATAATTACATGACAGCCATTCATTAGAATACTCGAGTTCTCAATTTCCCTCTCCCAATGGAATAATGTTTGTGTCACACAATATCTGTTTTCCAGTTCCGGTGTTAGCACTGTTAGTACGGGCAATCAACGCCTTTCAGCTGGTTCAGGAGTTGATGGTCAATAAGAAGGATTGCATCACGAGTGAAACACCCGAACATGCTTATAAACTCGGTTTGTGTTATATATTATTCGAACGATTTATTTATCATTTACCTATTTTGATTTAATTAATTATTTGCATGTTTGGTATATTATTTAATTGCGCTTTTACAGGTAGGGTAGATTCTTATCTGGTTACTCGGGTAAAGTGATTTCACACAGCTGTGTGACAGGACTGTATCACATAAATAATAATACCATCCTCTCTCTCAGCGTCTCTGTTGTTCTTTGAGAAGGAGCTGTATAGTGATGAGATAATGAGACCCCGACAACTCCATCTCCCACCACCCCGAACCCACGTTAACAGCATCATTAGCAAGGATAAAGGTTAGTTAATTAGATCTGGTTAATTATATTTAATTAGTTTTAGTAAGTATAGGAGATACTAGGGATCTTAATTATGTATCAGGAAATCAGGTCGACTAACTCTCTCCGATTTAACCTACCAGGTCGACTAACTCTCTCCGATTTACCCTACCAGAGTACCAGGTCGACTAACTCTCTCCGATTTACCCTACCAGGTCGACTAACTCTCTCCGATTTTCCCTACCAGGTCGACTAACTCTCTCCGATTTACCCTACCAGGTCGACTAACTCTCTCCGATTTACCCTACCAGGTCGACTAACTCTCTCCGATTTACCCTACCAGGTCGACTAACTCTCTCCGATTTACCGGATCGGTTGGTGTACCAGAGTGAGGGGATACTAAAGTCTATGTTGGCTCCACCCCGAGTTATACCAACTCTTCTGGAGACAGCACTTGTAGGGAGTATGGGGAAAATAATGAAACGATTGGAACAGGAAGGTATGCGTGGGGATAGAAACTATATTTTTTCAAATACCTCGTACTAAGTTATTTAAAAAAGTAACCCTCTAAATTTATCCTCAGTCTCCAAACCCACCCTCCCACCCCCCAGAATTCACTATCGTCGGGCTGCATCTCTCCCGTTCTGATCGGCTAGTTTTCTGTGTCCAAGCGGAGAATGCTGTGTACAAATTGAGTCAACTTGTTGGACCCCCTGATCTAAAGGAGGCCAAGTTCAACCATCAGTTCTCTCTCCGGGCAAGTTTCGCCAGCCAGCCGGGGGATTTCTTAGGTGAGAATTTTAATGTTTTTTTTGTTTATTGGTTGTTCTTTCCAAGTTAGAAGAAAGGGAAATAATAAAATACAAGTTTTTGAATCCTAACAGTAAGACGACGCGCAACCGTGGCCAATCAGGGCGCTTATAAAGTGCGTTTCAAACGACTTGACCTGAGATTCCTGGAAATTCAGGATTTCCCCTTTGTAAATACACGTGCAATGCGCCAAATTCCAAGAATTATGGGTCAAGTCGCTTGAAACGGACTTTAGTACGTGCTGAACACATGCACTTTTTGCCGCATGTTATGCAACGTGCGCGTCTCCTTACTGTATTTCCATTACGGTAATCCGACTACAAGCAGCACTGTAACTGAAGTATTGGGTATGATATCCCCCCTTCTTCTATCCTCCTGCGCTGTCTCTCTCTCATGTGTTATCGCGCGCGCTACGTTTATTCAGGGACACTGTACCCAAACTGAAGTACCACTAGTTTGATAATTGATAAACATCTTCTTTCAGCCCCGATATCCTATACTGAAAGTGTAGATCTGGTGAGGGAACATTTCCCAAGGGGACTGTGCTGCCCAAACACCCTGGACATGCAGGCTGAAGGGGTAGGTGCCTGGTGCATTGTGGACATAACATTCCCCTCATTTTGCAGTTTACTGTCCTCCCTTGTCCCAGAGGTCTCTATAATAACCACTTCTATCCCCCAGATTCCCCATTCCTATATTGATGAAATTGTTGATTCCACCCTCTCACGAAGTCTTGACAGTAAACCCTGCCTTTTGAAACCTCTCCTACAAACGGTATAGTATTTTGGTTGAAAATTAATTTGCTCATTAGCTAATTAGCTAATTAGCAATATAATGAATCTCACAATTAGCTAATTACATAATTATAACATAATATCTCACTTCCAATTATAATCCTGTTTCTCTCAGGTGTCTGTTGTTTTCCCACCTGACCTTCTAAAACCTGTTAAACAGTCCCGACTCTCTCCCGCCAGTCAACTTATAACGTGAGTAATTCCCTAGATCCATTTGAAAACTTATATGCTACTACCTCATATTTTCCATCTTTATACCAATTCTTTACTCTCCTTGCAGGCTGATACAGAATTGTCAATTTGATGTGGTTGGTGCACGGTTAATGACTATCCCAATTTCACAATTCCCTAAATTCCGATCTCTCTTCAAATTGAGAACCGAGGTTTGCCTTTTATTTTTTATTTTTTATTTCGAGATTGTAAATTGTGATCAGTCGGGTCTTTATACTGTCTCTAATCTCCGTTTACCGTGGTACCTCTAGATTTGACTGTCAAACCAAAGTGTTCGAACCCCTAAAACCCCTTCTCCCCCTCTCAGATTTGTCAAACATTTGTCAACCGACCTTGTTTAGTGTTGGCTCTACAGCGGGAGAATGCAGTGTCGTGCTTCCACCAAATCCTTCAAGGTTACTCAAACAGTAATAGCAAGAAGTTGTTGGAGACATACGGTCATATGATGTTAACGACACCAAACAGAAATCTGGTGAGAATTTAAATGATAAAATAATTAGGTTATTCATTTTTTACTTGCAGAATATGTAAGAATCAAGGACACGGTTTTAACCGATAGACCCTATTATACCTTATTATCTCAGAGTAGAGGACTAGAGAAAATATAGATTTCTATTTTCTTGATTTCGTGCGTTACTAAAATAACTCCCTGACCGTTGCTACCAGTTACAACAGCCCCCTTAGGCCAGATTCGGGCACTGTTGTGTCACAAACATGGAACATTAGTGTGTGGGGCGCGCGTGTATCGCGCACAGTGAAAAGTTTACAATTTCAGCAATTAGTGTAACAGGCGGTCTGATAGCGTGGGAAAAACAGATTCGCTGACAAGCGATCTTACTGACACCCCTCTCATTTCAGAATGTTGATCAGTTACGTTTCTTCTTCGATCATCTTTCAACAAGGTGCAAGGACCAGATCGAGTAGCTGTAGTGTGTGTGTGGAACTCTCGATTATTTGTTGATCCAGAGAGTTGATCGGAGAGTTTTTAAAAAGGTTATTTATTTTCAGCAGTGTGTTATAAAAAGTGTACAAAGTATGTGTAACATAATGAGTCAGACCTTGTTCAAACACCTGAATTCTGTAGTCGTTGAATTTACTCTCAGTTGCTATGAGAACAAATAATTTCGGTTCTTGAGAGTAACTCAATTACTCAATGAACAGTTGAGTCAACTCAACAAAATTTCGAAGGATACATCAATGTGGGGAACAGTTACCTCAACCCTTGTCCCTCAGTTATGAAGGATCTTATCGAGAGGGTTAGAACTCAACCGAGGGTTGTTTTCAGTATGTACCCTCTTCTAAATTGGGTCAACACGATTTGAGGTAGAGAAAATGATTGATAATTCTCATAGCAACCGGTCAATAGTAACAGGTCAATAGTTTCTGGGTTAATTAAAAATATTGTGATTATCATACACAGTTGAATCAACAAGAAATATAATAATAAACTCCATCGGTAAATTATGCATTGTAGTCAACCAGTCAGGCCAATTCAATGCTCTAGCTCTGACAGACTGTAACTGGGACTTAGTCATAATCATAGTTAACATAATTAAGTCCTGCCCCACTGTCTTTGCACTCGATCCCTTCTCTCACGAGTACATCAAATCCAGTCTTTTAATTTCTCAATCCTATCATTATGTATTTACTATTTTCCAAGAGTCTCTCACACCACCACTCCCTTACTCTTCGGCTCCACCAGCAGTGGCTTAACGCTCTCATAACACTGTTTACACGCCTGAGCCACACCCGGATACGCCCTGTCACTACGCCACTTGACGCCACATTTGCATTGGAAGTACCCTGTGTGTTGTCGGTTGGGTAGGGGGTGGAGGAAGGGGTAGACGTCAAACTGGCACCTGGAAGAGGTTAATAGAGGTTTAGAGGTTTGGAGTTGTATTGTTGTTGGTGTAACACAGGTTAAGAGATTTCACGATCACGGTAGCGGACAAGAAATATGGGAATAGTATAACACAAAAAAACTGTTTGACTCAAATCTCTCCCTTTCTGAGTTTCCGTAACTCAAGGCATGGGAACGAAACTGTAATAGTACATAACAACTTGTTCGAAACACTATCGAAACAGTGTTCAGACTCCACAGCCAATCTTAGAGTTAGACTCGGTCTCAATTCTGTCCATTTCATAGTCATGGAATGGGAGCGAAACTGTTTCGGGTTCACAACTCGATCTTGTTTTCAAAACAAGACCGAAACGTAATGTTTCAAAACTCACCTCTCACAAAACTGTGTAACAGTAGGATTCCAACTTTGCTCCCACCAATAATCACCAGCCAGTGCCCCACAACCACACAAAAAGTAACAGGGCACCTTCCGTTCGTTGTCATTCTCAGGTATCGGTGTGACATATTTACCCCTCCGGAGATAGATGTTCTCAGGGCGATCTGAGAGGTGGGACGGAGATTTAGAATGTCTCACAATGTAGCCACACCTTCCCTTCGATGGGTGTGAGTCACATTCACGCAAGGGAAGGACTGTTTAATCAAAATATATCTGGCAGGGCTGACCCGATCTGAGTGCACATAGAATCAAGACGGGACCAACTTGATCATCAAGATTGGAAGAAATCAATAAACACTACCTATGACTGGTGTTATGAGTGTTTTGCAGTCCTGTCTTCGACATCGTAGTTTCTCCAGCGGGTCGGACTTCAGGGAAAAGTACATCCAACACTTAGGACAGAGATAGTGCTGGGTTTCTGGGGCTGTTGGAAGAGCAATTAGTTTCTAATGTGGGCCACCTAAATAGTGAAACACAAGAAATATGAATGGTGAGGAGAGAGGGGTTGCCTTGTTCGACCCTCTCTCTCTCTCCGCGTCCTTTGACGAGTGTTCATGTTAGAATGTTTATAATTGTGTAACAAGAGAGGGGGTCGAACAAGGCATGCATCAGGATGAAAATCAAAATGCCAAATACTTTTTATTTGGTCCCAAAACGGGGCTAATTTCTACCTTTTTGTGGCCATATTTTAGCGGGACACCCTGTACATGGCTGAGGGATATCTAGATACCCTGTTCCTTTGGTATAAACAGGGCACGCTTTACACTTGTAATACATCGGTTCAGGGACATCCGTTCTCCCCGTTATCTTCTCTCTGCACTGTTTACCTGGACAATGAGGGGATTAGATTGGTTAGGCATCTCACTGACCAGTGAACACTTAATATGATTATAGGTGACTTGTTAGAAATTATAATTTCTGTAACAGGGTACACCAAAACACCAAAGACTTGTTGAAAACCGATCCCATCGCTAACTGATTGACGTTTAATTTAAACAATAAACGGTACCAAATGTCGGAAAACTCCCACTTGTCACCATGCCAACAATACTATTCAAAACTGCACAAAAAGAACTGCACGTGCAATACTGTAAGATTCTTTCTTCGTTTGACATCAAGTTCAAACTCGCTTGATTTAGGATGAGGACTTTGTTCCTTCTACTTCTGCTCTTTGCAATCTCTTCCTCATCCCTTGTTGACGAGTACCTCGCAGCAGTAAGACGGTTCTCAAAAGACGATGGGATGGTACTACGGACCACAAATCCGAAGGCCTTGAAGGAGCATTTCTTAGCCTTCAAAGAGTACAAGCAAACCGTGGATGAGATCAACTCTGATTCCGACAGTCTTTTCACGGCGGAGGTCAACAAGTTCTCGATCATGACCAAACCTGAACGGGCTCTTCATCTTGGTATCAATATCTCCACTGCCGCACCTTGGGATCTGGAGGCAGAGGAAGTATCTACCATCACTCTTACCAGCAACGATGCCTCCCTACCTTCTGACGTTAACTGGGTTTCCCGAGGTGCCCAAGTTCCGGTAAAAAATCAAGGGCAATGTGGTTCTTGTTGGGCTTTCTCAGCTATATCAGCCTTTGAAGGCGGGTATTACCTAGCAACTGGTGACCTTGTCGCATTTTCCGAACAGGAAATCCTTGACTGTTCCTTCGAAAAATATTGAAAAAAATCACGGAAAAAAACAGAAAACGAACCATTAAACAACGGTTGTGGGGGTGGATGGATGAACCGTGCATATGACTACGTGGAGAAATCCGGGCGACTGGCCTCGGAGGACCAGGCTCCTTACGTTGCTAAGGACAGAACGTGTAACTATGACAACACTGGTAACTCTCTGACCAAAGCAAAACTGACCGGACACAGACAGATTTATGGAGATGATGCAGTACTTCTCCGGCTCGCTGCCGAGGGAATTGTTTCTGTTGTAGTTAGCTGTCCCACATCACTCTTCTCGTACAGTAGAGGCATGTATAAAGATGTAGCAGGGTGTAATTCGGGGAAAGGAGGGTTACACGCGGTCGCTGTGGTAGGATATGGAAAGGAACAGGGACATCCTTACTGGAGGGTAAGTAACACATTTGGTCTTCGAAGACCCGGTCTTTCCCGTTATTGCCAACATGATTGAGGGAATTCATGTTTTGTATAGCAGCCCAATGGGCGATACTTTAGCTCTTCCCTACAAATAACAGTAACCCATATCTTGTCTAGATTCGCAATTCGTGGGGAGCGGATTGGGGGTATAAAGGCCACATGCTGATGGATCGAAAAGTTAACAATAACTGCAGGATCAGCTGGCGATTATTCATTCCTACCTTCCAATGTACCAGGTAATTACAGATAATAAACTAAAACCAAGTCCATAGACTTTATAGTTTAACTTTAACCCAGGTGAAAACTGGCAATCAACTTTCTAGTTATTGGCTAATAACTTTGGGTGTTCTCTCTTTCAGCGGAAAGTGCAATCCACCAACATTTTCCGACCAAGATCCCTCAGAAGATGAGAATGAAGATGGGAAGGAAAAAAAGAAGGGTGGTAAGAAGCAGAGAAAGTCAAAGGAAGAAAGACAGCAAAGAAGGAAAGAAAGAAAGCAAAGAAAGAAGGGTGGTAAGAAGCAGAGAAAGTCAAAGGAAGAAAGACAGCAAAGAAGGAAAGAAAGAAAGCAAAGAAAGAAGGGTGGTAAGAAGCAGAGAAAGTCAAAGGAAGAAAGACAGCAAAGAAGGAAAGAAAGACAGCAAAGAAGGAAAGAAAGAAAGCAAAGAAAGAAGGAAAGACGGCAGAGAAAGAAAGAAAGGAATTCAGATGAAAATTAAAACAAAAACTAACCAAGAAGGGATATAATACCTACATATTTTATCTGGTTCTAGAGCGTTCACTCACCTGGACAATCGATGATAACAAGTTTGTAACTTTGTGTAGAAGTCCTCTCCCCACACATACACCACAAATACCTGTACAGGAGGGATATTTGGTAGTCAAACCCCGCCGGGCTCCTAGTGGTATATCGAGATCCAGTAAACCGGTAAATAGAGCTTTGACTGAAGTGAACTAGTAATACTGCAGCAGTAATAGGGCCCATGTCTAACAATAATCATGTCGAACAATAATCATGTCGAACAATAATCATGTCGAACAATAATCAATGTCTAATTATTGTACCATGTTGGTGGGGGCTCACTCCGTGGTACAACCTCAAATCCACACTCCAAACAAGATTCTGTTTCGTTGCCATAGCAAACTTTATCCCAAAATGTTCCTGGGTTAGGTATCAGGTATTACATATTAACATTCTTTACATACAACACCGTCACCAATGAATATAAAGACCATAATTGTGTTATACCCCACAGGACTCCACGGGTACCCTGCCAGAGCATTGGCCTGACCCTATTATATTCTCATTTATGTTCTGCAGAGCGCGAAAACTGTGGTCAGAGCATTGGCCGGACAGCAGGTGCCCACTTTGATCAACTGGAGAACCAGGAACCGACCGAATCAGGAAATACTGGTCCCTGATTGGCTGATAACTAGTCACGTGACCTAAATAACGAGTTCTGATTGGTTGTTTACTTGTGTCGGTCGGTTCCTGGAACTTACCACAGGAAGCGCACAGGTAGAAGAACTGCTG
The DNA here is from genome assembly GCA_020137815.1 of Hormiphora californensis. Classification (NCBI taxonomy): domain Eukaryota; kingdom Metazoa; phylum Ctenophora; class Tentaculata; order Cydippida; family Pleurobrachiidae; genus Hormiphora; species Hormiphora californensis. Next base: position 1,521,759 of record CM035362.1, on the reverse strand, counting down.
GGGTGGTTCTAGGGTTGGTTTAACTAACTCCCCACACCTCGTACATCCCAACACTACTGGCGTGTAATTCTCCCTGCGGGTGAGGGGAGAGAGGTTAAGATTGTCTTGATAGACCCTAGCTCTCGCGAGTATTTGTACGAAAACAAAGATTCTTGAATGGTACCCTTTCAGGAGCCGATGTAGGCTACCAAGTACGCTAGCAAACAATTATAATCGAAATTTAATTTCACCTGAAACTCACCTAACATCAAGATTACCACACATGCAATGGTAAAACTGCCGCGTTGGGGGGTACGTTACAGGACTGAGAAATGCCCGGCATGTCGGGGCATTGAAACAAGGGTAAACCTTGTCTGTTACATAACGTCCTGCTACCCACTCTGCACAGTCGTTACAAAATAGAAAGGAGTCTCCGCCACGCGCCTGGATTGAGTGTTATTGTTCAGTGTTTATAGTTTTGGCATAATATTATGACCAATCTGAACTTAAAGGAGGTGAGACATTTTAGACATTTTTAGATGTCTGTGAATATTTGATCCTGACAAAATATATATTTTTCAAGGGATATACCTTTCGCCTTCCTGGATTAGAGATTGAAATTGAGAGATCGTTACCCATATTAACAATAAGACTACCTCCCAACTACATTTCCCCCTTAAAATCTAGAGTAAAGTTACTTTTAGGACTCCAAGAAAACACTATAAGTATAACATAAGTTAAAACACATTACAGATAATATCAGCTATTATTTCGATATATAACATGAGTCGAGGACGTCGCAAACAAGCATCGGAAAGATGTGAAACTGAGATAGAATTAGTGAGTAATAGAATTAGAGGGCGAGTGAGAGAGGGATGATAAGATACTAAAGGTAGCGAAAATGTGTATCAACAAGCTGTGAGCGTCATGTAGTAGTATGTACTATTTCTTGTGATCGAGAGAAACAAAATAGAAAGAGGGGAGGGGGAGGGACTCCCACACATAGTTATTTATTTGCCCCATAGAGTAAATGTGTCAAATTTAGGGCTCTACGATATCTGGAATTTTGTTGCCCCAGACGCACACTATTTCAGTAGAACTAAGACCAAGCTACTCGCCATCTGAATATCGACGGGTATGAACTGCATAGTGCATAGTCAAAATGTTTATTACATGCACATGATATACATTAATGAATCATACGAACGATCGCTAGAGTTCTTTATGCTTGAGATTCAATGAAGCTGGCTAGTCCCTCCTTCATTGATATTTCTTAGTCTTTCTCTCCCTCTCTTTCTCTCTATATCTCTTTATGTCTCTCTCTATCTCCCTCTCTCTCTCTCTCTCTCTCCCTCTCACACTCTCTCTCTCTCTCCCTCTCTTTCTCTCTCTATCTCTTTCTCTCTCTCTCTCTCTCGCCCTCTGTCTTTCTCTCTCTCTTTCTAACTCCTTTGCATATTGGATATTTTATAAAGTAAGCATGAACATTGAACTCATGCTCGCATATACATGGTATAGAGAGTATATGTGAGAATATATATGCGTGTGAACCAGCCAATCAACACAGACAGAAAACAATGAACAATGAACTGAAAACAACCTTCTCTAAAAACATGGGGCTCTTACGAAGATGCAATTGCTTTCTTTAGGTTGGCTTTCTCTCTCTCTCTCTCTCTCTCTCTCTCTCTCTCTCTCTCTCTCTCTCTCTCCCATCTCTCTCTTCTTATGAAGGGTGGGGTATGTAATGTTGCAATATTATTGTTTAGGTTTCACCGCAAGTTGCAACTTCAAACCAACTGCCAAAAATAAACAGCATCAGTCGACTGTCAGTCTTAGTTAGGATCTGCATATATGAGAAAAGGTCATAATTTAAGAGAAAAGGTCATAAATATTGTAAAACAATTAAAATCTAGAGCCCTAATACAAAGAAGATGAAAACTATAGTAATCCAGCCCGGATCTGTCTGGCGCCGCGACCCATCTGAGCGCACTGAGAATCAAATGGGGTATGGCGCCGCCATACAGTCCCGGATACATTGTAGACTACACACAGGGGCGAGGTATTATAGAGGAGTGTAAGCCAGTCATCTAAGTGGAGCAAGTCAGATTACATCTCCCCCATAGGACCTGATGAGATCTGGTCATGCCTTACAAACTGATGAGTCGGTCACTATGTGACACCCCCCACCAGAAAGAAAGAGAAAAATATTGACCGGTTTCACTTTTTAAACGGAAGCAGATATGACCGGGGTGAGACAGAGAGATAAGGTGAGGGACGGTCAAGTTCTGACAATTACCAATACAAACCAAGTTATCAAAATGAATTGGGTGTAACAGTAAAACCCTTTGGCCCAATCCCAAAAACATAATGGAGATGAACCGGGAGGGATGCGTAAGCCAATTCGCATTCCTCGTTAGAGGGCCGATTAGAGCACGATGTACAGTATATTGGACCTTATCCAATTGGGGTTGTTTTGATTTTGTGTAATAGCCCTTCTCGTGTATATTGGAAACACACCTACACTGATCAGAACCCCGAGTTATTGGAAACACACATACACTGATCAGAACTCCGCGAGTTGAGGAGAAAAGTTCAGCAACCAACTGAAACACACACAGATAGTGGATCCTAGAACTCCAAGCTCTACAACGAAACAAACCAGCGAGAGAGAGAGAGAGAGAGAGAGGCAGAATGCGTAGTTTTGTGGTATTTCTTGTTATTAGCCTTCTTAGTTCTTGGTACCTTCTCACTCAAGCTATACTAACGGAATTTCGCTCCTCTCACTCAATAAAGGTATGTACTCCATACTATCATAGTTAGTTAGGCTCCAATCGCGGTTATCGATGGGGTATCATACAACTATAGTTGTACTGTAAGTTCAGTACAACTAGTTGTATATATGATACCCCATCACTGCGCTGGCAAGCGCAAAGGTGGCCTCATCCCCTCCCCCCTAAAACTTTTCCCAAAAAATGGGCCCGCTTGCCAACAGCGTAGATATAACAATTTTGAAGTTTTAGCCCATTTTGGCACTTTTCGACCCCTCCTAACTCCGGAACCAGATGAGCTAGGAGGCTGAAATTTGGTACTAAGAAGCTTCACATATACCTCTACTGACGGTAAAAATTTCAAGTAGCTAGCTTATTCCGGTCGCAAGTTATGACACCACCCCCAAAACAGAAAATTCAGTGTGGCGATAGATAGATAGATATATATATATATATATATAGCTATAGACGCTTCACTGTGTAACACTTGTAGCCCGAACCATACTAGCTAGAGACTTGAACCAAGTTTTATCCGTTAGAAAATCGTTTGGGGCATGCATTAGTTAAGGTTTCGAGTGAAAATGTCCACTATGACGACCATAATGACGTCACAAAGTGACGTCATTGAAAAATCTCAGACCAAATGTTTTTAAACGCCTCTAACACCCTCAAGACGTATTCTGATTCCTGATTTGACGGAAAATCGTTAGTGGCAAATTGTCTGAACTTTAAGATACTATATAGTGATTTTCTCTAACTTGTCATTTTTAGAACTTAAAACGCGTCGGAACTCAAAAATTTGATGTGAAAATCCACGAAAAAAAACTCACATTTCGTGCAATAACTTCAGTTCTTGACTACCATGGCCTTTAAAACTTTTCACACGTTTAGTGCTTCATTGACCAAATAGTCTGTCATAATTTTTTACGTCGTCGTGACGTCACGTGTGACGTCACGACGTCAAAATGACGTCGAATTTTGAAAATTTCGTCAAATCAGTTTTCTACAACCCAGGATACATTTGAATTACATTTGAACACTTTAGTTGACAATTATCTTAGTTGTTTGAGGTCATAAATGACCTCAAACGACCAAAAAAGAGTACAAATTTAGAGCAAAAACTAATTGAAATTAGTTCGCCAGAAAGGTGGCCCATTTTGAAGTTACTCCTTCATTTCCGTCACCTTTGAGTTGAAGGCGGAAAAGTTTACGGATACCTCAATGTCTTTGAAGACTCAACTCAAAGGTGACGGAAATGAAGGAGTAAGTTCAAAATGGGCCACCTTTCTGGCGAACTAATTTCAATTAGTTTTTGCTCTAATTACATTACAGTGTAATAATACTGCTGTTACCAAGGGGTTTGAGAGGGTCTGAACAAATCAAGAGAATTTGGTATACCAATCACTAACACTACTAACACTATTACTTCCAACATTAATATCTTCTAAACTCTGATATACATACTTACAAGTTACAACATTAACATTCACTTCTCCTAAACTCTGGTACACTTCCAACAGGAACCCAGTATAGGAATCCGATCAGACATTACCCTCCCAGACCCCACAGAGCACTTACCAACTAACCCATTCCTGAAGGCCCACTCCCCAACATGGATACCAGATTTCTGGTCAGACTTGGTGAAACACTACAAGAAGCTGTTAGAATTAGACGGGGAGGATTGGCTGCTTGTTTGACTGTCGGAGCATTGGTCTGTGAACCTATTCTCTCTTCGCGAGAGAACGGCGGTCAGAGCATTTGCATGATAGTTATTTGAGCAACACTGATTGATAAAGCTTTGTCACTGTTTTTAATTCAATAATTTGTCTGCAGTTATATTAAAATTAGTTGAGTTTGGTTGGTATACCCGTACAATAAAGAAAACTACCTTCTCACCATACCTTTCGTTATCCATTTAAAGAGTCCACTCCAAGTCTACTCTCGGTTTTAGTGTCCATTTCTACTTCATTCGTTTAACGAGTCGTCGTCCACTTTTAGTCTCTACTTCAATCGTACCGGTGTACTACCTGTAAGGATAAGAAAGTCAATTTTCAAATACATAGTAACCTGTAACAAAGAATGAGGAGAGAGGTGACCAGATTGCATCGGATGTTCTCTCAACCAAGTGGATGTTGCACATCGCCAGTTCGACTGCGCGCGCGGCAGAGACTGCGATTCAAATCACGCGCCTTGCACCCTCCGTTTCAGATGATGCGCCCTCCGTTTGGTTGATGTCGTTTTGTCCGTCTGTTTATCTAATTCTCTCTCGCGGCTGTGCGTGTGTGTGTGTGTGTGAGACACACACGCACTCACAAAGCCACAGCAACAATCACACACACACAGAGAGACGAACATACAAACATGCAAGGTGAGAGACATGGAGAAAGGAAGGGAAACAGGGAGGGGGAAGAAATTTGGAGAGATACACATGTACCAACAGACGCTCACAAACACACACACAATTTGAGAAATGGGATATCAAGTTTCTACTCCCCTCTCTCCTAAAAATAACTTGTTCTCTTTCCCTCACTCGGGGGGGGGGGGGGGGGGGGGTGAGGTAGGAAGTGGGAACGGTTACTTTAATTTTGAAAATATCTACAATCATAAATATTTTCAATAATTATTACATACCGTTATTATCATCGTGGCCGTTCCATGCTTCTCGCTCCCTGATTTATAGCATGATTGTCATGCTGCCATGATTAATTCGCCTTCCTGCATACAATTGTGATAAAACAGAAAAATGTGGAACACAAAAAACAAGTAAGCCGTTAGATAAGAGTATAAAAATAAATATAAACTCACTTAATTAATTGTAATTAGTAACTTAAATTAAAATTTAAAGATTCTTCTCGATAAAAACTACAGTCGGACCCCTATTTACCGGGCCCCGATTTACCGGAACCCCAATTTACCGGGAGGATAAATTTCCCCCGATATACGAAAGTAACGGTATTTGACCCCGCCCCGATATACCGGGCACCCCGATTTACCGGGCAAAACCATTTCCCCCGAGCATCCCGGTAAATCGGGGTCCGACTTTATAATCAAAATCAACAAGAATTATTATTGCAGGAGCGAGTGCCAGATATAAAAACGAGAACATAATTAATGCACCAGGAGAAGTCTGATTTCTCTCTCTCTCGGACCTCTCTTAATTATCATAGTTCAAGTTTGATGCCATCACTTCATCATACGATGGTGGCGCTGCAGAAGAGGAGGGATGAGGTGGGTCAGTATTATTGGAAGAGGAAGGACGATATTCGTTGGAGATTAGCGGAGCAGGCGGTACAATAGTTGGTACCATTCTCCGACCAATTTCAACCTCCCCAACCCCTTCATTGCCCCGAGATACTCTCCCACCCATTGCTACCTCCCCAACCCCTTCATTGCCCCGAGATACTCTCCCACCCATTGCCACCTCCCCAACCCCTTCATTGCCTCGAGATACTCTCCCACCCATTGCCTCCTCCTCAGATTCCTTAACCAGTTTCCTCCACAGACACCACAGAGTCCAAAGAGGGAAAAACACAACCCCAGTCCAGATCCTGGTGACACGGGGCCAAGCAGATAGTAATATCATATAAATGTTGATACCTATTAAAACAGAAGGCACAACGACGGCTGCCACTCCTCTATCATACGTGTAGCCCCTTCGCATTAGGATTGAACCATCATCAATAAAAAATTGATCAAATTCATAAGGCCGGTAGGCACATTCAAAGATTCCGTCCTTACTTTTCCTAACTAGTTCTAGTAACCTATACCATACATCCATAACTCTAGCCCTCATTACATCTTCATCCTCCAAACATTGCGTTACCGTTAAACAGCCGTGGTTAACCGCACTAGCGTTAACCCCGATGTTACCTTTACCGATGTATGGGTAGGTGTACTCGCTATAATACCTTTCACGTTCATCCCGGTATCTCTCATCAACATACCACCACGCCTGGACCTTCAGACAGGGATATCTCCGCTCCCTCATTTCACCTAGAAAGGGCTCCTGATATTCACATGTAGCCCACGATAAATATCTCTCAACATCCTTAGTATCCTTGGTAATCAGTTCGCATTTTCCCAGTTTGAACTCTGGGCTGTAGAGGTTGTGAGGTGTGTAAAGAGAGCCGAGGAGGATGAGGGTTAGGCAGAGGAGAAACAGAGGGATTAGAAGGAGTCTGACGTAGCGAGGATGCTCGATTACCATTTTAGTTTGGATTGTATTGGTAGCCAAAAATCGGGTCTCTAGTGATAATGGTTTAGTTGGAGGTTGAAATTAAGAGTGCCCTTGATTAGTTGTTTCGGTTGTTTTAGCTACCGTAACCAGCTACCATGGTGTTACTACTACTACTAAACATTTGGGAGAGTGTATGTTACATAATCATAATGGTAGCCGAGTTTATGGAGTGGATAACGATCAAAACACAGAATTTAAAAATTATTAAAGAATTAAAACTGTAATTTTCATGAAAAAACATGCAAAAAATATTTGATACAATATAAAATTAGACTAATCCAGTATGGATGAAACTACTAGCAGCTCTCTTCTCTCTCTCATCTAGTATCTACAATCTCCATGCGGTTGGATTGGAATTTGTTGCAAGTACCAATGTGTGTTTTTTAATCGTTTCTCAAAAAACTCTTTCTTCAGTCTCTGAACGACTCTCAAGTCCACTTCATCACTTCATCATATGAAGGTGGAGCGTCATGTGAGGGTTGCTCGGAGATCGACAGAGGTGTCTCTGGGTCTGACATGGGAGGTGCTGATACTTCCCTTTCTTCTGGATATATCGGGGGCACTGTTTCACCGTTCCTTTCTTCTATCGGGGGTACTTCAGAAATACCTGCCTCCAAACCTTGGTTAGACGGATCACCAAGACTTGATAACAGGGAATCTAAGTCACCGATGATGTCCTCTAGAGCTGCTGTTGTTGTTGTTGTTATTGTTGTTTGATCAGCTGGTATGATAGCCGAGACATCAGCTGCGTTGTAAGTTGGGTTGTTGTTCCGGATAGAGTTTCGCAGTGAATCGCTCAGCATGAACCTTACCCTTCCGTCCTGTGTACTGGGAGTGGTAGTGTAAAATACCGGGCTAACTGCATCTCCAGACTCTAAAGAGACATTATCATCTGAACGATGAGCCATCTGTGCCCCTGATACGGACCCTCGAGGCCGTCCAATGTTCATATAGAACTCCCGTTCCCGCTGTTCTTTTCGCCACAACCAGTACAAGCCCCAGGGGAACAATACAACTCGAGTTGCCGCCTGAGCGTGTTTAGGCCATGCACAGCAGATGATAAAATATAGGTTCACGAAAATGAGGACAGCAGGTACTGCCACTGCAGATATCCCCTTCCAGTAGCTGTTACCCATATCCAGAAGTATCTTGCGATCGTCTTGGTGGTAGACACAGTCAAAGGGGGCGTTATGGGCGTTGTAAAACAGGTTGTTCTTTAACGTGTTCCAATAGTTCGTAACCTGGGAGATGAGATCGTTGTGTTTACCAGAGATAGAGAAGACAGATTGTAACATTAGCTAGTAAAAGAAAGGGAAAAATAGAAGAGGGAGAGAGAGAGAGAGAGATAGAAGAGAATGATAGAGAGAGAGAGAGAGAGAGTCTTCTCCGTCCTCTCCTCTCTCTCTCTCTCTCGCTCTGCTCTCTCTCTCTCTCCTCTCTCTCCCTCTCTCTCTCTCTCTCTCTCTCTCTCTCTCTCTCTCTGCCCTCTACCTTCTCCTCTCCTCGTCTCTCTCCTTACCTCGACCCCCTTCCCCTCAATACATGACGAACTACTAAAAGAACACTGGCTGGCTAGCGATAGACAACCCTTTTTAGCAGCCTTTGCATCTCGTGATAGAAAACCAACAGCACTGTGATCCGACCCCTTCTCTAGTACCACCGGGCATGGACTCTCATACACAGGATAATATATATCCACATACTCCATCAGTTCCCCGGTATCGTCTGGCTTGTTGATAGGAACAAGTAACCGAACTTTCACTGCTCACTACTCTGTCATCAAAATCCACCATAAAAACACACTTTCCCGCTACAAACTGCGCCCCGTAAAGCTGGTTAGGAGTGAAGTATACAGCGAGGAGGATTAGAGTTGTGGTGAGTGCCACGAGGAGACAAAGAAGGCAAACCACATTTCCCTTGTTGCGGCAGTTCATCGCTCTCATACATCCATAAGACATGATGATGGGGTCTTTCTCTCTCAAGACGATGGGAGGATTTAGAAGGATTTAGAAACAATGGGCTACAGCTCTTCGTTTTGTTGTAGCATCTATACAAGAGTGGTGGTGATGTGAACTAGGAAGTTTCCAGATGGATGATTCAGGTTTCCAGATGGACTGGTAGAAAGTCAGAATAACCAACCTATATAGGAACTAGGAAGTGGTTGTCAGAAATTGAAAAACAATTGTTGTATTTATGTCATTTATTCAAAGGGCACTTTCAGGATGTTGAAAAGGATGATTTGCTCTGTGATCTAAAGTGCCCTTTGAACTGATTATTAAAACACGAGACTTTTTATGAAAAACTTGCAAATCAATTGCACATTACATTGTACTCAATTAAGATCTTCAGTTCCTTATGAAACCACATTCACTTTCTAAATATATCTTTTACTAATTCTAACCTTTTTATCGAAATCTTTCCGCACATCTCTCCGTTCTTTCCTATCTCTTATTTTATTTTTGTGCACAAAGCCATGTACTTTGACTCTCTATAAATTATTTGCACTATAAATTATTCACTGATTTTTCAATCGTTTGTCAATATAAAACTTCCCAAAAAGATGAACCAAAACATATAAATCAGACCCAAAACTAATTAAAAATCTTACACACTGAAAACATATAACCTGCGTTCTACACAAAAGTTCCTATTACAAAAACAGATTTCAAATCAGTTTCTCACCACCAGGACAATACAAAGATAACCCCTAGTGTTGGTCGATCCTTATCTCTCCCCACGTCCTACTAATATTGGTTGATTCCAAAGAGACGCTTTGCGTGCATGAATGGCTGTTTGGGGATGAATTGAAGGAGGAATGATGGGGTTGAAAGGAGGAGGACTTCAAAGTCGTAGTTACAGTAATGCTGACACAAAATGAACCTGTAGGAGGAGGAGGGAGATTTGGTTAGTGCTGGGGGGGATTAATGAAGAAGGGAGATTTGATGATCCAGGAGCTGAGGAGACAATTCACTCGTCCTTCAATAGATTTTATCATCTAAGGTTTTCCAAAACATACTTACAAGACAACAGGAAATATGATGAGGAACTTGCGAGTGTTGGTCCACTGTTTTCCATGGTTGATTTGTTCCCAGTGTGTGAGGAGTCTCGCCTCACCCTGGTCACCACCCCCAAAGGGCGACCCACGGAGGTAGTGGAGGACTAGGAAGTTACCCTGAGGAAAAGGAGATGAAGGGGAGATAGTGGAGGACTAGGAAGTTACCCTGAGGAAAAGGAGATGAAGGGGAGATAGTGGAGGACTAGGAAGTTACCCTGAGGAAAAGGAGATGAAGGGGAGATAGTGAAGGACTAGGAAGTTACCCTGAGGAAAAGGAGATGAAGGGGAGATAGTGAAGGACTAGGAAGTTACCCTGAGGAAAAGGAGATGAAGGGGAGATAGTGAAGGACTAGGAAGTTACCCTGAGGAAAAGGAGATGAAGGGGAGATAGTGGAGGACTAGGAAGTTACCCTGAGGAAAAGGAGATGAAGGGGAGATAGTGAAGGACTAGGAAGTTACCCTGAGGAAAAGGAGATGAAGGGGAGATAGTGAAGGACTAGGAAGTTACCCTGAGGAAAAGGAGATGAAGGGGAGGTAGTGAAGGACTAGGAAGTTACCCTGAGGAAAAGGAGATGAAGGGGAGATAGTGGAGGACTAGGAAGTTACCCTGAGGAAAAGGAGATGAAGGGGAGATAGTGAAGGACTAGGAAGTTACCCTGAGGAAAAAGGAGATGAAGGGGAGATAGTGAAGGACTAGGAAGTTACCCTGAGGAAAAGGAGATGAAGGGGAGGTAGTGAAGGACTAGGAAGTTACCCTGAGGAAAAGGAGATGAAGGGGAGATAGTGAAGGACTAGGAAGTTACCCTGAGGAAAAGGAGATGAAGGGGAGATAGTGAAGGACTAGGAAGTTACCCTGAGGAAAAGGAAGGGGTAATAATAATAACACGATATACACGCTCATGTCCTACACAACCAATGGTTGTCAACCATTATAATTTATTGTATTATATGAAAATTCTATAGTACTTGGGGACATTGAATAGCGTGTGACAGTGAAGAGCGTGTGTTTGTGAAAAAGAGAAACTTTGACAGTTGAGTAGAAAAATGAGAGAGAGAGAGAAAGAGAGAGAGAAAGAGAGAGAGAGAAAGAGAGAGAGAGAGAGAGGAGGGAGAGAGTGAGAGAGGAGAGAGAGAGAGAAGGAGAGAGAGAGAGAGAGAGAGTGGAGAGGAGGGAGAGAGATGAGAGAGAAGAGAGAGAGAGAGTAGAGAGAGAGAGAGAGAGAGAGAGAGAGAGAGAGAGAGAGAGAGAGAGAGAGAGAGAATTTAGTTTGAGGCTAATGACGAAGAAATGTAACATGAAAGTGAGTGGGATCGAAGAGAATAAATACACATATAATCAGCAAACAAATTGGTTTTGCAAGGGCTTCCTGTTATAGTCTAGTGAAAACGTGTAAAAAAAGGGGTCGACCCCCGAAATTTTTGATGCATTTGTAATTCCTTCACTAAAATGTCCTCAAAGGCCTTCTGGGTGAGATCCCAAAAGTCTACCAACCAACTCCTGGGGGAAGTACCCTTAATTGGCCCTAATTGGCTTGATGGTATAACTCGCCAATTTTGCTAACTCAGCTCTGGAGCGTCGTAGAGACCTTTCATTGGTCGCAATCGATCCGGAATATATGATTTTATATTAGTGCTATGAAGGTCCGAAGTCGCTATCTCTAACCGTTTAGCCGCTAATTGGATTTAACTGATTGATTGGACTTAATTGACACCCTCGTATCTCAGCTCCGGGACATCGTAGAGACTTTTCATTGGTCGGAAACTGACCGGAATGTGCAAGTTTATATCAGTGCTATGAAGGTCCAAAGTCGCTATCTCCAACCGTTTAGCCGGAAATCGAACTTCTTTAAAACCGTTTTGCGCATGGTTATTGGGTTTGTAAGATTTTCTGTTTCTCAGCTCAGGAGCGTCGTAGAGACTTGATTCCGGTTGCAAACGAACCGGAATACCCAAGTTTATATTGACGCTATGAAGGTCCGAAGTCGCTATCTCCAACCAATTAGCCGCAAATTGGACTTAATTGACCTTAATTGGGCTAAATAGCCAAATAGACCGCAAATTAGTGGCAAAATGTGTAACAAGCTAGTTCCTTCACTAAGTGACCCTAATGGGTCCCCCAAATCACCAAAAAAATTCCTGGCCGATCGGAGTTGCAGAAGACCCTTATTTCCGGGTGGGCGTGGCACCAGTATTTTCAGGCAGATGCCAAAAACGTAACTTTCCTTTGGGAAGGAGTAGAGACAAATCTAAGGACATTAAAATGTGTAGCGTCCTCGCATTAGTGGGGGTAGACGCCCATAAAAAGTTCCTATCTCATTTTGTTAATTGGTTAATTAGATAATTAGTTGTGTGCATAGCCATATTTCCGATATTATACGGTTTAAATGGCTCAGCCATGAATAAGGACCTGCTTTTGACCGCTGAATACGATTATGAGCAATATAATGGAACTCAGAGGTGTGAAAAGTGTCTTAGTTAGGCATAATTGGATATAATTGGGCATAATTGGGTACGTTGACCAGATCTTATCTTACTAGGTACACCCTAAAACCCACTTAAATATCTCCCAAGACTCTTATCTCCCAAGACTCTTATCTCCCAGAACCCGGTCAGAGCCTCCTAAATACCCCTCAGACATTTCTAGATACTCCTCCGATCCTTTAGATACCCTCAGAGTGGCCTCCGACTCTGAGGCTCAGAGGCCACTAGATACCCCCTAGAATCACTCGTATGTGTCAACCACATCGTATTGACGTCACCCAGCGCCCTCAGAATCCACTAGATGCCACTCAGACCGTACTGGATACCCCTCAGACCCTATTAGATACCCTAGTAATATCTCACCTGATACCCCTCTGACCCTCCAATACAACATATAGACCATTTTAGATGCCCGTCTACCCTACTGGCTACTAGACGCCCCTGAGATCCTACTAGATGCCCCTGAGACCCTGCTAGAAACTACTAATATACGCCTCAGACCCTCCTAGATACTACCAGATCCAACTAGCTACACCTTGGACCATATCTCTTATGTACTTCTAGACGCCCCCAAACATTTTTTGATATCTCTTATGTCCTTCAAGAACCCATCAGGGCATCCTAAATACCCCTCATACACTTCTAGAAACCCCTTATTACCAAAACTAGCATGTTCACAGATGTATCTACAAGACTCTTAGCTCTAAAGTAACATAATCTGAATGGCATCTAGTTGATTATGAGGGGTATCCAATTGGCTCTAAAAGTATCTAGTAGAGTCTGAGTGGTATATAGCACAGTCTGAGGGGCATCTAGTAGATTCTGAATCTCACTAAAAAGGCGTCAGACTCTACTAGATCCCCATCAGCCTCCACTAAATACCCTCAAGACACTTTTAGACACTTTTACTACTAGTTAGGGTCAAAAGGGTTTTTAGAAGGGTATGAGGGGTATATGCTTACGCCTTAGTCAGGCCCTCAGGGGTTCTAGAAGGGTTTCAGGGCTTCTAGATGGGTATGAGAGATGTCTAATAGAGTCTGGCGCGTCTAGAAGTGCCTAAGAGATATCTATAAAAGTCTAAGGTGTAGCTAGTTGGATATGGGAGTATCTAGCAGGGTCTAAGGCGTATATTGGTAATATCTAGCATGGTCTAAGGGGCATCTTTTATGGTCTGAGAGGTAATACGTATCTAGTAGGGTCTGAGGGGTATCAAGTAGAGTCACAGGGCCATTTAGCACGGCCTGAGGTATGTCAGGTAGAGTCAGAGAGATAACTAGCATGGTCTAAGAGTTATATTGGAGGGTCAGAGGGGTATCAGGTAGTCTTAGGGTATCTAGTAGTTTCTGACGGGTATCATGTAGGGTTTGATGGTATCTACCACGGTCGGATATGTATCAGGTAGGGTCTGAGGGGTATCCAGTACGGTCTGAGTGGCATCTAGTGGATTCTGAGGGCGCTGGGTGACGTCAATACGATGTGGTTGACACATACGAGTGATTCTAGGGGGTATCTAGTGGCCTCTGAGCCTCAGAGTCGGAGGCCACTCTGAGGGTATCTAAAGGATCGGAGGAGTATCTAGAAATGTCTGAGGGGTATTTAGGAGGCTCTGACCGGGTTCTGGGAGATAAGAGTCTTGGGAGATAAGAGTCTTGGGAGATATTTAAGTGGGTTTTAGGGTGTACCTAGTAAGATAAGATCTGGTCAACGTACCCAATTATGCCCAATTATATCCAATTATGCCTAACTAAGACACTTTTCACACCTCTGAGTTCCATTATATTGCTCATAATCGTATTCAGCGGTCAAAAGCAGGTCCTTATTCATGGCTGAGCCATTTAAACCGTATAATATCGGAAATATGGCTATGCACACAACTAATTATCTAATTAACCAATTAACAAAATGAGATAGGAACTTTTTATGGGCGTCTACCCCCACTAATGCGAGGACGCTACGCATTTTAGTGTCCTTAGATTTGTCTCTACTCCTTCCCAAAGGAAAGTTACGTTTTTGGCATCTGCCTGAAAATACTGGTGCCACGCCCACCCGGAAATAAGGGTCTTCTGCAACTCCGATCGGCCAGGAATTTTTTTGGTGATTTGGGGGACCGATTAGGGTCACTTAGTGAAGGAACTAGCTTGTTACACATTTTGCCACTAATTTGCGGTCTATTTGGCTATTTAGCCCAATTAAGGTCAATTAAGTCCAATTTGCGGCTAATTGGTTGGAGATAGCGACTTCGGACCTTCATAGCGTCAATATAAACTTGGGTATTCCGGTTCGTTTGCAACCGGAATCAAGTCTCTACGACGCTCCTGAGCTGAGAAACAGAAAATCTTACAAACCCAATAACCATGTGCAAAACGGTTTTAAAGAAGTTCGATTTCCGGCTAAACGGTTGGAGATAGCGACTTTGGACCTTCATAGCACTGATATAAACTTGCACATTCCGGTCAGTTTCCGACCAATGAAAAGTCTCTACGATGTCCCTGAGCTGAGATACGAGGGTGCCAATTAAGTCCAATCAATCAGTTAAATCCAATTAGCGGCTAAACGGTTAGAGATAGCGACTTCGGACCTTCATAGCACTAATATAAAATCGTATATTCCGGATCGATTGCGACCAATGAAAGGTCTCTACGACGCTCCAGAGCTGAGTTAGTAAAATTGGCGAGTTATACCATCAAGCCAATTAGGGCCAATTAAGGGTACTTCCCCCAGGAGTTGGTTGGTAGACTTTTGGGATCTCACCCATAAGGCCTTTGAGGACATTTTGGTGAAGGAATTACAAATGCATCAAAAATTTCGGGGGTCAAAACATGTTTTCACTAGACTAGTTATATCTCAAACTCTAAAGGAAAGTTTCTATTCCAACACTTACAATGTTGTGAACGTTGAGAGTGCAGAGCCACCCAGCGGATACACTAATAAATGGGAAGCAGGAACAGATGAGGTGCAGGAAACATACGGACGCCGTGTAAGCTACCCAGAAATATCTGAAAAGAAGTTGGGTAAAAACACACAAGCACAATTTAGCTATCACCGTATGGGTATATATGGGTATCTAGTATCTACTAGTAAAAAGAAGTTGTTGAGAAATATCTCAAAAGGATCTGGAATTCCGGATTGGATTAAATAATATTTTGATCATGAAGACTGGGTGAGAGAAAAAGTATCTTATTTTATTTAGCAGAATGATGCTTATTGGATGTTCTAGTCATAGCGCTGGCAAGCGCCCGGAGCCCATTTTTGTAATATTCCTGATATAAAACATACCGAAACTTTTATTACTGCACCATAAATATTTCATATCTATCATTATACCCTCTAAGGCCTAGATATACATTATACATATCAACGACTACGCATACCTATCTTCTGATAAAGAAAGGCTAGAACCCTGTCTTCAAGTTCAAAAAAGAATTGTGACACACACACACACAAACAAAGTGGTATAAAGATGTGGAAAGATACATATAATACAGAGAGATGGAGACACGCACACGCACATATTTTGTGGCTTTGTGTGTGTGTGTTTGTGTGTGTTCAGTGCTTTTCTTTGTAGGTGTGTCTGTATGTCACATGGTACACAATTTGGCTCTTTGTAGTTTCGTCGTTCTGTTTGTACGCTGTTTTATAGAACCTTCTTTTCTTTTTACAAATATGGGTGACAACAAAAGAGTGCAAAAACGGCTTTAAAATTGGGATATATGGAATAAAATGAATGAACCCTGGTGAAGTCATTTGGTTGGGCAAACGATGATAAAAAACGCCAGGTGTACCCCCTACCCAAACTCACCTGCTTTCTAGATAGTTGGCGTTGGGATTACTCTCAACAGTGGTCGTTCCCACTTGCATCCTAGATTGAGCTATAGAGAGATATAGAGATATAGAGGGATAGAGAGCTAGGGGGATGGAGCTATAGAGAGATAAAGATATATAGAGGGAGAGAGAGCTATGGGGACGGGGATAGAGGTCTACTGTCGAGTATGGAGGGGTAGAGAGAAAAAGGTTTTGGTACATTTGGATCAGGGAGCAGGGTACAGATGTCGAGACAGTATGAAAGAGTAAAGGAAATGGGAAGGAAATTGGGGACAAGGTCAGTAAAACACTTCAACTCCTCAGTCACAAGAGAGAGATATTGTTACAATAAGTTGTGTACATTCAACATAGAGGGGAACAATTTACAAAAAGAATAACTTGAACATCACACACACACACATGCAATTGGGCTGTTTTAACCATTCTTCTCCGATTGTTTGAGATATCATATCTACTATACCGTATTGGTGCACTACCTTAAGAGCAGGAACCGACCGACACAAGTAAACAACCAACTCGTTATTTAGGTCACGTGACTGGTTATCAGCCAATCAGGGACCAGTATTTCCTGATTCGGTCGGTTCCTGCTTTAGAGGAAGAAACACACAGAGATAATAAACATAACTTGCACACTTGGAAACTGTCACAAACTTCAGAAAAGGGGTAGTTATTGTTAACTTTAACTTAAACAAACTTAATTTCTAAATGGTTTCTGTTCAAGAGTTGCTACTAAAAGAGGAGAACGAAATCTTTAGAAAAAAGAAGAAGACAAATATAATTTTTCACCCTTCGGCCTCACCTCAGTACTCAAGCAGAGAGTCACAAGAAGGGAAAATGTACGGTAATACACCCTCTCACTCACTTTCTCGACTCTCTCTCTCACTCACTTTCTCGACTCTCACCCTATGTCTCTCTCTTACTCCGTCTCTCATCTTGCCTCCCTATTTTCCTCTCTCCCTCCTTTCCTTGGACAGATAAAACACTCCATCTTAAATAACACAATCTCAAAACTTGTTGGTGACCTAAGTGTGTCATGCTGCTGTATAATTGTTCACAGAATTTGTATACCACTATACATACATTCCCCCCGGACATCATCACCAAACAGTTTCATCCTGAGATATATATATCTACACGCAGTTTCATGAGTTAACTCAAGAACGCATGACTGCTTAGCAAAACCAGATTAGATTGATTGTCCCAAATATATAGGTTTAGCTCCTATCAGTTCTTCATTACGACTTATCAAGAATTATCTGTTGCTCCGTTTGGTCAGGTGAGTAAGTGGTTGATGCATCTGACTCACTGCCATCCTCATCTTCTTCACTCCCCTCCTCCTCTCCCCCCTGGCCCTCATCACCCTCCTCTTCCTCCTCTTCCTCCTCTTCCTCGCTCTGACTATCATCCTGACTCACCGGTTTGTTGTTGTTGTTGGTGATCATGTTGGTGATGATGATGATGATGATGTTGCTGATGGGTTGATGAAGGAGCATTGGATGAAGGAGACTCTCTCATTCCCTCTCTGATAATATCCCGAACACCCTCCCGGATTATATCTCGAACATTATGCCGTTGTAATTTGATACGCATCCCGTGTCTCTGTTCCCGACGTCTCAGCTTCTCCCGTAATCGTCTGGCAGTCCCGTTGATTAGGCAGCTCCTTCCGATCCTTCGTTTCCGGGCCTGTAACTTCTTAACCTCGTTAGTTTTCACCTTATCATTACCACTGAGACTGTTTCGTTTTATCCTCTGCCGCAGTGCCTCCTTCTGGAGTCGAAGGGCCCGTTGTTCAGGCGTCTCATTCTGCCTCCTCATCCGACTTCTTATCCGTTGTTTCTCCAACTGCACCAGATATTTCTGGTGTTCGTTCGTCAGGAACTCCCTGGCTAGAGAGTACAGAGCGGTATTGGTACCCGGATCACCCCCTCCCCCTCCTCTCGTGGGGTGTTGCGGGGGAGCTGCCACGGAAGCCGTCGAACTCGAGGACGAGGAGTTGTTGTTATTATTTGGAGTGGTGTGGTGGGAGAAGTTGATGAGAGGAGGGATCGTGGGTTTTGTTTGGGGCCACGACTGGGCAATGTGGGGTATGGCAGCCGGGGGTGGGGGAGGAGGAGACGCCTTGGTGGGGGCAAGAGAGATATTCTGGAGGAATGAGTTGGGAACATTCGTGGGGAGGGGCGGTATTGACTGCAGGGAGGAGTCCTCACGAGGCTCTTGTTTTGGTTCCAACGGGGGCGGTGGAATGGGATGTCTCCCTCCTGCTGTCTGGGCCGCCAGCAACTTCTCCGTGGCACTGGAAGTGTTGTAGAGAATGGATGGTGGAACTGTGATAGTGATATTTCCCGACTCACTGTTAACCAGGTTAGTGTTCTGGAGGTCCACCATTTTGACACAATTGTGAGCCACAATGTCAGGACCATACTCCTTCACCTGCCTCATTAGCGCTCTTTTTTCCCTCATCCTCACTCTGTCTTTATTTTCCGATACTCCCGCTGTTCCTCCGTCTCGTTAGCCCGCCTTTCTCTCGTCCTCATTTTATTTAACTCCCGTAACTTAGCCTTATCCTCATCTGTCATGTTTTGCCGTTTCATCCTCTGTCTCTCAGCACTTCTCGCCAACCGTTTACCTCGTTCCTCCGAGGACTCTGTCAGCCTTCGTTCCTGCTGTTTCATCCGCTGTTTCTCTCGTACTTCGCGTTTCTGTGAGTCGGATAGTTTAGCACGGTACCCCTCCGATCGCATCCTATTTACCTCCTTTCGCGGGTCCTCAACATAGCTGTTGCTGTCGTTATTTTCCAGTTTTATGTCGTAGAACAGCTCCTCGTTGATCTCCAGACTGCCATCACTCGAGTATTCTTCGCTGCTTGACCGTTGTTGTTGTTGTTGGTGTTGTTTGGATCCTGAGTGACCGTGATCCTGGGCAGATGCACTGCTTGGCGTGGACGAGAAAAACTGGACCTGTAAGAAATATTAACATATTTATTATAAATATTCTTGATCACATTTCATTATTCAGAATATTATAATTCCATTGAAATTTTTAACAAACATGATAGCGAGTTTAGTGGATTGTTGAAAAGATAGATACCATTGGTCCGAGATTAAACATGATTATGATTTAACTAAAGTCACATACAAACCTGTGCGGTGGAGTATCCCGGCGGAGGGTACTGGCTGTTCATAGTGTTATCGGTGTAGAGAACATCTGAAATGTAAGAGTCGGGGTGGGTGTACAAAATATGTCCCAAGTATGGGATTTGTGGGAAAAAAGAAGTGGTGGTCAACGAAGTGGGGCTACCGTTTTTAGACCTAAAAAGGGGGCCGCTCTATTCAGTATTTCGCAAAAGGCAGTTAAAAACCTTGGAAGTTGCTGATGCCTGGTCCACAGCGGAGTGGAGGGTGCGATGGCCGGTACTGGTTCTCTGTCATTACAGGGATTGACACATAAACACTCCCTATCAGTAAAACATTTGCTAGCTATTTGGGGAAAAGCCAAAAGGGTAAAATGAAGTAGAAGCTCTGATTGATCATCACGAATAAAATAATTAAGGTGTGTTTTGCAACGTTCAGTGTTACTGCCATTTTCTAAGTGAGATTTTCATTATTCTGCGTGAGGAGAAAGATTTGTGATGTCTGCATGTATTGGGTGTTTCAACAGCAAAATTCGAAAGACCCCCGGTGTACCAAATTCCGGTGTACCGAATAAGCACTGAGGGATTCGGCACAGAGGGTAGAGTCTAAAGGAGGGGATCGGGGCAGGGGGCTCGGGCACCCTGTGTACGGTGTACCAAACGTTCTGCCCCCGGGTACGTACCGCATAAGTCAAACATTTCGTATTTAAAAACAAGTTATTAAGGCAGTTTTAAACAATCATTCTGAAGAAACAGAGCAGACAAAAAAGTAAAAAACACAACTTTGAACTTCGGGCTTAGAATTTTCTGGTGATTTTGACCGAAATAAAAACATCGCGTCGCACACTCCGAACCGGGCGCGATCGTAAAAACTCAAAATTTCTGCGATGCATATTGAGAACTTTTAAGTGTTTCACGCTTATTTTGAATTTAACGTTGCCGCGCGATGCAGATGGATGTTTTTTCGAAACGAAACTTTCAAAACGAAACTTTCTTGGCCAGCGTTAAAATCTGGTTTCGTGAGTACTGACAAACGGTTTTTCAGGGTTAGGGCTAAAGTAGGGTCAGTGTTAGGGCTGGGGTTTGGGTTGGGGTTAGACCTTGACATTTCCTACCAGATAAACTTTGAATTAGCCAAAAAGGTTGAGTGGTTTGGCGGTTAGAGCCATTTTCGATGGCAGGTCACTGAACCATGTGTTCATTTGGCTCGCTGATCGGTATCCTTCATCCGATAAACTGCCCGAGAGGGAAACTGATATGTTTAGTGAATCAACTTTTTATGCAGCGCACACCTGTAAACAATAAACAGGCCACCAAACACCCAGATCGTAACGGCGCCCAGTTTTCTTTCTGTCTTTTTAAGCTTTTTTACTCTCATTTCCTCTTTCTTCTAATTTGTCTGCCGTAAATCAACCGTCTCTGCCGTGTTGATAGCCATGGAATCGAATTACTCCTAAATGACCGCAAATCACTTTGATCAGGTTTTTGGTCAGTCGTCGCGGAATGCGATCTATCTGAATTCTGAGATGAGAGAGTGCGTTGGCACCTTTTAATTTTCCTGGGAATTTATTCGTTATTCAAATCAAATCAAATCAAATCAATGTAACATTTATATCTTATTGAGTCACTCATAAATTAAATGCGTAATTTACATTTACAAGATATACCTCGCTGTTTTTCTGCCCTTCGAAATCAACAGTCAACTTTCCGACTTGGAAGAACTAAGATTATTATCATTATTATTAATTCTATACAACTAAGAAGGCTGAGCCCTTTGGTTTTAACAACGACCACACTCAACACTAGTCTCTATCGCTACGAATTGACACATTCGTGTGAAGAGCGGCTCAACTCGCCTTACCAAGTAACATCTCTACGGCAGAGGCCCTCATTTAAAGTTCTATGTGAACGGTTGGCTCACAGACCGACCACCTGTGACCGAAGGACACCCGATATAATACACTCGACGGGACGACGGTTCGATTCTTGACCGGGCACGAATAGCTTCCAGGGTTGCGATTTGCGAAGGGAGACTCAGTGAAAAGCTGACACTGGAATGGTGCAGTATCTGGGCTAAGAGAACTTAACAACTACATACATGACTGGTCATTGACTACTCAATAAATAATTTTACGTTGTCTTGGGTTGCAGTGGGTAGTGTACATTCTGGGTGTTGTACATCGAGGTGTACAGTCAGTGTCTGACAATGTACATTCTGGGTGGTATCATTGATAACTCATGTCGTCCGTCGCTTTCAAGTAACTGTGACAGTCCACAGAAATGTGCTGTTTAAATTTAGCATTTCTATTTTACCTGAATTCTCACCATTATATCCCAGTAGTATTAACTATATCCTCAGTCCTCACCATTGACCATTCTATCCTAGTAGGATGAGTATGAAGCCATCATCAAGTAAAAAGGAAGGCCAGAGCATGCGCATAGCATTCGAGGTAAGCAGTTTGAACCCAGTGTGAACACAGTGTGAACCCAGTGTGAACCCAGTGTGAAACCAGTGTGAACCCAGTGTGAACCCAGTGTGAACCCAGTTTGAAACCAGTGTGAACCCAGTGTGAAACCAGTGTGAAACCAGTGTGAACCCAGTGTGAACACAGTGTGAACCCAGTGTGAACCCAGTGTGAACCCAGTGTGAACCCAGTGTGAACCCAGTGTGAAACCAGTGTGAAACCAGTGTGAAACCCAGTGTGAAACCAGTGTGAACCCAGTGTGAACCCAGTGTGAACCCAGTGTGAACCCAGTGTGAAACCAGTGTGAACCCAGTGTGAAACCAGTGTGAAACCAGTGTGAAACCAGTGTGAACACAGTGTGAAACCAGTGTGAAACCAGTGTGAAACCAGTTTGAAACCAGTGTGAAACCAGTTTGAACCCAGTGTGAACACAGTGTGAAACCAGTGTGAACACAGTGTGAACCCAGTGTGAAACCAGTGTGAACCCAGTGTGAACCCAGTGTGAACCCAGTGTGAACCCAGTGTAAACCCAGTGTGAACACAGTGTGAACCCAGTGTGAACCCAGTGTGAAACCAGTGTGAAACCAGTGTGAACCCAGTGTGAACACAGTGTGAACCAAGTGTGAACCCAGTGTGAACACAGTGTGAACCCAGTGTGAACCCAGTGTGAAACCAGTGTGAACACAGTGTGAAACCAGTGTGAACACAGTGTGAACCCAGTGTGAACCCAGTGTGAACCCAGTGTGAACCCAGTGTGAACCCAGTGTGAACCCAGTGTGAACACAGTGTGAACACAGTGTGAACACAGTGTGAAACCAGTGTGAACACAGTGTGAAACCAGTGTGAACCCAGTGTGAACCCAGTGTGAACCCAGTGTGAACCCAGTGTGAACCCAGTGTGAACCCAGTGTGAACCCAGTGCGAACCCAGTGTGAACCCAGTGTGAACCCAGTGTGAACCCAGTGTGTTCTGTTAAAACTGATGAACGAAAAATCTACTGAGTTGTGCAATATAATAGCAGTGGTCTAGGTTTTGTTTTGGCTGTGATATTGTGACAAGTAAGCATAATATTCACACACATCATAATTTTAATCATAGATATATTCATCCTATTATGTTTGACCCGCTCTTCTCTCTTCCGAACTTTACTCGATAAAGATTACAATTGGGCAGCGGCCCTGGTAGCATTACCCCTTCCCGTCCTCTAACTCCTGTTCCCCCCTCCCTCAGATGAATATGGACGAATCCTATGTTCAGTCCATGCTAGATCTGTTGGAGGATGCCATCAGAACTATCCAGAACAAAGACAATGGTGAGTACCAGGAACCGACCGAATCAGGAAATAATGGTCCCTGATTGGCTGATAACCAGTCACGTGACCTAAATAACGAGTTCTGATTGGTTGTTTACTTGTTTCGGTCGGTTCCTGGTGAGTGCAGTCAGACCCCGATTTACCGGGTCAAATTATCGGGGTCCCACTGTATCGTGGTTTTGATAAATCTCCATCTTGAACAATGTTCATATCAATGAACATCTGGCAGCTTCTTTAGCCGCCTTGGAGACTTCCACGGGCAGTAACCCACGGTGTTTTTTCCAAAAAAACAGTTGGTGACCTCTAAGTTGGTCTCCCTATATATTATATAGGGGAGACCAACTTAGAGGTCACCTGATATAGGGGAGACCAACTTAGAGGTCATCTTATATAGTATATAAGGTGACCTCTAAGTCGGTCTCCCCTATATCAGGTGACCTCTAAGTTGGTCTCCCCTATATCAGGTGACCTCTAAGTTGGTCTCCCCTATATCAGGTGACCTCTAAGTTGGTCTCCCCTATATCAGGTGACCTCTAAGTTGGTCTCCCCTATATCAGGTGACCTCTAAGTTGGTCTCCCCTATATCAGGTGACCTCTAAGTTGGTCTCCCCTATATCAGGTGACCTCTAAGTTGGTCTCCCCAATATCAGGTGACCTCTAAGTTGGTCTCCCCTATATCAGGTGACCTCTAAGTTGGTCTCCCCTATATCAGGTGACCTCTAAGTCGGTCTCCCCTATATCAGGTGACCTCTAAGTTGGTCTCCCCTATATCAGGTGACCTCTAAGTTGGTCTCCCCTATATCAGGTGACCTCTAAGTTGGTCTCCCCTATATCAGGTGACCTCTAAGTTGGTCTCCCCTATATCAGGTGACCTCTAAGTTGGTCTCCCCTATATCAGGTGACCTCTAAGTTGGTCTCCCCTATATCAGGTGACCTCTAAGTTGGTCTCCCCAATATCAGGTGACCTCTAAGTTGGTCTCCCCTATATCAGGTGACCTCTAAGTTGGTCTCCCCTATATCAGGTGACCTCTAAGTTGGTCTCCCCTATATCAGGTGACCTCTAAGTTGGTCTCCCCTATATCAGGTGACCTCTAAGTTGGTCTCCCCTATATCAGGTGACCTCTAAGTTGGTCTCCCCTATATCAGGTGACCTCTAAGTTGGTCTCCCCTATATCAGGTGACCTCTAAGTTGGTCTCCCCTATATCAGGTGACCTCTAAATTGGTCTCCCCTATATCAGGTGACCTCTAAGTTGGTCTCCCCTATATCAGGTGACCTCTAAGTTGGTCTCCCCTATATCAGGTGACCTCTAAGATGGTCTCCCCTATATCAGGTGACCTCTAAGTTGGTCTCCCCTATATCAGGTGACCTCTAAGTTGGTCTCCCCTATATCAGGTGACCTATTTAAGTTGGTCTCCCCTATATCAGGTGACCTCTAATGTATGGGTTGGATTGGGGGGCGGTACGTGGTCAGACATGGTTCATGAGACAAAGTACAAAGTAATTCAAGCACAAGGTTTTGTTTTGGGTCAAAGTAAAAGGTCTATCTCACATGAACTCACACTTAACACTTGTAAGCTACTGTATAGTAATATGAGCAGAGATAGAGGAGAACAGTCAGTTGTTGAGGTCAGAACAGAACTCTAGAAGTCAGAAGAGAACTCCGCTATAGGGAGTTTTTCATATCTCACTAACTAACGCGGTATATGTGACACACTGCATCGCAGAGTGGCACACACTTCCCCTCCTTGCAAGAGAAGTAAATCATGGGGCAGGAACTTGCATTGTCTCTAATAATATTGTCCTAGAAATATCATCATTTAAAGTCCTTCTATAATCAGTACATATCACTTTATAGCTACAGTTCATTCAACATTGGAGAAACAGGAACGTAGGGTAATCAGGAGAGGGATCTTGTGTCATTCATTCAAAGGGATAAGTCATCTGGATGTCCAAAGAAGTGCCCGCATATGATCCACAGTGACCACCTAGAGTTGCGGGTCTCAGCAGCCACCAGAAGATCAACACAACCAAGGAATCACATCTTACTCGCCCTACTGGTGCACTACATTAGCTACACCAGCTCGTACGTACGCTTTAGTATCATCCATTCATATCATTCCGTATCATTCATATTCATTCATAATTCATAATTCGTTTCATTCGTTTCATAATTCGTTTCATTCATTTTTTCGTTGACCCATTTCATACATATTTTGTTGACATTACACTATCTTCCCCTCCTCAGAAAGTTATTAGCCTGTCCCTCAGCAGCCAGTGACTCTTTTACAGCGTTTCTAAAACTTCATTTAGATTCGCGTGTCAGCAAGTTCCTTACAGCTTGTTCGAAGCTGTCCCACCCATTTTTTTTAAAAACGGGGTTGTCATCGTGTTTCACGGTCATTTTATCTCGCAGGGATGTTTCCTCTTCTTATATCTTCTCTATTGTCCGTCCATTGCATCTCACAGGAACTTATCCATTTCAACACCTTTTGAGAGTGTTTCTCATCTCTGACACCGACAGATTTTCCATCAGGTGTTGAGAACATTCAACAGTTGAAAGCAGAACTTTCTGAGAAAGTCGTTATCACGTGGTTCGACTGGCGTCAGAAACAAGCACGAGGTGTCGTAGAAGTTCATACTTAGTACCAATGTTATTGACAGTATCTGTCAACTCATCGTATCGAATATTCTGGGATAAACATGGCTGGTTTAGCCATATCCCGCCGTCATCACCAAATTTCAGGTGGTCCAAGTAGGATGGTATCCTACAAATTCAGTAGCAATTCCAGCACAGCTACGATCCAAAGGAATGATCTGGGCCCCCAAATCACATCTCAGAGGTTCTCTGAGTCAAATGTGTCTAGGTATTAATATATACCGCTCTCTTAGCAGTAGGACACAACTAAAAGATGTCATACATCTAGATTCATCGCAAAACTGCATACTACGCGGGTAGCAGCTAAACACAACTGTATTTGATTACAGCCGTATTTTCCCATCTAAAATAACTGCTTTGCAGCTGATTAAAGTCCATAGATGCACAAACTAAGAGTTTGAGGGACTCCGTTCGACAACATAGGTCACAAAGCCACAAAAGCATCTAGTATTGCCAAGAATTGAGCAGGTTGCTCAAACAAATATTTTCATGGTCTACAGTGATTCAAATAGACATTGGCTCTGTAGCTACTATAAGCAGAGCACAACAAACCCTGCAGTCTTACTGCAGATCTCGACTGGATAGAATATCAACAATCGGAAGATATCAATATGACAAGAAGTATTATACTTCTTATCACTTTTCCAAGCCAATATGGAGTCACATTCTTGATAAACCCTGTCATTTACACGAGTTTACAGGGGAGTGAGACACTCACTAATAAGTAATGGGAACTTTTGGTTCTATCTTGAGAACTAGATTGAGGATCCAATCATTTCCACTTGATATAAACGATTACAACACAAGTCATACATACCTGCATACAAGTCGTATACATTACCGATGCCGGTTCGGTAGCTAGGCAAACAAGCACCTTTCTAGCTAGGCGCCGTTATTGTAAATTCTTCACATTTTAAGAAGAGCGCAAGCCCCAGGTTCAAGGCTGCACCACCAGTGACATGTATTAACACTATTACTCGTCACAGCACCAATTCGAGAGGTCCCATGGGTCAAGGGATAAGGACAGTTATAAATAGTTTTACTATTCAAAGATCCGGTTCGGTAACTGTCTAAGTACCAATTTCTGTTGACAAGTTCACATTCACTTGAGAGTCACAGTATGTAAGCTAAGTGTATATTTGACGGTTCGGCAAAATTTACACAGTAGGTACAGCAGCAACACAAGTTCAAAACTCACACAGATAGCGTGTATCACGTCATCCAATGATAGAAAATCATCTCGAGGTTGAGACAGCACAAATACATTTTTAGGGGGTGTCGAGAAGTGGATCAGATGAAGAGCCTTCAGCTAACCCAGTCAGTTAAAATCTGATATCATCAGTATTCCGTGTCTTTCAGACAGATCATGTCCCGAGTAGTACGTGTTGTACTTTCTATCCTCTTTTTAGAGGACTCAGCTAGTTTAGAGATCCGATCGTAGAACTGTTTCCCGTGTTGCGGTTGTTATTCAGGTTCTTATAACTGTAGCAATCACGCATCAGATGACCTGGCTTGTTACAGAACCAGCATCTCATATTGTTTTTCTGTCGTCTAGCTCGTATTCCTGGTTTCGGCGTTCCCTGGTTAAATGAAGTTATGTTGCTACAACAGGGACAGGGTGTGTTGCAAACTTGGCATCTTGATTCCACAGCCGAAACTTCAACATCATCGGATTGAGTTTTAATACGGATTGTAATGGATGTGTCCTTTATCTTGACTATTTCGTAGGCTGACTCCACTTTCTGTGGAACAGTCGGGATGCCATATCCAGTTTCTTCAGACTCAGTAGTGTCAGTGGTTCGATCACTTATTCCTTCTCCGGTCATCATTTCATCAAGCTCTGCATCTGTAGGTGTTGCTCTGTCAACAACACGGGTCGGGGTAGGATCATCATTGACAATCCCACCGAAGCCACCATTTGTATGGGTTGGATTGGGGGGCGGTACGTGGTCAGACATGGTTCATGAGACAAAGTACAAAGTAATTCAAGCACAAGGTTTTGTTTTGGGTCAAAGTAAAAGGTCTATCTCACATGAACTCACACTTAACACTTGTAAGCTACTGTATAGTAATATGAGCAGAGATAGAGGAGAACAGTCAGTTGTTGAGGTCAGAACAGAACTCTAGAAGTCAGAAGAGAACTCCGCTATAGGGAGTTTTTCATATCTCACTAACTAACGCGGTATATGTGACACACTGCATCGCAGAGTGGCACACTAAGTTGGTCTCCCCTATATCAGGTGACCTCTAAGTTGGTCTCCCCTATATCAGGTGACCTCTAAGTTGGTCTCCCCAATATCAGGTGACCTCTAAGTTGGTCTCCCCTATATCAGGTGACCTCTAAGTTGGTCTCCCCTATATCAGGTGACCTATTTAAGTTGGTCTCCCCTATATCAGGTGACCTCTAAGTTGGTCTCCCCTATATCAGGTGACCTCTAAGTCGGTCTCCCCTATATCAGGTGACCTCTAAGTTGGTCTCCCCTATATCAGGTGACCTCTAAGTTGGTCTCCCCTATATCAGGTGACATCTAAGTTGGTCTCCCCTATATCAGGTGACCTCTAAGTTGGTCTCCCCTATATCAGGTGACCTCTACGTTGGTCTCCCCTATATCAGGTGACCTCTACGTTGGTCTCCCCTATATCAGGTGACCTCTAAGTTGGTCTCCCTATATCAGGTGGTCTCTAAGTTGGTCTCCCCTATATCAGGTGACCTCTAAGTTGGTCTCCCCTATATCAGGTGACCTCTAAGTTGGTCTCCCCTATATCAGGTGACCTATTTAAGTTGGTCTCCCCTATATCAGGTGACCTCTAAGTTGGTCTCCCCTATATCAGGTGACCTCTAAGTTGGTCTCCCCTATATCAGGTGACCTCTAAGTTGGTCTCCCCTATATCAGGTGACCTCTAAGTTGGTCTCCCCTATATCAGGTGACCTCTAAGTTGGTCTCCCCTATATCAGGTGACCTCTAAGTTGGTCTCCCCTCCCTCTCCCCTATATATAATAATCCCCTATATAATATCAGGTGGTCTAAGTTACGAGGAGTTATATCGGAACGCCTACACCCTTGTCCTCCACAAACACGGTGCACGGTTGTACAAGCTGATGAGGAGTGTCATTGAGGAACACCTACGGAAAGAGGTGAGGAATAGCCACACTTGTATACACGCTTAGACCCCGTATAACACACGAGTTGAAAATCCTAGTATTACGGGAAATGAAACATTTTTGTCCCTGCCCGGGTGATGTTTTTAGCACGCACTTGCTAAAAAGATCATTCAGGGTTTAGAAATCAGCAGATTGTGTAATTAACTAACTGTCCGTCCGTCCGTCCGTCACGGACAACGCCTGACAACGCTCGAGTGCGCTCCTTCATCAAATCAAATAACTGTTTTGATGAAATATGATGTCAGGACGCTTATTTCTCTGAGTTGTGCGCGGCACTAACTGTGACAGAAACTACAAAGCCGTGTACGTTTCCTTATAGAAAATCCGTTCGGCGAAGCGTGTTACGTTTAGTAGTTGACGCTGCTAACTCGCGATGTCGAACTTTGTGGTTGATGAAATGCGTGTTTGGCTTAGGTACTGTCGAATGCTCGTTACTAAGTTTGAGTTAGCGATGTGAGAAGTACATATCACATGCATCTCACATTACATTGTGACCAAGCCGGTGGCTTATATTGTGATACTGATCCTGTCGACGCATGCTGATGCAGTATTAAATAAGGGCAGGGAAACACCGCATTATGAATACATAATGCAATTATTCTTGTTATATCATGTCATTCATTTGTTCCTAAAATATTTCTGATGACTTGTCTTGCTACTTCATTGAAAAGAATTCTTACCTCCATTTCTACCATCTGTCAGTTATTACTGTCGCCCACTTCTTGTCAGTTGCGAGAGATTTCTGTCTCGTATTATTGGTCTGTAGAAATGTTTCTATATTTGGAAAAGACAGATATCAATCATTTGTCACCCCCGTCGAGCCGTCCCCCCCCCCCCCCAATTGACTAACACTTTCCTATCAACTTCTTCCATTTTCTTGTCCCTACCATCACCCTCTTCTTTACGAAATCAAGGCTGGCAAGGAAAGGGTAACTTCATTACCAACCTTTTCTTGTCCCCCAGGTCCGCGAAGCTGTGGAGGTATCTTTATACAACGACTTCCTGGCAGTACTGAACACCCAGTGGCAGGACCATAAAGTGTCCATGCAGGTCATCAAGGACGTCTTCATGTACATGGTAGGTTCATATAGTGTCCATGCAGGTCATCAAGGACGTCTTCATGTACATGGTAGGTTCATAAAGTGTCCATGCAGGTCATCAAGGACGTCTTCATGTACATGGTAGGTTCATATAGTGTCCATGCAGGTCATCAAGGACGTCTTCATGTACATGGTAGGTTCATATAGTGTCCATGCAGGTCATCAAGGACGTCTTCATGTACATGGTAGGTTCATATAGTGTCCATGCAGGTCATCAAGGACGTCTTCATGTACATGGTAGGTTCATATAGTGTCCATGCAGGTCATCAAGGACGTCTTCATGTACATGGTAGGTTCATATTGTGTCCATGCAAGTCATCAAGGACGTCTTCATGTACATGGTAGGTTCAAAATGTTGTCCATTTATTCAATATTGTTCACTCACACTAGTCTGCTTGATTTGTCTACTGTGGGTTCATCTTAATAATCCTGGTGATCTGGTGGCATCAGACCCCGTTTTTTCAGATCGGGTCGGTGCCGCCAGACAGCACTCATCTTGGTGGAGAGGGAGAGAGAGGGAGAGAGAGAGAGGGAGAAGGATAGAATTAGAGCGAGAAAGTGTTGTATAGAGAGATGATAGAAAGTTTTACACATGTATGAGGTCACACATAACGGGAATGCATAGAAAAAAGAGAAGCAGAGAGATAGAAAAGAGAGAGAGAAGAGAGAGAGAGAGAGAGAGAGAGAGAGAGAGAGAGAGAGAGAGAGAGAGAGAGAGAGAGAGAGAGAGAGAGAGAGAGAGAGAGAGATAAAGAGAGATAGAGAGATAAAGAGAGATAGAGAGAGATATAGTTTTATAATGTCCTGTGTGTGAGAGAGAGATTTGCAGAGGGAGAAAGAGATACATCACACAGAGAGACAGAGAGCTGAGATTCTGATGATGGTAAAAGAAAGAGAGAGGAGGATAGGGAATAGAGTAAAAGTTAGACAAGTGTGTGTGAGCTTAGTAAGTGAAGACCTTACTAATTTGTGAATCTCTGGTCTCAAGCCAAAACTAATTTTAATGACGCATCGTTATGTTGTTACGGTGGTGGTATTACTATTCGCTGAATTCAATAACTACACTCTTTAGGCTTGTCCCAATTATAATGACCATATTATATTAAGTCGCACTTTTTGAAGTTATCACCCCCGCCCTAGCTATCTCACGTCTGGATTTGTTTTGTGCGCCTATCACATGTGGTGCACACGTCAAAAATTCATGAATATCACAATTTCCCCAGTTTTGGGTGACATATCTTCAAATAATTATTAGGACCGGGTTTATGTGAAAAACAACAAGGTCGACGAAGTTCAAGATTTGGGTCTCAAGCTATTCAAAGAGCTGGTAAGATATATTTACTAATTATAGCGAGATTGTAATTTGTATATTTACTAATTATGATTATGAGTAATCAAGCACCATATATAATTTACTGGAGACTTTATAATATTCCTTAATGCAAAAGAAAGTTATGATTTTATCTAATAAAAAACCCAAAACACTGTTCGCTAAGTTTTTTGGAAATAAGTGTTTGATTGTTCCAGGTAGTGAACCACGCCCCTATTAAATCACATCTTACTAACACTCTACTGGATATGGTATCGAAGGAGAG
Source organism: Hormiphora californensis (assembly GCA_020137815.1). Taxonomy (NCBI): domain Eukaryota; kingdom Metazoa; phylum Ctenophora; class Tentaculata; order Cydippida; family Pleurobrachiidae; genus Hormiphora; species Hormiphora californensis. The sequence continues at coordinate 1,489,995 of CM035362.1, read as the reverse complement.
AAGAGGAGAAATTGTCGATAGGTATAATACATCATATACTAGCTGTTTTTATGTAGTTTCTTTTCCCTATTTTCTCTCTTTTTCTCTCTTTGTCTTTCATTTTCGCTTTATCTACCCCTCCCTTTATTTTATGTCACACTTTCCACAACGAGTCCTTCTTTACCATCTCGTGTGTAACTGTGTGTAACACGGGGTCTACAGAATATACTGGGAGGGCTAGAGAAACATGGTGTGCGAGATGCATGTAAAGTTTCATGCGCGCACCGTCAGCACTGTTAAAGTGCGCGCGTAATGTACACAAAATGTATACAGCCGGCACTGTGTACCGAGCATGTTATCATAGTTATGGAGAGTCTTCAATCTTGTCTCATATAAGACCGTTCTCTTCGCATCGGTGCGAAGAGTACGGGGTGAGCGATACAACGTCATGTGGGGTGTTTCATTGAATAAAGAGAAGGAATCTGTCAGATAAAAAACCCGAGAGTTCCATTTCTCGAATGCTCCTTTCTATAACACCCCTAATATAATACCGCACATTAATTGTTATCTTTCTATATAACCCCTAACCCATTATAGGGGAGCTGTGAAGGCCACGTGCGAGATGTTAATGGCACTGGGTATTAAGACTCGCACTGTCTACGAGGAGAACTTTGAACAACCCTTCTTAGAAGTATCTGGAGAATTCTTCAAGGTACGGTTTGAGCTGTAACGGGGCTGTAACCGGCCGAATCAGGAAATATTGGTCCCTGATTGGTTGATAACCAGTCACGTGACCTAAATAACGAGTTCTGATTGGTTGTTTTCTTGTGTCGGTCGGTTCCTGGGTTTGAGCTGTATACGGTGTTCCTCTTGCATTGTTCGACCCTGTTTCTATGTAAATGAGGGTTAGAACTAAGAACATAACAATGTTACACTTGTGTGTTAACTTGGAAATGTCCTATTCCACCTTATATCGGCCCCGTTATATCGTCACTTTACGATGGCCTGTTTGTGTGACCATATTTGGTAATATGATGACGTCATTATATGCCCAAATATGGTCCCTTTTCGCCGGGTCAGCGTGGCTATTTTAACTACTACTCGCCCCAGATGGAAAGTCAACAGTTCCTGTCTGAGAACTGTGCCAGTGTGTACGTCAAGAAAGTGGAGGCGAGAATCCGAGAGGAGGCCGAGCGGGCTAAGCACTATCTAGATTGTAGCAGTGAGGGACCTATAACTAGTGTTGTTGAACGGGAACTAATTAGTGTCCACATGAAGACTATTGTTGAGGTTAGCATCGGGGAACCAATACTTAATGAGTGCCAGGGTAGTAATTAAATATCATACTTAAGTTCAGAAAGTAATGATTCGTAAATGTGTGAAACGATTTTGAAGTTAGGTGATTTCACGAAAACTCTTATTTCTCATGTTATTATAATCTCCCTAACATGATAATGTTACAATCTCCCTAAAATTATCATTTCTTTCAGATGGAGAACTCGGGTGTGGTATACATGCTCCGAAACGACAAACAAGAGGATCTGAGGTGTATGTATGGGCTACTTGCACGCGTTGAAAATGGACTATCCTGCATGTGCAATGCCATGAAAGGTAGGTCACGAATTGTTCAGACTTTTGGGGGGGTTGGAATGGTGTCTGTTTTGCCCATTCCCGCCTGTTTGACAAGATTGTGTCTGGTACCGACCCTCAAATCACACAACACCCACAGTATACATTGGGGGGGTCTGCCTCCTCACGCTAACCCACCCTCTCCCACCCCCTAACCCACCCTCTCCCACCCCCTAACCCACCCTCTCCCACCCCCTAACCCACCCTCTCCCACCCCCTAACCCACCCTCTCCCACCCCCTACCCACCCTCTCCCACCCACACACAGTGTACATTGGGGAGTGTGGGAAGACATTGGTTGATAGCGAGGGCGACATCAGCAACACGATAGCCTATGTGCAGAGCCTCCTGGACCTGAAAGAGAGATTTGATTTATTTCTTAAGAATTCATTCTGCAACGACCACATGTTTAAACAGGCCATCTGCTCGGTAAGTTATTGGGGTAACCGGGGTTAGTTATTGGGGTAACCGGGGTAAGTCATTGGGGTAACCGGGGTTAGTTATTGGGGTAACCGGGGTAAGTCATTGGGGTAACTGGGGTAAGTTATTGGGGTAACTGGGGTAAATTATTGGGGTAACCGGGGTAAGTCATTGGGGTAACCGGGGTAAGTTATTAGGGTAACCGGGGTAAGTTATTGGGGTAACTGGGGTAAATTAAATTATTGGGGTAACCGGGGTAACCATCCTGTTTGTGTGGGGGAGATGGCTTACCTTGCTTGAGAGTGAGAATTATATTACCCTCTGGGGAGAATGGGGTCGTATTTCAACTTTTGTTTCCTCTGACCACTTGATATCAGCCATTTTTTATTTTCAGGAATTCGAGAATATCCAAAACCAGAATTCTAAGTCACCGGAGTACCTATCACTATTTATTGACGACAAAATGAAGAAGGGAAATAAGGGGGTAAGTTATTTTTGGGATCACTAATTTCCCACATTTTCCCCGACAGTTTGGAACTTTTCCTTACTAATTCACCATTGGATTTTGTTAAATAATTACCTAATTAAAGTTTAATTATTAATGATCTCTCTCAGTTATCGGAACAAGAACTTGAGCGAGTATTAGATCAGACAATTGTATTATTCAAATTCCTGCAGGATAAAGACATATTTGAACGGTAAGTATTTTGAGAAACTTAACAATTGAGAACAAGTGCCCCGATTTTTGAAAAGCTGAGAAAATGATTTTGACCCATGGATCGCTGGGCTGCAAAAATTATATATTCGCGGCAAGTTTAGCACAAAAAGTCTAAAAACCTGAAAAAAGCCTAAAAGAACCTAAAAAACCTAGAAAATGTCGCTGGAAGATCAGTTGAGCTGCAAAAAATCACTAAGGCTGCGAAACTTTTGGTCAGGCTGCAAATATTTGCCAAAAAATACAGGGGTTTACAGGGGTTTGCAATATCGGGGCACATATTGTACAATTGGACGCCGATATACCTTTTTTTATGTTGTAACCCTACATTCCGGAGCACACGGAAGGAGATATTGCCGGAACCCCATTTTACCATACGGATTATTTATCATCCGATATACAGCGAATTGACAGTAGTTAACCCCGATATACCGGGCTCCCCGATTAACGATATATACCGGGTAAAATCGTTTCCCCCAGGCCAGAATTCTGGTAAATGAAAATCGGGGTCCGACTGTCTATGACTTACATGTTATGACGTGATCTGTTAGTTATTTGGGAGTAGTAGTTTTCAGAACAGCGGTGTTTTTTACGGGGCCAAGTAAATGTACTAGTAACACATATATATTAACACACTGGAGACACATATCAATATAACACAGAGAGTTAACGTTCCGATCAGTGAACGAACCGCTGGCTCGCCCTTTCACACAAATGATTCTGTCTCTAATTCACACTCCGTGTCCCTCTTACAACAAGACACAATTCTGTGCCCACAGGCGGGAATCGGTTTACATTCTTGGAGATGTAGATGGCATAGTTACCATAGACAGGTCCTGTCTTCAGATGTGATCCAGATCCGTGATCAGTTCCCTGGACCCTGACATTTCTACAAGATGGGTATGGGCAGTCCTGAATGTTGGATATCTCATGTTGATGAATACCACCAGCCAAGGTGGTTCCTGTTAACGGATCGCAGGCGAAATCATTTCCTATGCCTTGTGTATTGTCATCATCAACTCCCAAATCTGAAAGATGTCCCCCAGTCAATACGATCCTATGTCCGTTGTTAGTGTAGCCCCAGTTGAAGGCTAGCTCCCCTCCCACACCAAATATGGGATCATCTTGTATGTTTTCAGCGTCCCATGCAACTTCTTCTTGTATAGCATCACCGTCACTAACAATCCGTCTTCCCGGGTTCATATCTTTAAATCTGTCCAGTAGGCTCAATCCCCAGTACCTGGAGGTAAGTGTAATCATGGTAATGGTACAGACCTTACGCGAAACTTTCACTTGACATCTATAATCCTGCGCTGACAAATTCACAGCTCTCTTATGGGAACACGACAATTCGACTGAAAGGCCGGATACGATAATGTTAGGGATGTATTATCATATTGCTAGGGAAGTTTCACCAAATCGCCTATACCAGATCACCCTAACCTAAAGTACCTGAATTTGAAGACCTTGACGGCATCAATTACGCCATGCTGGTGCCTCACTATAGCGATGTAGTCAGCCGGCTCCTTCCATACATAATGGTCAAGGTAATCCATTGAGAGGGCGGTATCCTTGGTTCCGATAGGGGTTCCGGTGTGCCAACCCTACTGAGTATCCCATGATATGGCCATCCGCAGGGTTTAAGTTCATCCCAAGGTGCCAAACTGCATCGAATTCCGTTAGGACGTTAGGTCGTATGCAGTGGGACACAGGGGTACCCACCAGAAGTAATAGCAACACTGGGAGATTTGAAAGTAACATGACTTGAGTATTGAATAAATCCTGCCGATTGATGCTTTATATACGGCAAATTCGACAGCATCGTGCACGTGCTGAGAGGGAGAGAGAGAGAGAGAGAGATAGAGATATCATTTCAGTCTGGGATAATAATCTTGATACTTACTTTTGTTATTTTTGGGAGCTTCGTAGAATCCTAGCAAGCCATCCCTTTATCAGGACCGGAAACCGCCCAATTGAGCAATGTGAGTTGTGAGTTACAGTGCTGGACACCATAGCCAGTAATTGGAGGGTGGTCAGGTATGGTGTCGAGATGACGCTGTAGTGACGTTTTAAAGGCCGAGAGAGGGTAGGCTTCGCTTACAGTTGCCGGGAGGGTGTTTCAGAGGCGAGGGGCTCTTACTGAGAAGCTGTTTTCAAAGAGTCACTTCGCTCGCCGACCTGAACGGCAGGAACAAGGGCCCTGACCCCGAGTCTGCTAGGGGGCCTAAAAGAGATGGCCATGTTGTTGGGGAGTATAGACTTCTATTGATGGTAAACATTTCATATGGCAAAACATAAAATGTGGGGATAACTAGGTTGATTGATAGATAGATCTGTACTATTATAGACGCTTTGTTACCTAATTCCTTCCGTTTGGTTTGGTCCCAGTTTGAGACGAACCAGACACGGTACGATCTAAAACCAAGTGGCTTAATAAGTACATATAATAATCAGTAAATGAAACGTTATTCCAAAATATGAGTTTGATCAGTTATCTGAATTTCTGTCCGTTCTAACTCATCCCTTTTTCCCAGGTATTACAAACAACATTTAGCAAAGAGGCTACTGAATAACCGATCGATATCGGACGACGCTGAGAAGAACATGATCTCAAAACTAAAGGTGGGTGATAGGAAATACTCGTCCCTGATTGGCTGATAACCAGTCACGTGGCCTAAATAACTAGTTCTGATTGGTTGTTTACTTGTTTCGGTCGGTTCCTGGTGGTGCCAGCTAGTGAATCGTGAGTAATTGATATACATAGATTGAAATCCTACTGTCAGTTTTCACTTATCGCCCTAATAATGATTATAGAATGATTACCCCCCCCCCCTTACGCAGACGGAGTGTGGTTGTCAATTCACTTGTAAACTGGAGGGTATGTTCAAAGATGTCAACATCTCAAACACTGTCAACGAGAACTATAAGGTGGGCTATAATACTACGTGGAATACGATTAAGGTGGATCGTACCGGTAACACGCATAACGGTCTGCCTGATTCATTTTCTGTTAACTGTTGACATATATATATACCTAATCTCATTTATCCATCATTTATTTGTTGCCTCCTTTACATTTGTAAAGAGGTTTTTGCCGGGTAACAGGGTCGACCAAGGCAAATTTATCCATCATTTATTTGGTGTTTTCTAACCCGTGTTGCCATAATTAAGATTTAATTGATGTATGCTGCGTTATGAAATCTCCGTTTTCCCCAGAATTACATAATAATTAAATCTCCGTTTTCCCCAGAATTACATAAAGAACAAGGGAGGGACTGCTGAGGCGAGTAGTAGCAGTAGTAGTGCTGCGTCAAGTAGTGCTGCTACAGCTGCAGCTGTGGGTACAGTCGATTTGAACGTACGGGTTCTAACTACCGGTAATTTGAGAGTTTTTCATCATATCCCGAGAAGATGGGACCCCAAAAAGGGGATTCCCCTTTTTCGGGGTCCCATCACCACATATTTTACCATTTTTACTGCTGCGTTTCGTTTCTTACTACCATTTTTACATTTTAATTCCATTTCAGACTTGTTATGTTCTAACCCTCCTTTACATTTGTAATGTCTAGCTAGGCAATTTTAGACCTGTACTATCTATTTTTACTACAGGTTATTGGCCCCTACCACCGTGCAAGATAATCTGTAACCTGCCAAAGGAGGCAGAACTCGCCTTCAAAAGTTTCAAGAAGTTCTACCTCGAGGTAAAGTGTCTTTTCTTCTCTCTCTCTCTCTCTCTCTCTCTCTCTCTCTCTCTCTCTCTCTCTCTCTCTCTCTCTCTCTCTCTCTTGCTTTTCTTGCTTGTTCTTATCGCTTGTGCATTGAAAATCGGCCGTCTCTTATCTTTATAGTTGTAACGGTCACTTTTCACCGTTATGAGTGTGAGTCCTAGAGTCTTGGTTAGTGGCAACAAGTCAATTAGTGACTCAGAGCTGGAAAATGTACATGTAGAAACTGTGGAGATGATAGAGGAACTATTTGCGATGGCTGGAGCACGTCCCACCACGGGCGTGTTTAGTGCAGAGTATAATGGTGCAGAGGAGAGTTTATGGGACACTTTATCTGCCCCCTCTAAGTACAAATTAGATAAGGTGGATAAAAATGATTTAGTTGCGTGGGTGGAGATGACTGGCAAGTTGTTGGTTGAGAGGTTGTTCCCTGTAATGAGGAGCCAGTTTAATGAAGCTAGGAAGTGCAGTGAGATAGAGAAGAAGCTCATAGAGCGTCAGGAGGATCTTATCTCCGCCCAGAAGGCACTAGTTGGTGCCCAGGAGCAGTTACTTAAACTGCAGGAGCAGCTCTTGGAGAAGAGAGAGGAAGTGATTACAGAGGTACAGACTATTGCAAAAGAGGAGATTCATAGCTTCTCATCTGCGTTAAAGAGGGAATGCGAGACAGCCTTGGCTCCTAGTAGGATCCAGAAGGCTGTTGCTGCAGCAAGCGAGGATAGGTCGTGTAATATTGTCATCCACGGGCTGACTGACAGTCCTGGAGACAGCGAGGAACTGTTACCGGAGCTGTGGACAACACTCGCGGAGAAACCTCTTGTGAAACGTGCTCAGCGGTTGGGGAGATTTTCAGCAGGTCAGACTAGACCCCTGAAGTTAACCCTGACAAGTAAGGAGATGCAGTCGTGTATTCTTGGTAAGAAGACACGACTTAGAGAGAGTGAAGTGTTTTCCCGAGTTTATATCTCTCCCGACCTTACTTCTGAGGAGAGAGCGGCTCGGGCGGTCCTTGTGAAAAAGTTGAAAGAGGAGAAGGAGCGGAGCCCTGGGAAGTCGTTTAGGATCAAAAAGGGCGAGGTGGTGGAGGTCTCCTCGGGGACACAGTAGTACTTACTGAGAGTGCTATTCATTTAAGTTTCTTCTTTTCATTTATTTCATTAAATTGCCTTCTTTGTTTGCTATAGTGTTCCTGTTGTTATCTATTAGACCAGCAGGAACATTCCAACGGGTCCATTACTAAAGTGGATTCCAAGCTACTTCAGCTAAACCTTGTCAAAGGTAATCAAAGGTAAAAACTCTCTCTCTCTCTCACTCTCTCACTCTCTCTCTCTCTCTCCACACATCATACATCCCTTTCTATAGGACTACAGTGGGAGACAACTAAATCTCCAACCCCATCTGGGACACGCTGACGTACATGCCAACTTTTTCCACCGCAAAGAGAGTGGAGAGATATCCAACAAAAGACACATACTTCAGGTACGTGTCACGTGTTGTGTTAAACTAGGATTTTTTGAAGTTGTAACCCCCCCCCCTTCTCGTGCGCTCGTTTTTGTGCATCACATCACATTTTAACCACGGTTGGTGTGCATGTCAAAATTTATAAATTTCACGTGTGCGTGCATTTTGGGGTGGGACTTCAAAAAATCCGACTTTATGTTCTAACCCTTCTTTACATTTGTTTCCCCATGCACGGTAAAACAGGGTCGAGAGCAACGCAAGTTCCTTTGCGACGAGTTAAATTATCCCAGACTGAAATTATAATATATCGTGAGATTATATGTCATAACGCACCTAATTTCCCTCTGAATGCGAAGCCAATGGGGCGCAGTTAATCTACTCTTTCCTTCTCTCTCTCTCTCTCCCTCTCTCTCTCTCTCTCTCTCTCTCTCTCTCCCTCTCTCTCTCTCTCTATCTCTATCTTTATCTCTCTCTCTCTCTCTCTATCTCTTTATCTCTCTCTATCTCTTTATCTCTCTCTCTCTCTCTCTCTCTCTCTCTCTCTCTCTCTCTCTCTCTCTCTCTCTATCTATCTCTCTCTTGAGTAAGAAATCAGACAAGATTGGTTCGTGACAGGCGATAGTTTCTCTTACTCTGTGAATTTTGGATAATCTAAATATTAAACTCCTCTCAAATCTATAGTCTTTTTATAAATGGTAAATCCCCCCCAGGTTTCGACGTACCAAATGTGCGTGTTAATGCTGTTCAACAGGACATCATCCTACAAGTACAGTGACATCGTCGTGGAATCCAACATACCGGAGAAGGTGAGATTTGTAATTTGAAATTTCTGGATAAATTTGGGATCTGGATTTTTTGAGTAATTTATTAGTTAGTGAGTTTTCCTGGCACCATCCTGATTTTACACTGTCTGTTGGTACCGGTATGCTCAGGTTGCTGGAATCAAAACGAACTTCAGACGACATACGGTCGGACCCCGATTTACCGGACCCCGATTTACCGGGACGATAAACTTCTCCCAAAATAAGAAATTAACGGTATATCACCCCGATGTTCCGGCCTCCGGGTATCCCAATTTACCGGGCAAACCCCCGAGCATCCCGGTAAATCGGGCCGGGTCTGACTGTATGTATATTTATCTGAAATATATATTTCTAAACTGATGCATGTTTTCAGGAGTTGAAGCGGGCCCTTCTGTCCCTATCAGTGGGTAAGGTGCAACAGAGGGTTCTCCTAAAGCATCCCAAGTCACGTGACATCTCAGGGGAGGATGAGTTTGCTGTAAATGACCAATTTTCATCTAAGTTATTCCGAGTAAAAATACAAACAGGTATGTCACGTGTTGCCCATATACGGTGTTGTGTGTCACGTGTTGCCCATATATGGTGTTGTGTGTCACGTGTTTGAGTTCGCTGTAAATGACCAATTTTCATCCAAGTTGTTCCGAGTAAAAATACAAACAGGTAACAACACGATTGTCCGTAATTGTACATCACTCCTAACCCCCATGACTCTCTCCCAGCACTTGGCTCAAAGGGTGAGAGTGACCCGGAGCGGCAGGAAACTCGACAAAAAGTAGATGATGACCGAAAACATGAAATTGAAGCAGCAATTGTCAGGATAATGAAGGCCCGAAAGGAACAGGAACATAATGTTCTTATTTCTGAGGTATGTGAGAGGGTTTGTTACTCTAACTAGGGAGAGATAATGTTATTTCTGAGGTATGGGAGAGTTTGTTACTCTAACTAGGGAGAGATAATGTTCTTATTTCTGAGGTATGGGAGAGAGTTTGTTACAGTGCTGCTTGTAGTCGTATTACCGTAATAGAAATACAGTAAGGAGACGTGCACGTTGCATAGCGTGCGGCAAAAAGTGCATGTGTTCAGCACGTACTAGCGCCCTGATTGGCCATGGTTGCGTGTCGTCCTACTGTATCTCAGTTTTCCATTACCGTTTTCCCACTACAAGCGACCGTGTAACTCTAACTAGGGAGAGATAATGTTATTTCTGAGGTATAGGAGAGAGTTCGTTACTCTAACTAGGGAGAGATTTAGTAGTGAGTTTTAAATAGTAATAATATTATTCTGTTTCACAACTGCTGACCTCTTTCTCTTCAGGTAACGGGATTATTGCGTTCCCGGTTCCTCCCTTCGCCATCCTCCATCAAGAACCGAATAGAGAGTCTTATTGAGAGAGAATACCTTGTCAGATCACCCAATGATAGGTACGTTACTTTCACTTTTGAGTTTCACTTTTGAGTTTTACTCCCACTTTAAAGTTTCAGGGTTTGGTGGCTTAGTGGTTTATAGCTCCGAGCATGTCTCTCTGGAGGTCCCTGGTTCAATTCCCGGTCAAACCCAGTATTTTTCGATTTTCTTCCCTATTTAATTCTTGCTCTGAACTCATTATTCAGAATACTAATTAATCTCTCCTTAACCGAGTTCTGCCCGTGTATGTGTGAGATTCCCCATTAAACTGTTGTACAGAGGGCGTGTGTGTGTGTGTTGATCACCAGAAGGAGATATCAAAATTACTTCCCTTTAAAGTTTCACTTTCACTTTAAGTTTCACTGTCAAGTTTCACTCTCACTTTATAGTTTCACTTTCAGTTTCACTTTCAGTTTCACTTTCACTTTATAGTTTCACTTTCAGTTTCACTTTCAGTTTCACTTTCAGTTTCACTTTCAGTTTCACTTTCACTTTATAGTTTCACTTTCAGTTTCACTTTCAGTAACAGAATTCTCCCCTCGCAGGAAAGTGTACATGTACCTCGCATGAGACTACTATATTTGAAGGAGATGGAGAAGTTATACTGTTCCGAACAGGGAAGACAGATAGAGAGAGAGAGAGAAATGACTTTATTATTAAATGAGAGAGTGGGGAAAAAGATCAATTTCTTTATACATACAATATATGTGTAGGATTCACCAGCGACTGCAACAGTGGAAGTGCACCAACTCTTTGGCATCATATGTTTTAAATTTTGCTCAGTTGGTTATATATTCTTGTTGATCAAATGTAGAAGAATTACGTCATTGTGAGTGTCAAGAGATGAGTGTATTTCCACCACTCGCAGTCTATTATACATGTACATTACATCAATAAAAAAGAAAGTATTTTGTTGATGTAAAATGTCGTTGAATTTTTTCGATTTCGCTAGTTGGACAGCGATTTTAAAATGTGTCTGGGTATACGCCCTTGTCACCGTTCAAACTCTGTTAGACATTATTCTGAGCCGAAAGCAAGGGTGACACCCAAAAGTAGAATATTTGTGAGAGAGAGAGAGAGAGAGAGAGAGAGAGAGAGAGAGAGAGAGAGAGAGAGAGAGAGAGAGAGAGAGAGGGAGGGAGAGAGAGAGAGAGAGAGAGAGAGAGAGAGAGAGAGAGAGAGAGAGAGAGAGAGAGAGAGAGAGAGAGCGTTTACCAGGAATGTGTCTGTGTGTGAAAATTAATTAACATGAGATACGAGGGATCATATATTCTTGTACAAACACATGGTCATTGTTTTCCGGTACCTGACCGTTTTTCCCCAAAAATGTTGTTCAAATTTGGGCCAGTTTTAGCGGCTCAAAATATGAGGCCTTACTGCTGTCGTTTTGCACGATCACGTTTTATACTCTTTCTGATATAGCGATAGTCCCACGGAAATCCAGACCCCTTTTTGAAAGGCTCAGAGATAAGGGTCTGGAAGTTGAGTTCGTCAAGTTAAGACGGGCTTCTTTCTATCGGGGAGAGTCAATAATGTTTTAATGAATGAAGATATATGTTCAATGTTGGTTTATAGTTGTCACTGTCTGGTACAAAATTTGGGGATATATATTATATATATGCTGCACGTTGCAGGAGAGACACCGAGATTCTGTCTGGCGGCGCCGGCCCAATCGGAGAGAATGGGGTCGACGCCGCGAGATGGCTGAGTGATCCAGAGTGAAGGAGAAAACTGGATATTAGGTGTGGTGTCAGTGAAGGGAATTGATGAAAAAGTTCCATATAATTTGTAATTATATCAAGTTTCGTGCTTCAATAAAATACGTGTCTTTATTTCGCAATGAAATCAAAGGATTTTTGATAAAAATGACAGTTTTGAGCTGTACTGGTTGGATTGCGCTTAGTTTGGAGAGCTAAAATGCATGTAAGTGCCGCGCTTAGTGCGAATTAGCGCGCAGTATGGCCTTATAAAGTGCGTTTCAAATAAAACGACTTGACCTGATGAGCATACTCGGAAATGTTCAGGTAGTGCACAGGTCGAGAACACAGGTAGTGCACAGTCACGCGCAAATCAAAATCAGGTAAGTCACATTGATGAGCCGCGCGAGTTTGAAAAATAAATTATAAAGTCTTGAATCTGTTTGTTTCACCTCAGACCGTGTTCAGACCTTGTGCCGACCTTGTGCTAGACCTCCGGCTTGACCTTTTCCCGTCCCGTTCTTTCGAAGATTAAGGATGAGAGTGTGTTCGGACTTCAGCATTCAGCATTGCCATAGTCGTAATTATTCTTATCTAAAGGCGCGGCTATCCTGAGGGTGAAGTAAGGGTGGGATTCCTTAATCCTTATTCACTAACCCCAACACCGATTGGCATCACTTTCCGACAGGATTTCCCCTTTGTAAATATGTACGCGCGATGCGCCGAATTCCAAGAATTACGGGTCAAGTCGTTTGAAACGCACTTTAGCTTCAGCTTCTTCATTCATGCCACCTTTTTAAAACACTTCCGCCGTCCGCGGAACTCCGACTTCTTTGGCTTTTGATCATACGCTGAAGTCATGGTTCACCTCAGAACGAGGTTACGGTTCTCACTCAATCACTGGATTAGTGGATTAGCCAAAACGGTTGAGTGGTTTGGCAGTTAGAGCCATTTCAGTGCAGGGTACTTTTTTTGCAGCGTGCAGTTACACCTGTAAACAGGCCACCAACCACCAAGATCGTAAGACGTAACGGCGCCGGAGTTCTTCGACAGAAATCAGCTTGAGCTTGCTTGTGGTTTTGGAAGTACAAAGCTGAAATCAGGATACCGCTATTGCTAACAATTCATCATTTTGGCGATCGAGAAGGGTTAGGGCTGCCTAATTTAGGGTTTCGTTTGGGGTTATCGGTTCATGCTATCGATTATCTATCATATCAGTTACCGTTTGGCGTTAAATAGGCTATGTGGTTGCGTGGCTATAGCCGTTTGGAGAAATTTCGGTCTAAAAATAAAAGTGTACTCTTAACTTGCCTAGCTAGACTGTGTTTCGCGCGCCCCGCCCGTGAAACAAATGTAAAGGAGGGTTAGAACATAACAACTCTTAACTTTTTGCTACTGCTAGCACACATCTTTTCTTTAATTTCAGAGTCTAATGCCTTCCGAAATATGTTGACACACGCCCTATGCCAACTTGCAGTTTCTCATTTTATCTTCTGTGCTGTGTGCTGTGTGGTGCTCCTTGATTCGCATACAATTATAAATACTGCATACAATCATGGTAAGGGGCAAATCACACCAGGTGTATCTTCACGCAAGGATTTCCAGCAGAGGAAAATCACACTGGCTGCAGTTGGATGGATGTATCGTTCGTGTTCAACTCTCCATGCACCAAAATCAATTTGGTATGATTTGCCCCTAAGAGTAAGATATGATAGAAACGACAATATGTTTTAAACTCAGGCTCATAAAAATTTACACAAATTGCAGTTTGCACCTTCACTACGCATCAAGCGTACAATCAAGTCTTTTTCATGTCTGGATGTTTTCAAAGAAGGCGCTCTGAGTTTCATCTCCTGTCTGGCAGGAACCGACCGGACCAAGTAAACAACCAATCAGAACTCGTGATTTAGGTCACGTGACTGGTTATCAGCCAATCAGGGACCTGTATTTCCTGATTCGGTCGGTTCCTGCTGTCTGGGAATACTCTATCCAAGATCAAGCACTTTCCTTATCAAAGTTACACTCGCAAGCGAAGGGCCTCTCGATGAATCCATATGAATCGTCCCAGTACCCAGAGAACAAGTGGAATGCAATCTCGTCTTGACCTGCAGGCATAATTGTTGTGTTTATAATCTTGTTGAGGTGTGGTGTCCTTTGTTTGTGATTGCTGCGTCTGGCGGATGACCTGCCCGAAAGTGTGTTGTGATTATCGTGTCGAAGTGAACCTCAGCTGTCATGCTGTTTAGAACATGGTGGCAACTTTACGATGGTTCGTTTCTATAGTTATTAAATCTGAATTTACACATTTGACAATTCTATAAGTGTACCTCGTGGATCAAGTGTACTAGGTACTACACCACCCTAATGAAGCTCTCACCATCAAGTCTCCTGGTTATTATGATTATTATTACCTCGTGGATCGAGTCCCTTCCAGTTATCAGGGTTAGAGGGCCACCATTTGGGGGCCATCAGGGATACACCGTCAACATCAGTAAACTCATTCTCCTCCAACCTTGTGTAGGGTGATATAGGGTGATTACCAGATAGTGATAGTGTGCGATAGGGTGTGAGCTGGTCGGGCTCTCCCTCCTGCACTGTCCTCTCTCACGATATTGCGTGGTGCGCGCTACGTTAGTAAAAAAGAGAGGGGACATCGTACCCTTAACAGGCTGCTAGGGTGAGAGAGTAGGTAAGGAGTTTAGTGCGTAGTTCACTAACATCACACATCGAATCTTTGGCCTTTTTTCTGAGACCTCCGTGGTCTTACTATAATAATTTAGCGTGTGGTTTTTCCGACCAGCTCTATAATTGTTAAGTAACCATTTGTCATTTATTTGCTACCTGTCGTTAGCCGCTACCCAGATCCAGTTGGTATCCCTGAACTTCTTGCCATTGGGGTTGACATGGTAGGACCTCCACGCATCCTGGATGAAGGTCTTGGAGTCTGATTTGGATCTTGGTACTGCAAACTTGAGCCCAAAGGAGTTACAGTAACCAAAAGCACTGTCCCAATCCTTAGCGTCCCAAACCATACCATACTTCTGGATTCCGGCCTCTATCAAAATTATTGGTGTTACAATTTGGTATTAACAATGATTAATAACAATGATTAATAATGCTAGATATTAGGGTGATCCATAATGATTGTCACTTGGCCATTATTTCCCAGATTTCGAGTCAGGACCAAATAAAACCTATTCTACCGTTTAGTATGGACATTTTGCTATTGGAAAGCAGTTTTCATTTTGTTGATGAATATACGTCGCCACCTTGACACCCGAAACAAAAAGTGTAATCGAAGGTGCCGTCTCGCGTCAAAAAATAGGGTGACACATTTCATGTTGTGGCGTCGAAGTCTTAGGGTAAATTGACATGAAACCAAATTATGATCTACAACCATAGTCTTAACTTTGAAATGGGCCCAAAAACTTGCAAAAAGGATTTAAAACTCGGCGCTGGCAAGGATTTTAGAAAACAATGTCAATTTTCAGTTTTTCGAGTTCCGGCGGCGCTTGCCAGACCAAATAATCTTCAATTAACATTTCAATCATCAGAAAACTTAGATTGAACCATTTTCAAGCTGTATCAACAATTATATTGATGATATCTCGTGTTATCTTTTCAAGGTACGGTTCCTAACAACCGATCTCCAAAATGACTGATTTTCAGGCCAAAATTTTCCTATTTTTTCGAATATTTTGGCACCTACACCAAACAAGCCTCAACTGGCAACAAAAAACGTTTAATTTTCTGTTTAAGTATTACTGCCACTATCTGTTAGTGAAGTTTTTAGACGATTTTCAACGTTTTCCTGGCTCTGGGAGCCCAAAAAGTGGTAGGGGAGACGCATCTCAAACCAAAATTTCTAATTCAAGGAAAAAATTTGGAAAAATACTCTAAAACAAGACGATAATTATGCAAATTGACTCTATTTTGTCTCCTGAATCGGATAAAACAAGTCTCAGATCATTCTGACTGGCCTTTCTTGGTGAAAACCCCAAGTGACAATCATTATGGATCACCCTAATACTAATAATTTTATACAGTAGTATATAGCCATGTATTATTGGTGCATAGCATACCCTTAAATCAATTGATATTACATACCCTTGCATGGTGCAACCTTAGCGTGAATATCCACCTGCGAGATTCTTGTCTTTTCGGTACACTTGTTTACTAAGACACACCTGTCAAGAAATCATATATTTGCTGGATATATAAGTTCAATTGGGATCGGAATGTGTTATATAAGCTCTTACATGGGTGCTTGTAGTGAGCATACGGTACAGTTTCAACACGATATCAATTAAACACGGTAAGACCTCCCCCTCTCGGCTCCTGTCCAGAGATGTCCGAAATTGGCTACCTCCCCCACCCCTGGACGTCCTTTTTGAATGAAATATGTTTCTCTCACCTGTATTAATATGTTTCTCTCACCTGTAAACATCAACGTCAGCTCGTCGAGTTTTGTTGAATTGAAGGGTAGAACTCTTGTCCTTTCGTGTCCCATTAATCTCAATACCTGCAAAAATGAACTGCTCTAACACTCCATTACAATTGTAGGGTGCGGTGATACTTGTTGAGTAAGGGGTGTAAGGGGACTCAAGGTGAGACAGGGTCAGATCGCGTGAGAGGCGAGTGAACTATAATATTTAGACACTACACGTCACCCTAATGAAGCTCTCACCATCAAGTCCCTTGGTCCAGTACACTTCTTCTCCATCATCTCCCTCACAGTCAATAATCACCTTCTCTCCCAGGTTAATATCGTACCTGGCAATGTAAATATGAGATATGTCATTTAGGGAGCGAGCTCACATGGAGTCAAAATATCGCTCAGAGCTAGTCTAGCTTCGAGCGAGAGAGAGAGAGAGAGAGAGAGAGAGAGAGAGAGAGAGAGAGAGAGAGGGGAATACCTAATAAACCTAAATGACGTCATGCCAGTGAAACACCACACACATAAATGCATGGCCAGGATACATGGTGTGTAACAGGGAGTGACAAATGTTAGCACGGGGACGATCCAAAAAAGAAAAAAAAAAGTGAAACACCAAGTACCTCTTGTAAGGAGTCTTGATGAACTCGGGAATGTAACACAAATCACCATCGGGCAGGTCAGACTTATCCTCACACTCCCGCCCATTGTAATAGTACCCATCGGGACAGACACAGGAGTAGCTACCGGCGGAGTTGACGCAGCTGGCAAGTTCACCACATGCACCCTCTCGTTTACATTCGTTGATATCCACACACGTGTTGTTGAGACCCATGAATCTGGAGGGAGAGAGTTGGGGGATAGAGTTGGGGGGGGTAGATTCAAGAATCTGGAGGGAGCGAGTTGGGGGCTAGATTCATGAATCTGGAGGGATAGAGTTGGGGGCTAGATTCATGAATCTCTAATGATCTTTAGTCAGAGTAATGGGGTCTTGAACACTAAACTAACTTTTGTACGGGAGTATAATTGTATTGTATGGAAAATTGGAGAATGTTATGAAATGACAGACTCATGACAGACTCATCTTGGTATATACCTACCCAAATTTGCAAAGACAGGCAGTGTTGCCGTCATTGGTCAAGAAGCACTCTCCTCCCTCGCCACAATCAACATCGTCACACATTGACATCTGATCAATCTGAAACAGTGATAGAGTGAGTTACTGAAGTGAGTTAAGGTGAGTTACTTGAGGATAGGGTGAGTTACTAAAACAGTGATAGAGTGAGTTACTTGAGGATATGATGAGTTACTCATCATCACTACACTCGGCAATGCCAGAGAACTTACCTCTTCCTCGCTACACTCGGCAATGTCACAGAACTTACCTCTTCCTCGCTACACTCGGCAATGTCACAGAACTTACCTCTTCCTCGCTACACTCGGCAATGTCACAGAACTTACCTCTTCCTCGCTACACTCGGCAATGTCACAGAATTTACCTCTTCCTCGCTACACTCGGCAATGTCACAGAACTTACCTCTTCCTCGCTACACTCGGCAATGTCACAGAACTTACCTCTTCCTCGCTACACTCGGCAATGTCACAGAACTTACCTCTTCCTCGCTACACTCGGCAATGTCACAGAACTTACCTCTTCCTCGCTACACTCGGCAATGTCACAGAACTTACCTCTTCCTCGCTACACTCGGCAATGTCACAGAACTTACCTCTTCCTCGCTACACTCGGCAATGTCACAGAACTTACCTCTTCCTCGCTACACTCGGCAATGTCACAGAACTTACCTCTTCCTCGCTACACTCGGCAATGTGGCAGAACTTACCTCTTCCTCGCTACACTCGGCAATGTCACAAAACTTACCTCTTCCTCGCTACACTCGGCAATGTCACAGAACTTACCTCTTCCTCGCTACACTCGGCAATGTCACAGAACTTACCTCTTCCTCGCTACACTCGGCAATTTCACAGAACTTACCTCTTCCTCGCTACACTCGGCAATGTCACAGAACTCGTATCGCTTGGCAGGATCGGTGGTATAGCACCACAGTTTCCCTGGAAAGAGTTATTGTCACTCGCCAATTAATTAACACCCAGTTAATACAATTGGATAACACCCAGTTAATAAGATTGGTTAATACACAATAAGTTGACACCCAATTAACATAATCAGTTAATACAATTACTTAATTATTAACGTTCATTACTCACCAGTGCCATCGGGATCTCGACAGAAGTTGTGATCTCCAAGTCCAGCGTCAGGGTACCTCTCTGGCATCTTGGTATGGAAATGGGGTGTCGTCTCAGTCCACCGCTGACAGGCTCGTCCTCCGACGGTCGTGTTTGTCTTGCCCATGTAGGTCACCTGGGTCTCACCCTCCTGCAAAGTAAGAAGATGGCATGACATTATATTCTCATATTTTCTTTGAAGATCAGACATCGTTATTACTAGCCCAAATGATGCTGCATGATTCAATCAACCCATAACCTCCTGACTACAGCAGCTTACGCCCATAACCTTCTTCCACCTGACTACACAGCAGCTCTTACCTTGACAAATTGGCAGTTGATATTCTTGGCGTCTCCAATGAGGCGGATAATAGTGCTGGCCTTACTAACGAATACCATCTTAGTAGGCGAGTCTGAGTAGCCTAAAAAGGAAAACTATTTAGCTGGTCGTATAACAATGGTCCATTATGTCAATCCGATAGAGTTTTGTAATCACTGTCTGGCGCCGCCGACCCGATCTGAGCGCACTGTCGCACGCTCAGAATTAAATGGGGTATGGCGCCGCCATACAGTGTAATCATAGCTTTATAAACGATCCCTCCCAGTGAATTCTTCTTATTTGAGGCTGTCTCAGCCCCGCAAGGCGGTGAGATAGAGGGATGTTGTTGCTCTTGAGCGGCTACGTTCCCGAGCCTGAGTGAGCTTGAACCGTTCCTTCACTCACAGCCATAGTGTTACGCAACATGCCCATATATGGGCATTATATATGGGCATTGTCACGTGACCCTTACCTTCACATTGAGGTACACCGCAGAACTCCCATCGCTTCTCCTCGTCCATGGTGTAACACCAGGGTCGGCCTTCGCCATCCGGATCTCGGCAGTAGTTGTGCTCACCGATACCTGCACGAGAGAGGGGGGGGGTTACAATCGGCAGTAGTTGTGCTCGCCGATACCTGCTCAAGAGGGGGGGGGGTTTACAATCTACCTGACACCCCGATAATTCAAAACCTGAACAAACTAACAATGTAATTGACTAATTAACTAATTAATTGGCCAATTAATTATCTAATTAGTTGACTAATTAAGATATTCACCTCGGTCGCTGAACTCCTCAGGGATAAAGTAGTGTCCGTGGGGCCTCTGTTGGTTCCATCTCATGCACTTCCTACCACTCTTGGTCTCACTCCTTGTCCCATTGTAGTTAGCGAACCTGATTAGATGATTAGATCGGTACAATACGGATTGAAATGTATAGTTTGGTGATGGTAATCTCATAAAAGACTGCCCTCCCCAAACCAGGCCGAAGTAATGTTATAGATCCAGAATGTTTTTACATCTTTGGAAGCAGTTTGTTGCGGAATATGTTTTCCAGGAACCGACCGACACAAGTCAACAACAAATCACAACTCGTTATTTAGGTCACGTGACTGGTTATCAGCCAATCAGGGACCAGTATTTCCTGTTTCGGTCGGTTCCTCTGCTTACCGTCCCTCCTTCGAGTAACACATGATGTCTGGTTTGCAGTAGAACGTGAGATTCAGGTAGAAGTTTGATCCTTGGCAGTCTCCAACATTGTACTGGAGCCGGGAGGGAATTAGCTCACAATAGCTCTTTCCGTCACAGTTGTCCTTGATGGTCGCTGGAGTGGGGATATAACAATGTTATATTGGTATTCGGTTTATGATAAGGGTTCTTGTGTAACAACATATTTATCCCTCCCCTCTTCAAATAGTAGTTCTCGGGGGGGGGGTGGGGGGTAGTTTTACAGGCTTGTTTACCAGTTGTGTCAGCTGTGTTATCACAGTAGTCGGTGGTACTGTTGTAGTCGAAACACCTCTGCTCCTCAGTCGCCCCAAAGTTGGCCGAAACAATGAACTGTGGAGGGGGGGTTACCATGGTTTTTGTGGTTACTGTGGGGGGAGTTAAATTGAAATCACAGCTCTTGTCAATGTGTGGTCTTGTATTGGGCAGTAGAGTATGTGAGGTCGTTTCACAAAGTAAGTTAATTTGGATACCATATCCGTGTTGTTTTATTATAGGGGGGATGACACGTAACACTTTTTAACAGTACAGAGTACAGTAACACTGTGTAGCAGTACAGAGTTTTGTAATAATCACGTACCAGTCTCTTGTCATTTTCACATCCGATCTGAACGCCCTCATTCACACATATTGATTCGTTTAACACCTCAGCTTCGTCCTCGTCCCAGTTGTGGGGGTTAACTGGGGAGGGATAGGGGTTAACTGTGCAGGGGAGGGAGAGTGGGTTAACTGTGCAGGGGAGGGAGAGGGGTTAACTGGAGATGGGGAGGGAGAGTGGGCTAATTGGGGATGGGGAGGGGGAGGGGTTAACTGGAGTCTGGACATGGGAGAGAGAGGCGATTAACTGGGGAGGGAGGGGGTTAACTGGACACTGTGCAGGGAAGAGAGAGTGGTTTAACTACCAGGGCTCAACTTACCAATCTCTCTGCAAGCCTTGACGTCACATTCCTCCCATCTATCATCAGACTCTACATCATCAACATAACACCAGAGATACCCAGAGTTGTCGGGATCACGGCAGTAGTTGTGGAAACCAAGGAGACCCTGTGAAGAGGTGTGTAACGTGATGTCCTTATATGGTATTGTTTGTGTCACGTGATGCCCTTATATGGTATTGTTTGTGTCACGTGATGTCCTTATATGGTATTGTTTGTGTCACGTGATGCCCTTATATGGTATTGTTTGTGTCACGTGATGTCCTTATATGGTATTGTTTGTGTCACGTGATGCCCTTATATGGTATTGTCTGTGTCACGTGATGTCCTTATATGGTATTGTTTGTGTCAGGTGATGTCCTTATATGGTATTGTTTGTGTCACGTGATGCCCTTATATGGTATTGTTTGTGTCACGTGATGCCCTTATATGGTATTGTTTGTGTCACGTGATGCCCTTATATGGTATTGTTTGTGTCACGTGATGCCCTTATATGGTATTGTTTGTTATCTCTCTCAACTAACCTCAGGATAATTGTCGGGTGTTCGGGTGTGCGTGTTGGGCCACTGTAGTCCCCAGTTTTGACATGTCCTCCCGCTTTTTGTCTTGCTAGCTGTGCCATCGTACAGGATAGTGTTGTTCACCGTGTAATCGAAGCATTCTGAAATAACACAGTGCTTGTTTAGTTGCCTTGTTTAGTTGACTACCTGTTTCCCACGCAATTGTAAAGGAGGATTCTGGGTTAGAACATTACAAGTGTTTAGTACATCCCACGTGATACACCACGTTCAGGGACACCCCGATTTGATTCTCAAATAGTGCGCTCAGATGGGGTCTGCGGCGCCAGACAGACCTGATACAATATGGTTAGACATATATGAAAAGACAATTCTATATCATCGTAGGAATTGTTTCAGAAGTCTTGTCCTACACTGACTGTACACCGCGCAACCGAGGCTACGCGAGGAGGGTCTCATATGAGACAACAGAAGTCTGAGTATTACTCACCATCATATGGTGAATCACCGCAGTAGGGGCAACATCTGTCGTCCGAGTATGTGAGGTTATAGCAATGAGTGGGCACTTCACAATATTGCTGGGCACACATCTCCATCTTTTGGCCACCTGGAAAAGAGGAGGTTAAATCCTTGATTTTAAATGATTTGAAAAGGATCAAGGAGCTAAACCTTGATTTGATTTGATACGGTAAGAGCGGTCAAGTCATAGGCGTGAACCCCTGCAATTGGGGAGCCTATACAGTCTAAACACGGGGGCCAATCACTTAGTGATGCCAGCACCGCCAATTAACTTTAGAAAAACTTTGGGGGACTAGGCAATGACCAAGAAATAATGAAATTAAATCTTACCGAAATCAATGCAAGTACAATCGGTACAGGCATCGGGGGACCAGGTATCGTTTACAGCGTAGTACATCTTCAAGTCACCCGAGTCATCTTTAAGGCAGTCCTCGTTACCTGGTGAGGGAGAGAGATTTTAGCAAGTTATATAAGTGGTGTTGCTGAAATAATTGTTTGTGCCACTAAACTCATGGAGATTCACACAAATTCTATCGCTACTGATAATTGGTTGTCATCGTAACATGACAGCGATCCCCCCGGGAAAAGCCACGTGACACAACACCATATATGGGCAACAGTCAACACGTGGCATACTTACAGATGGGACAGCATTCACCGGGCCGGTACATGGGTTCACACCCCTCCTCCAGCATTGCACAATCCAATGTGGCACAAGCCTCGAATTTATCTCCGTTGTCTCCAGCGGTACAGGTACAATCCTGACAAGGGTCAGGACTCCAGTTGTCTCCGATGGAGTAGATGTAACCATTCCTGCTATCCATGCATTCCTCATCACCTGGTGATTTAATTAGTTAGTTAATTGGGCGATTCAATTATCTAATATCTAGTCAATGGACTTTCTTGGAAGAGATCAGTAGTTTGAAACTTACAGACTGGACAGCATTGGTTGGTGAGGTATCGAACACTCTCTTCATCACAATCCAATGCTCCACACTCAAGAGAGAAACAGTCGACAACACCTACAGAGAAATTGCTTTTTTGCGAAGGGTACCGGTTCAAATAGAATATATGTCAGTACAATATTATTTACATGAATACTACAGAGAAAGGAAGAAAGGGCGTGTCAAAACTAGATGTTTAATTGTTTACCCAAAGTTTCTTACGAATCATCAGAAATAACTGCAGTTACAACTTCTGCTCCTTTAAAAAACATAATATGTAGATAAAGGGAGTTAGGTTCCTCAATGCCTACATTCTACAACCAGAAAGATAACAAAGGGCTGTTCTTTCTCCAAATTATTAGCAATGGAGAGATTTCATGAGCAACTACTTACGTCCTTCGAAACACTCGCACTGGACGCAGTTATCTGATGCCTTGGTCCAAGTGTCACCTACTGCATACATGGCACTGGTCTCAGGATCTCGACACACTGAGATGAAAAACAATGTTTAGTTGCCATAGCAACCTGTTAAATATAACAACTGAAGGTGGCTTTTAATGATTTATTGAAGGGTAAACAGAAATTACTCTGATCGCACCGGCCCTGAAGAATGTCAGTTGCATACTAAGCTTTCTCATTCAGTGTTCCCCTTCAATGTATACTTTGTATTGTAGTACCTAGCAGCTCTCTTGTTATTGTACACCATGAAGGTAGTTGTTGTCATGGTAGTTGTCATGGTAACCGTCGTCATGACAACTGATCCAGCTGCTGTAGAGCGGCAGAAATCAGAATCAGATGATGATGCAGAGGGTGATTCAACGAGGGCTGTGGTTGATAGTGAAACTGAAAGTGAAGATGAATCCAGTGTGGCTAATGATGGTGAGAGACGGTTATTTTGTTGTCCCCCGGTGTCGCAGATGTATAGTTGTTGGTCTTGGTTTCTCTCTGAATATGTTGTTTGATGGCCTACTGCAAATACCCGTCAGGCCAAGCTGCTCTGACCGCGGTTCTCGTGCGTTAGCTTACTTGAAATAAATGAGTCCTGGATCAACCTGCAATGCTCTAACCGCCACACACCCTCCCTTTCTTTAGACCGTAAGTCGCTGACGGTGTGGTGGCGAGAGGACGGAAGGTGCGGGGTAAAGTTCAAGTTGTCAAATGGACGGCCTGCAGAGTGCGACCCCCATCACCCCAAGGGCCACACGTGCTGTTCAGAGGATGGTCACTGTGGGAAAACTGAAAATCATTGTAAGGTACTACACTTGGAGCTTTACAATTAGTTCCCTTTCATGACTGGAAGTTGCTTGGAAAGTTACAATGAAATGGAATTCATGTGCATGTTTTTGGAGAAGAAGAAGAAGAGTCGCCTGACATGATGCCCGCACTTAAAAAAGTAGCTCAGATCTCATTATTCAGACCTATTTGATACATCTTGACTCGTGTATTATATCTTCAGTGTAAGAAGTGTGTGAACTACGTTGCAACATGGAGGAAAGATGGAAGGTGTGGGGACGAGTATAGCCTGCCCAACGGACACCCCGCAGAGTGTGATCCACATCACCCTAAAGGTACAACACTCCATATATGGGCATTCAATCCTTATATGGGCATTTAATCCTTATATGGGCATTCAATCCTTATATGAGCATTCAATCCTTATATGAGCATTCTATCCTTATATGAGCATTCAATCCTTATATGGGCATTTAATCCTTATATGGGCATTCAATCCTTATATGAGCATTCTATCCTTATATGAGCATTCAATCCTTATATGAGCATTCAATCCTTATATGGGCATTCAATCCTTATATGGGCATTCAATCTTGGCAACTACCCATCATAGTATAACCCCGATCCCACTAGGCAAGTCGTGTTGCAGTGATCTGGGGTGGTGTGGAGGGTTACCCAAGCACTGCCTCTGCAATGACTGTGTTGACTATACAGCACGCTGGAGGAAGGACTTGAGATGTGGGGTTCGGTATAAACTTCCCAGTGGAAGACCAGCCCAATGCAATCCCAGTAACCCAAGGGTAGGTACTTTTTGAGGAGTGGCACTCGGGTACACGGGCCATATGCTACCAAAGTTGCCCAAGGGTGGGCATTGCAGTCACTGAGCCTTAGATAATGTCATTTGATACACCGTTCACATATTTCTTGTTTTCTTCAAACGGGCGTGGTGAGAGGGGGTCGAGCAAGGCATTTCATTTCTTTCGGCAATTCATTTCTTTGGTCACCTCGCACCCCTCTGTGGTCAAGCAAGCCCACTCATTTCCTATATTGTCTCATTTACACACTCCCTACTCCTACTTGCAGGGTTATGTTTGTTGTTCTAAGCTGGGCTGGTGTGGGAAGACCACGGGGCACTGTAAGTGTAGAGGATGTGTAAAATACACTACCAAAGGACCTGTTGTCTACAGTCCCGGAGCAAGACGATTCACTAAAATACCTCTTCGGTCTACAAACTGATCTATCAGCTGCCAAATAAAAGGTAGTATAGCGTTGAGACAACTATACTTTTCTACCGATATATAGACTGGCTGACAGACAGACTGATAAACTGACGAAAAATAAAGTTGTACTTACGAAACGTAATGACTTACTGAATCGGTCAGGATCTGAAAAATATGCAACCATTAGTTTTTATTTGTCTTCTATTACAACCCCTCTATTATGATACTATTAGTACTAATATGTCCCTACCCGATCTGGCCGGCCGTCCTGCATTTAGTGTTTTAATGGCCCATTTAAAATACAGGCGGACCCCAATATACCAGGCAGAACCCATACCCCGAACACCCCCGGTAAATCGGGGTCCGTCTCACATTCTAATGAGTTGAAACTCACCATCACAGTTGGGGATGGAGCATCCCTCCCACCGGACCCCCTCATCTGTGGTGTAACACCAGGGATATCCAGTATTATCGGGATCCCGGCAATAGTTGTGATCACCCAGACCTGAGAGTATGAGATGATGGGGAGAGGAGAGGTGGGGATAGTATGGGGAGAGGAGATGATGGGGAGTAAGGATAGACATGATGAGAGCAGGGAGAGCAGGGAGAGCAGGGAGACATGATGAGAGATGTACTAGAGACTAGAGAGGGTATCAGGGGGAGACATGTTAATTGTTAAAAACCGACCAAGCATCACTTAAGAACTTGAACGTCTTAATGAGCAAGTTCAAGTGTTCACAAATAAATTAAGTCTAAAATTGAAATGTACCTTTCCCGGGGAACTTTTCAGGGGTCCTATCGTGCAGTTGAGGTTCAGTGACGGTCCACTTCTGACAGGGAATCTCCCTGACTGTCGTGTTGACAGATCCACCGTAGCTAATGACCACCTTCCCATCAGACATGGGGATAGCTTTGAAACAATCTGGTTGCCAAGGAGAGATTAAATTTTAAAACTTAAATTTTAAATTTTAGTAATTTTCTCATGGTGAGTCAAACAGCTGTTGATGATTGGTAAATTAATCTTCTGCAGACCCCAAGGCATGCTGGGTGAGGGATAATGGATATATACCTAAGTACCGGCTACTGCTTTAACCTTGAATTTGGACATTTATGGCTTAGAAATTGCTTAGACCAACCGGGCCGAAACTATACTGGCCCCATCACCAATTCGTTTGAGCTGTGGAACAGTTTCACGGTCGCTTGCAGTAGTGGGAAAACGGTAATGGAAAACGAAGATACAGTAAGACGACACGCAACCGTGACCAATCAGGGCGCTAGTACATGCTGACACATGAACTTTTTGCCGCGCGTTATGCACCGTGCGCGTCTCCTTACTGTATTTTCATTACAGTAATTTGACTACAAGCAGCACTGTTTACCTGTTGGGGCATCAGCTTGGGTGTTAGCCGCGTCAGCACAGTTGGGAATATCACACCTTTCCCTCTTTTTCTCAGGGTCGGTGGTAAAGCACCATGGGTAGCCAAAGTTGTCCGGGTCCCGACAGTAATTCTCTCTCAAATCTGAAATTATATTGATAAAGTTTTTGAGGCAGAATGTTTTGTCTCGAATCTTAAAGTTTTCTTTGAGTTTGAGAAATCATAAGTTAAAGGCATTTTAGTTCTCTCTCAAATTCGAAAGGCTCTAGTTCGAGAATTGAACGAAACGTTTTTGCAAATAAAAGAACTTTTCGACAATGGCATTTTGATGATAGATCATGTTCAATGGGGAATGAAAATTTAAAAGTTGATCATCTCACCTTTGTTGGGGAACATCTCGGGTACTTTTTTGTGGGGATGGGGACTTTGGCTGTCCCATCGCTGACATATCCGACCAGATTTAGTTTTGTAAGTTTCTCCAGTGTAGTTAATCTTTCCCTTATCGGCATCTGTCACATTGTAACAATCTGGGGGGGGGGGGGGGGGTTGTGGTGAGGGTCTGATCCATTGGCTGGTTCTATAAACCCTCCTTTACATTTGTAAAGAGGGTCGAGCAAGTCTGATCTACCACTAAAGAAAGCTCGAGCTCCTAGATGAGCATATACTCTCTGCCCACTCTTCCGACATGTCAAGATCAAAGATATAATTAAGGCCGGGTCCAGACGAGTGGTAGGTAGCTACTATGGTAGGCTACTATGGTAAGCTACCATAGTAGCTGGGAACTGACCAGACGAGTGGTAACAAAGCTACTATGGTAGGCTAGCTACCACTCGTCTGGCCACCCTCTGACACATCTACCATGATACTTCTGTAATCATCGGGGGTATCAAGTTTCTTATGCCCCACAGTTACAGATGTGACAAGTTACAATGGTAGGCGGTCAGAGGGTGAACAGACGAGTGACCACCTACTATAGTAGCCTACCATGGTAAGCTACTATAGTAGGCGGTTATACCTCGACCTATAACCGCCTACCATAGTAGCTTATGGAAGATATAGGTGTACAGACGAGTGGTAGCTGTGGTAGATATCTACCATAGTAGCCTACCATAGTAGCTACCTACTACTCGTCTGGACCCGGCCTAAGATGTTGAAAAAAGTGATAAAGCGTTTAGTCATGGAACGATCCAATTGAAATTAACTAACTCTAAATTGGTTTCTTATCTAAAATAATTAAATGCTTCCCAATTATTTACCTGACTGGGCTGCGGTTATACCCAGGAGAGCGGCTGATAAGACACACAAAAGCAACATCGCAGCAGCTTGAACTG
This sequence comes from Hormiphora californensis, assembly GCA_020137815.1. NCBI lineage: Eukaryota > Metazoa > Ctenophora > Tentaculata > Cydippida > Pleurobrachiidae > Hormiphora > Hormiphora californensis. The sequence goes on along the minus strand of CM035362.1, from coordinate 1,461,864 downwards.
AAGCTGAGAAAAAATAAACACGCAGCTCCTGATGTGCACCAGAGAGAATGAGGGAGTTTTAGAGTTAGAATGAGAGAGAGATGGGGTGACGAGAGGTGTGGAGTGTGTTTTTCTAAGCACAACCGGAAGGGCACTGTCATTGGTCTGAGCTGTTGCACCCGCCGATAGAAACAACGTGCACCTTTCTTCTCTCTCTCTCTCTCTCTCTCCCTCCCTCCCTCTCTTTTACCCTGTATTTCTACCACCATCTATCTCTTCACGGAGCAATGCGTCAGTAAGCACATGGTAAGGTTTGTTTCCGCGTTACGAATGGTTTACTGACATGATCATCAGACGACGGGGAAAAGAATCTGGTTGGGTGCTGTTCTGGTTGGGTGCTGATAATAATGACTGCTGATCCTAAATAAACGTACTGGGAAATTGGTTCTGCCATATTATATGCATTTCTAGTTTATTGAATCGTGTCGAATTTGTACCACAGTGGAGTCCATTGAATGCACGTATAGTGTCATAGTGGACAGTGGTATAGGCAGTGCCTGTCAGGCCAATGCTCTGACCACAGTTCTCGCACGCTTGAGAGAAACGAGAATGGGTCAGGCCAATGCTCTGACAGGGCAGTGCCTGTAGTGCGGCTAAAGATGTGGTGCCTGTAGTGCGGCTAAAGATGTGGTATGTGGTATTCACGATTAAAGTTGTTGGAAATGAATCGGTACAAAGCGTAGCAACTTATTGAGTTATGCTATATAGCAGTAAACAAACAGGTCACAGGATGATAATTATTGTACTGCCCATGGTGGTATTTTATGCTATACATACCTATATAACTTATGCGATAAACAGATAAGAAAAAATATATAATTACCACACATTTTTGCTAGCTCTCGCCCTTTTCACCCTATGCTACTAGAATCGAACCTTTTCTCTCCCTTTCTGAAAAAGGAGCTCCGTTTAACCCATTCCGCCAAGTTCATTTTTTATTGGATTTATAGTGTCACACACACACCCTTGAATTGTTCATACTTTCTTTTTACACGGTGTCAGGCGACTCAAATACACCTCCATGTTCTAACCCATTTACCAACATGTGCAGCATTGCATTATTTACTACTGCAGTAGCCTGAGCAGTTCCAAGGATAATAAGCTGTGTCACAGTGCCCTATTTTCAATCAGACTCATGAAACAGTTCCGGTTTTTTTTTCAAAAAGATAAAACGGAGAAATTTCAAGTAACAGAAACATTGAAATCATTTTGGGCAAAGAACAAAACCCCTCAGCCCCCTTTTATACGTAGTTTGCATTTTGAAACAGTACTACAATTCTAGTTTATAAAACTTCGATCCAATACATTGAGTTTTGTAATCTTCACAAAGCTGATCAGTCAGAGCACATGAACTGTAGTCAGTAAAGAGTTCTCATTTCAATTCGTCTGACGGTGTAGCAGGATGCCGTGTGGATATGTCCGCAAATCACCAACACCTGGAATGACATCATTTAAGTTGGATTGTATGGCGGCGCCATACCCCATTTGATTCTCGACAGTGCGCTCAGAACGAATTCATAAGCTCAGATAAAATTTAAGGTTTTTAAAGGAAAGACCAGCTGTTTTTTCAATGAAACTGATTAGCAGCAAGGGGTGCCGTGTTTACATGAGAAGGATATCAAGAGATCTGCATCTGCACTATATGAGGTATGTATCCTGATGTTAAACCTCTCGATCCGGGGCAGGTATGGGCATGCCAGCACTGTCACGTGATATGTCTGCTACGGTCGAGGCGGTGCTGAGATCCAGATTCAGGGAAATATCGTCATCATCGTCATCATTGTCCTTTGCCTGGTGTTTGAGGGGAGAGACACCATGGTTTGAGGGATGGGGAGGGAATGGGGGATGATGAATCATACAAAATAGGTCATCATCAGATGATGATCATGATGATGATGACCTTCTATTGTGTGTTTTTTGTAGGGTTCGTTAACTTTGAATGAGCGTATCTACGTATACACAACCCTAGTGAAGACGGGTCAAGAAAAGTTTGAAACTCATATTGAATTTCTATAGGGTGGAACAACAGTTCCTTAGTGTTCCTAATTTAATATTAAATACCTTAGTGTTAGAGAGAAAGGCAGGTGTAGGTATCCTGCGACTGCAATAACCTTTCAATCCACCTTCATCCTCCCCAGCTCCCCTTACTCCACTACCCCATCTCACCATCTTGTTTCCATCGTTGCCATCGTTACCACTGTTGCCATCGTTACCATGGTTACCACTGGTGCCATGGTTACCATGCTCACATGCCTCGCTGTGAAGATGACCACAGATAAAGAATCGTTTCCCGCCAGGTGGGGGCGCTGCACGGGGTGTCATGGCTCTAATTGTGTCACCATCACCTGCAGGTGTCATGTGACTTGGTGCTGCAGGTGTCATGTGACCTTCTCCAGGTGTCACCTGATCAGTGTTTCTTGAAGTTGGTGACACCCGGCCACCCGATGTTGAAATTAGCCCCGCAGTGGTCCTCCCACCCCCTCCATCTCCCCAACTACTACCAACATTATCCGATGTATTGTCCTCCCCAACTTTACTACCCACTGGAGTCATAGGGCCCTGACCTGGAGTACTGCCTGCTCTTTCCAGACGAATTGTGGTGCCAACAAACACTCTTTTATTGGATAAAATCAGAACTGATTCAGGGTTGACGGGTGTCGCATCGAATGGATTCGGCCGCAGATCCAGGCCCATGACTGACAACTCCCGGTTCAGAGCGGGTACTAAAATGAGGTAACTTCTGATCGGGTTAAGCAGGAATCCTCCGTATACTTTTGGTGGGGGATGTTGGATGGCCCGGGCAATCAGGGCGCAATCCATACACCCTCCAAACCGCAGGGCCATCTTACAAACTCTACACTCGGTGTCCTCTGGGGTGTTGCAGATCCGATCATAGATTTGGGAACGGTGTTTACCTCCCTGTCTGCCACATAAATACCAGTCTGGCTCACCCTCGGGTATTGGTGAGCTGCTGCCTTGGTAACCAGGGGTAACGGGTTTCAGTTGTATTGGTGAGTTGTTGCCTTGGTAACCAGGGGTAACGGGTTTCAGTTGTATTGGTGATTTAGCTCTCCTCGCGGGTGTCACAGATGGAGGCTTGGTTGACGTCACTGTAGGAGAAGAGTGAGATGAGATGAGAACTATTAATGTTACAAAGAAAACAACAAGAATCAGATGGAGATGATATAATCGAACTATGGGACTTCTCACCTGTTTCTATAGTAGATGGATCTGAAGACGTTGTTGAGGTGGCAGAGTTGTTTGACTTGGAATGTGATCGTGTCGTTATCTTTAGCTTGAAATTTCCTTCATCAAGTGGCACTATCTCTGTTCCACCCAAACTTTGACCATCAATTATCACCAGGAACCCACCATCTGTACTGGATTCCCGCAAGTCACTCCCTCGGACAATGACACCTGCTTCGAACCCCTCACAAACCACCCTGTACCGTTTATCACACTCAACCACTAACCCTCCAACAACCAGCGGCTTTTTGTTCCGATCCCTTCGTTCACTCACCGGCTCCACACTTGTCAGAGTGTGTTTGTTCGTTTCTATGGTAACCGTGGGAGTGTTACCATGGAGACTAAGATGCGACCCGGAAACTGTAACCTCAGTCATGAGATCAGGAACGTATACTTTATACGAGCACCCGGGGAGGATTTTATGCCCGAACAAAACTAGCCCATCCTCAGGTGTTACAATGTTTGTTGGTTTTGTGTCTTCTACATCAGTTGTGGGGGGTAATTCCTGGTTTTCAGCAGCATTCTGATCATCAGCCGTTTCGTTGTTAGCTGCTTCTTCTTTTTCAAAGTGGTGGACACACTTCCAGCATCTGTCCCGTTTTCTCCACTTCTTCCCTGTTCCATTGCAACTTTTACAGATTGTCATCTCGCTGTCAGAATCTTCATCGTCTTCATCATTCCCTAAAGCATGGAAGTTTCACATTTCCATAACACAACCTGACAGTTTTCTGCTGGTTATATGTACACTCTCTCAAACATGATTAGTAATCATGTATAAGAGTCTATAATCATTGATCACACCGTTCAAACCAAAACGGAGTCCACGCAGCTGCTTTCCCAATCCCAGTACACATAATTACTTACTTCCCAATTAGTTCCCTAAATTGCAGGGCCTGTAATTAGTTACACTTACAAATAACGCTGTCCCTGCCCTGGAGAGTCGTATCTAGCTGCAGATTAACGAGCCCATTCCCCATAACGCTCACTCCGCCCAGCTTGATACTTCCTGGAAAAGAGTTTGGTTTCTTTATTTCTAGTAGAGCTGGATCTAACTGTATTATAACGTGTTGGGCATAAAAAATGTCCCCCCTAGACTAGCATAGTTCCAGATATCGTAGAGCTCTAAAATTTTACACAGTAACTCTATGGGACAAATAAATAGGTTCCACAAAATTTCAGACTTTAAACTCAAAGTTCATTTTTTTGATCGGAATGAACATTATCACTCATTCCAAAAAACATGATTTTTAGGTCCAAAAGTCAAGCAATTGTCTTTGGCTTTCAATTTTCTTTCAAATGCGACCAAGAAAAGCCAAAACGGACAACCACAAGGCACACAGTGGTCATGTTTCTGACTGTTAGTCAGGTCATGTGATCCCCACCGAATCGTAAATTGCTAATCAGGCTTAGTGGGGAAGAATCACGTATCACAGTCGCTAATGAGGGATGTGTATCGAAGAAGCGACATGTGATTCGGGAGCACTTGGGTAAAGAGGTGACTTGTTAATGAGCTTCGGATCTCATGGCCAATCATCATCGTCATCCCTCATTAGCGGCTGTGATACGTGATTCTCCACAACTAATCCTGATTAGCAATTCAGAATAACTTACACGATTCGGTGGGGATCACATGACCTGACTAACAGTCAGAAACATGACCACTGTGTGCCTTGTGGTTGGCCGTTTTGGCTTTTTTTGGTCGCATTTGAAAGAACATTGAGAGCCAAAGACAATTACTGAACTTTTGGACCGAAAAATCATGTTTTTTGGAATAAGTGATAATGTTCATTCCGATCAAAAAAATGAACTTTGAGCTAAAAGTTTTAAATTTTGTGGAACCTATTTATTTGTCCCATAGAGTAACTGTGTAAAATTTTAGAGCTCTACGATATCTGGAACTATGCTAGTCTAGGGGGGACATTTTTTATGCCCAACACGTTAGTAAATTATTAGTAAAATACAAACTCAATGCTCAGGCTCTAATTGGTTGTATACAAGCTGTATGATCAGATAAAAGGTGGCCCTTTTCATGATGGCCCTTTCCATGATGGCCCTTTTCATATGATGAGTTTGAGAGTGGTTGACTACCAACCAAACAACCATGTTATTATGTCCCAACCAGGTTATTATAATACCTGGAACAGTGGTAACAGGGAAGGCAATCATATCTTCATCTGAAAACATCACAATCTGGCTATCACTGTCATCATCACCATCATCTTCTCCACTGCTACTGCAGTCAACTGTTATTGTAACCAGGTCTTCCTCCCCTTCATGTGCCATGGTTATAGCTGGTATGGGTTTGGAGAAATATGTAATGAATCACATGTAATGAATCACATGGAGAGATAATGCAGAGTGCTGCTTCGCCTACCCTTCAAATAGAACGAAAAATTGTCAGAGCATATTGGCCTGATCCTATTCTCATTTCAAATGTGCGCGAGAAATGTGCTCAGAGCATTGGCCTGACAGTTAGGGTCTGACTGTGGTCTGGCTCGCGCACCGAAAAATGACCAAAAATGAAGATGCTCAAGCCCAAACTTCCCGATAAGATAGAAAGCTAATTCCGGTTGCGTTGGATTCGTCTCGAAAATGTGATTCAGAAAAGCTCCGTGCACACGGTGTCCCTTAAGGAGGTGAAACCTCGGCTAGAATAAGTTTTTTGGAGACCGGACCTAGGTTACGTATTTTTGACCGAGGAATCCGAAAAACATAAAATTAAAATCGAAAACGTAGCGGTTTTTGCGTAAAACGGCAAAAACTGTCATTTTTCAGCGATTTTCGACTTTTTACGCTTTCTAGAGATTTAAAAAGTATTTCCTTACAAGATATGATCTCGTGCTTCTAGACTAATAAAATACAATCGATTTGCTACAAATTGGTCCCGGGTTTGTGTGATTTGGTCAAAAGCTCTCTTTACTGTGGCCCATCAAAGATGGCCACTCTGCAAATATGTATTTGGCTCCTGTGGCTGCAGATGTAAACCAAAAGAAGATTTATTATACACTAAAATTTGCGTCTTCTCAAGGCGAACAACCTGGTTTTTACGGCATTCCATTTCATGCAGGCGTTGAGGAGTTACAGCTGAAAAACTGGTACAGTGGATTTTGGAAATACCCCTACTTCAACAAACTCTAATCCAGATAAGATTTCGAAAAATATACATCTGCATACATGAAAATGAAGCTCAGGCAAATGCCAACGTGATGCAAAAAACGGGAAGTGTCTAACTTATTTCGTTTAGAAGCTATAGCCAAAGTAAAAGTGCTTATATTTGCCTTGAAAACACCCTCTAAAAGCCCTGAAAAACAGCAAATCTGTCTAAAAATGCAATACGAATAAAATGTCACCTCCAGTGCACCAACTTAGCCCCCTGTGGACAGAATTTGTTTGAAATTGTCAGAAATTGTCCAAAAGTATGGTTTTTAGAGGGTGTTTTCAAGGCAAATATAAGCACTTTTACTTTGGCTATAGCTTCTAAACGAAATAAGTTAGACACTTCCCGTTTTTTGCATCACGTTGGCATTTGCCTGAGCTTCATTTTCATGTATGCAGATGTATATTTTTCGAAATCTTATCTGGATTAGGGTTTGTTGAAGTAGGGGTATTTCCAAAATCCACTGTACCAGTTTTTCAGCTGTAACTCCTCAACGCCTGCATGAAATGGAATGCCGTAAAAACCAGGTTGTTCGCCTTGAGAAGACGCAAATTTTAGTGTATAATAAATCTTCTTTTGGTTTACATCTGCAGCCACAGGAGCCAAATACATATTTGCAGAGTGGCCATCTTTGATGGGCCACAGTAAAGAGAGCTTTTGACCAAATCACACAAACCCGGGACCAATTTGTAGCAAATCGATTGTATTTTATTAGTCTAGAAGCACAAGATCATATCTTGTAAAGAAATACTTTTTAAATCTCTAGAAAGCGTAAAAAGTCGAAAATCGCTGAAAAATGACAGTTTTTGCCGTTTTACGCAAAAACCGCTACGTTTTCGATTTTAATTTTATGTTTTTCGGATTCCTCGGTCAAAAATACGTAACCTAGGTCCGGTCTCCAAAAAACTTATTCTAGCCGAGGTTTAACCTCCTTAAGGGACACCGTGTGCAGTAGGTGGTTTCCAGACCACAGTCAGACACTACTGACAGTCGAAAAACAAGCAAACATGGAGAAACATTGTCCATAAAAAATGTCTCATAAATGCTGGTTGACCATTGTCTATAGGTAGTAGGTACTAAACGATGGCTAATCTGACTTCTGTTTGGTGGTGCCTAACAAGGGCTTACTACTGACTAGTCATGACTAAATATATGTACAGATCAGCGGATACATATCTCAGAAGCAGAACTAGACGCCTTTTTGACAGACAAAAAACATACAGACAACAATATAACAGTCTTCACTGTGGGTATAGCTACTGAGAGAGAGGCTGTCTGCTAAGAATTAGGTCAGCCCAGTACCCCACTCTATATTGCATCACGGAGTTTACCACAAGAAATATTAGTGAAGAACAACACAGTCATAATGCTGGGGTTTAAATTGGGCTACTGTAATTGATATTGCAGGTCATGCTACGTTATATGGTCGGCATATTGCAAAGGATATACAGCTGCTGGGGTATAATAAAATCAGCCGAGGGAATGGTTTACAATTTGTATAGTACATAAATACCGCTGGGGTATGCATGTTGTGTACTGGCAAAATCACCATGAAATAGCACCGTACATGGAAATAACCTATTTCAGTTAGATAAATTAATTGGGATTCTAACCATTTTCTATTTTCATATACGATAAAACCTGGTGCACGGAATCCAAAGACGCTGACAACTCCTCGCTGATACGAATTTCTTGACATTTTCCCAGGCCCGGTACTGTGAGCTAAAGCAAGCCCAAACGACAGACTGCGTAGCATGGCAACGGATATGATTGCCCAATACCCATTCCGAGAAGAGGAGGAAGGAAAGTGAAGGGTTTTTTATTCGGGCTGTTTTGAGACTGCTAAAGACACCTGATTTCTTAGCTTTATTTTGAGAATTTTGAAGATATGGGATATTATTGACCATCCGTGAAGTCTGTTCATTTAAACTGTGAGGATCAAGGAATATAATATAGTATTTCTCATCTGCATGGAAAAGGGTTTTTATTTTAACTTGAAAAAAAATCTTCGTTTCTAGTTACTTTCCCTTTTGTTAGACTGTTGTCGTTTCGTAGTTCATTTTACGCCGAAATCGGTCATGGCAGTCAGATTGTTATCTGGATCAATGGATCAATTGGGCACCACAATGTTCAGCTGTACTATCACGAATGAGCTCATTCCGGTGATACAGTCGGACACCGGGAGGATAAACTTCCCCCGAGCACCCCATGGCCACCTGGACACCCGGCCAGAGCTGCCCCTGTCGAGTGTCGGGGTCCGATGATACAGTTAATGTACCTGATCACTGATAAGGTCACTATCATCAGGTCGACATGTATGGAACGCGCGGTGCAATTAAGATAAGACTTCCGGCGCGATGCTGCGGCTCATGTGCGCAACCCTGCACGGCTTTTATTAAAGTGAGAGGGGCTCAACGTGCCCGTTGCCCAATTCCCCCTGACCAACACATGCAGTTTTTGGTCCAAGTGGCTCCCTCTGTCCTGTACTATCCAACACTTTCTCATCCACCCAAGCTTGGGCCAAACTAAACAAATGAAAGGCGATTATTTTTGGGTGTTTCGGAATTCAAGTTTTTAAATATTGTTCAAAGACTCTGATAAATCTGTACATTTCTCATTCACACTTTATACATCTGGCAATATAAATTAGATAATCAGTTCTTTACACGAGTATACATAACAGTACACAGCTCTTTGGAGCAAAAGACAAAATAAACAGAGTCCCTCTGACACTGTTTTGAAGTTCATCTGACGTCCATTGTTCATAAATTGCCATTAGATCTGGCTGTTACGCCCTTATAAGGACTGCTCCATTAGATCTGCCTGTTACGCCCTTATAAGGACTGCTCCATTAGATCTGGCTGTTACGCCCTTATAAGGACTGCTCCATTAGATCTGGCTGTGTTGAAGGTTAACTAATCGTGGTAAAGTGTGGTCGATTAACTCAGTCTCCTTTTTAACTCCACCCTTTCCGGCCTTGTTACCAAACAGCTCCTTGGATATCGATCCACCCTTGCTCGGCCCGGCTGCCCCCTTTTTATCTTCTCGTTCTGCAGATAGTGTGGGGTGAGAATGGGGCACAATTAATAATGGAGAAACAACGGAAATGTCTAGATAAATTACAAATCATGGACCACAACAAATCGACAAATGTCGACTAGGGGGAATGAAGATTTCAGATATAATTTCACCCTCTTTTTCTCACCTTGCTTCCCTTCTTTTTCGATCTTCACCGTTTTCTTCTGGGTGATGGGCGGCAGTTTAGGCTGCTCTTTCTTCTCCGACTTCTGTTTATTTTCAATCTTAATGCACTCCCGTCTGTGTCGACTAGTCCATGCTTTTAGCTTACACCGTTGGGAACAGAAGGAGACGGTGTAACATCGGGTACACTGGGTCAACTTTACACCTAGGAATAATGTGGTTAAATATTGTGGAATTATTATATAATAGAATAACATGGACTGTAATATGTTGTAGGGCAATATCGAGGCTCTGCCGAAACCACTGAAATCTCAATGATGATTGATTACCCCCCCTGCCCCTTAGTAAAGAAGTTACCCCTCCCTTGCCGTAGCGGCCTGAGTGTGAGGTGTCTTCGATTCCTGCCCCCCCCCCCCTTCCTACTCAACTTCATACCTGCACTTCTCCCGCACTCATAACAGTATTTGAAGAGCGCTTTCGGTTTCTTTTTCCCATCCTCATCTCCAGCAGCTGCCCTAGCATCACTCTCCCTCTTCTGTACCTCCTCTCTTAACAGGGTGGCCATGTAGTTTAGTAGGTTGGTCCGGGCCATGTAAATATCCCGTTCAGCGGGGGAGAGAGCGTGGAACGGGGGTGTGGGCTATTCGTTTATCCTAGGAGAAAGAGAGGGAGGGGTCAGGGTATATGAAGAATTATACTTGCGGGGGCCGGGGACGTTGTTGACAAATAAACACATGTCCAACTAACTAACCTGATAAAAAACATGCATTGCATAGTCCACAGCGGTCCCCTGGTGTTTTCCGCTCTTTCCCACAGGAACTAGTGCCATGATGTCCCCTCCCTGCTTCATCAGCAAGTTGATCACATCTGTAGTAGAGGATATGTGTGAATATAACTCCATATTAGGTAAACACCAAATATGGTCATATGCTTACTTAGTCGCTGTTCGTTAGACCTCCGGCCTTCACAGGTCGTATCCACAGCAGCGCAGAGGGCCGATCCGATGGGTGCCCCGAGAGGTAAAGATGGGTTGGCACCATTTTCTAGAAGCAGGTCCAGAGCTGAAAAGTAGAATGGGTTAGAGGTAGCTCCAGCGAAATTGAAAAGGTGACATTGGATAGAGAAAGATGAACAAACCTAAACTATAGACCAAACCAAAACTCAGGATCTCACTACATCCGCCTGCATTTATTTACGAGCTACACAAATGGAGACATACCTGAATCGTTTCCACTGTATATAGCCAGAGTAAGGGGTGAGTGACCTGAGCATACCACATTAGTATCCCCACCGTGTGCTAACAATAGTTTGATAACTTCAGTGCTACTTGTGTTGTCTTTGTCCATTGAACAGGCCACTTGGAGGGGGGTCGTACCCAGAGAGTTGCCGTTTCTAGGAGGGTAGGGGGAGTTAGAGGGGTTGGACCAACAAGGTGTGGCCCGAAAACTGTCTTTTCTTGAAACCTCTTTTTTTGTCGGACAAGAAATGGGATTTCAAGAAATTAAACTTTACAAACTCCACGCGCGCGCGGCGCGAACAAAGGAATGAAGGTTGTGTACTTTCATCAGTAAAATATCGCCCCGTGGCCATAGCAACGGAGGAAACTTTCCCGCGCCAAAATATCATATGCATAATTATTATGTCACAGGTCATTTAGACTCTAAACTATCAAAAGTTAGTCTTTGTTTTGACAAGCATTACTGCACCGTTCGATATCGATATCGACACAATGATGAACTGCCCCACATAACTAATGACGTCTTCCTGGCTCACTTTGTAATTTGACACGCATTGATGCCTGTAAATACTAGAGAGAGGCATGTAATGTACTAGAGCAAAATAAGCATAAAATATGGGAATATTTTGGTAGCAGATAGATAGGTTCGAGCAAAACTGAAAGTTGAAACGGGATCCATAAAGAAAACATATAGACAGCTTCCAGACCGAATTATTCCATATATGGCAGACCCCGAACTTGTGTAGAAGTAAGTGTCTAATTAGGTTAAATTGGCCAGCAAGCAAAAGAGACAAAGATCTTCCTATTGATTGGAGGTGGATCAAAACATATTGTTGCACGATAGAATATGTTTCGTGCTGGAAATATTTGAATATTTCCCCAGTATTTCATTCTCAACACAGAACTAAAAGCGACTGAATTACTAATAATAAGTAATAATTTCACCACTTACTCATCTCTATCCTCAGCCAGTTTCCACTGAATGGCCCCACTTCTTGAGAAAGAGAGGGCATCCCGGACATTAGGGTTGGCTCCCCTATCCAGTAGTAGGGAGACGATAACGGGGGCTCCAGGTCCTGTTAGACCGGCTGCTACGTGTAGTGGACTCTTGTGGCCGTACTTCTTACCTAGTGTGGTGTGGGGATTGGAACGATTCCGTGCAAAGATAATAAACATGATTATGCATGTTATGGGTGAATTAGATTCAACTCTGCAGCTACAGACGACTTGATCTACCGAACCCTCACAGAGCGCTCGATTTAGAAGACCCAAATCACCCCCTCCCCCGGTAAATTACGAGTGCAGCAAGTACCTAGTGGGGCAGTTGGGTCAGCACCGGATTGCAGCAACAGTTGGACGGCCTCAACATCGTGTGCCAATATAGCCAGTATCAAAGCAGGAACAGGTACACTACCCAACTTAGGGTCAGCACCTGGGTATTGGGTAGAAAAGTGATAGATCAACATGTGGGAGTCATTAGATCAAAGATTCTATATTCATCCCTTCCCCCCATTATTAGCATAGTATCATCAAATACTAATTCAACTTGCCGGAATGTCACTCTGAACTCAGAAACAACCTCGATACTACCCCAAGCAATGATAAAACCCCTAATCATCCTCCCCTAACCTCGTTTTAGCAATAGTTTAATAGTAGCCCTTAGCTCCTCTTGGGAGGGTAAAGTCAGGGAAGATGGGAGGGAGAGATCTTCTAGAACTGCTTTCTCATTTACAAAATACCGTTTTCCATACACAACTACTGTGGTATAGCTTCCACCGTCATCTGGTTCTGTGAAGGGATGAAGATATTCTGTTAGATGTGAGATACAAAGGAGTGGTTTGAGAAAGCATCTGGGTCCTGGGATCCATGGTCAGTGATTCAATTTCAGCGATAAAAAGCAGTATAGTAGCCAGTTTCTATCACAAATTTAGGTTTCTACCACAAGATACATACCGCTCATGGTGGATGTAACACGTGAAATGTCACTTTGAGACTGATCCAGTATTTCCTCCACATTACTTTCCTTACTCTCCTGTGAAAGGGAGATTGTTACTTTCACTAAGGAGAGAGATTGTTACATTAAATAAAGAGAGAGCTAAAGAGAGATTGTTACATTAAAGAGCGAAAGAGAGAGAGAGCTAAAGAGAGATTGTTACAGTAACTAAAGAGAGAACTGTACCTCTCCATCTTCTTCTGGTAGCGTTACTTTGTGTTCCATGTTAGCTAACTGTTCTATAGGTCCATCAAGGTCATCCTCCATAGTCGAGGAGAACAAGGGCTCTGGGGAGGAGATGCAGGGTGATTGAGAGAGGGAGGGAGGGAGAAAAAGGGCTCTGGGGAGAGGGGCGGGGTGATGGGATGGGGGTGAGAGAGAAAAAGAGATGTACCCCCAACTATCAACCATGTGTGTCCGTTGTTTGAGCCGGGACCACTAGACACTAGTTGTAAACTATTTAAAACATCACAAAACATCACAAAACATCATAAAACATCACAAAACATCACAAAACATAACAACTCTTACCTTTTCTAGTGGTAATGTTGTATCCACACTGTGAGTTAAAGTAAAGGTGAAGGTGGCACGCAACGAGGGGTGACACACCGGCATCTGTTAACTGGTTAACATCAGCCCCATTATCAAGGAGGATGTTAACCACTTTGGTCCTGCAGAACACCTGTAATAATCAGTGTTAGAGCGATTCCGTTTGTTTCAAGGCTGGGAGCGTGTGTGTTCCGGGCCGGGTCCTGAATTGTATCCGACGTGGAGGGGTTTTAGAGCGAGGGAGAGAGCAAGGCAAGGAAGCCAAACCCAATTCTCAAGGGATTATTTGTCACATTCCGGAAAACTCAGTGTAGGTCCCTGGAATGCTGCCTAGATCAGGACAACACAGGCTGACGAGGGGGGGGGACAAAAGAGCTTAGTCCAGCTGTATATCGGGTACATATTGTGTGGGGGGTAACATATCACAAAGGGGGTGTTTCCATGGTGATGTGTGTGGGGTGTAACGAGGGGGGAGTTGTAACGAGGCGGGAGTTGTAACGAGGGGGAAGTTGTAGCGAGGGGGGAGTTGTAACGAGGGGGGAGTTGTAACGAGGGGGGAGTTGTAACGAGGGGGGAGTTGTAACGAGGGGGGAGTTGTAACGAGGGGGGGAGTTGTAACGAGGCGGGAGTTGTAACGAGGGGGGGAGTTGTAACGAGGGGGGGGGGAGTTGTAACACTCGGGGTAACACTTACACTGGCGGCATGAAGGGGAGTTAACCCATTGCAATCAGCCACGTCAGGTCTAGCACACGTGTATTGTAGCAGGTAGACAGAGGCAGCGTTATCACCTAGATAGCAGGATAGCACACATTGATATAGCAGTAGCATTATTATAGCATTGTTGTACTTAGCGTTATAGCAGTGTTGTAGCAACGTTATGGTAAAATTGTTGTTACAGTAGTATGGTAACAGCGATATAATATATTAGTAGCACAGAGTGGCATATTTCACGGCCCACATCATGCATCATTACCTTTTAGGGCAGCCAGTAGAAGTGCCTGGGAGGACGTCTCCAGGGCACCCATATTCAGGGAACTTTCGGGGCGTCCTTTTACTGTGAAACCCTTGGTCACCTCTCTCAAGTCACACATATCACAACCTGGGAGTTTGGATTAAAATTAAGCTTTGGTTCTCTAAACACGGGGAAATTGTTGAAGATTTTACTGTCAACTATCTGACTATCTGTCTGCAGAAAACTGACTGCTGCAGACAGAAAGCTGACAGCAGCGTCAAGAAGATGTGTCAAATTAAAAAGAGGGGGAAGGTTTATTAAAAATTTACCTGGACAGGGGAGGTTGATTGTATACCTGGACTGGGAGTCTCAATATCCAGAAGAGATGCAGGTAGAACTGAGTTGCACAGTTTCACTAAACTACACCCTCTCCAACTACCCCTGTCCTCTGTCTTGGTGGAGTACCGCATGGACCCCTCACCATTCCTCTCATCGTCTTTATAACCACCCTAGGAAGTGGGGGGAATGGGTTAGGCGGAATTGGAAGTGGGTTAGGTGGAGTTGGAAGTGGGTTAGGTGGAGTTGGAAGTGGGTTAGGTGGAATTGGAAGTGGGTTAGGTGGAGTTGGAAGTGGGTTAGAAGGAGTTGGAAGTGGGTTAGGTGGAGTTGGAAGTGGGTTAGGTGGAATTGGAAGTGGGTTAGGTGGAGTTGGAAGTGGGTTAGGTGGAGTTGGAAGTGGGTTAGGTGGAGTTGAAAGTGGGTTACGTGGAATTGGGAGTGGGTTGGGTGGAGTTGAAAGTGGGTTAGGCGGAATTGGGAGTGGGTCAGGTGGAATTGGAAATGTATTAGGCAGTGATATAGCACAAAGTTTTCGAACCAGGCTAGGCATTGGAGAGGTGATGAATCAGAGAGAGAGAAATAGAGAGAGAGGGGATCTATAATCATGTTTTAGTTCTAAATGAACACAGCCTGAGGGTAGGAGAATGAGGTCGGGGAAGGCATTGTGTAGAGCCAATTGCTACAACTTTTCAACTCGGCTTCCGTGGAATTGTACCGAGTAATTTCCAGGCAATTACGCCTTATTGGTAAAAATCATTATAGTGTACGTGTATCAGACACTGCTTTCTAGTTCAGAATAACAGTGATTAAATGGAACAGGTATGAACATTATTTGATCGAAAGATGTGTCAATAAAAAGAACTAGAATTCTTCAAAACCCCGAGGTCCCTGGCTGATTTCAGATTTGACAACTGGGAGGGTGGGAGAGAAACACGTTACTAACAAGTTGTCGACAGGTGAACTACAGATAAGAAGTGTGTAGGGTCATGGTGACTGCAGGGGGAGTGAGCATCTGTCAGAACGATTTGAGACTCTGATGAGAGTTCTATACCTCCTTCACGGCCGGGCAAGTCGTGATGAGGAGATTACCTTGAATATGTCCCCGTTAGCAAAGTAGAAAGTGCCACCTCCATTCTTGAGATCAGCCCCAAACTCTCCCTCAAAGCGATCTCCACTAGGCCAGGTATAGCTGCCCTTACCACATCTCTCATCTTCCACAAACTCTCCCTCAAACACCTGTGAAGTTGAGTTGGCTGTGTTCTCAAACCTCAAAAAGCTAACTAATTAACTTGATAAACAGTTTGTTTTTCTTGGTTTTCAAGATTTATGGACAGTTAAAAGTGTGAAATTAAGACACATGTACACGCAATGCGGTTGACGTATAGAAAAAGTTTTCTCGTTTTGCATGCGAGTACTGTAAGAATTTTAAACCATTCTGTGAACATCGCCTCAACAAACTATACTGTACATGGTTATTTCATGGACAATACAAGATACACACGTGATATGAGTTCTGTGGAAGACTGTGGAAGACTGTAAGTGGCGGGTATACTCCATTTTTTTTTCAACTGTTCACCCCCCAAAGTCGTGCGTGGAATTTTTTGTGCGTTTATCACATGTTAACGTGTAGCGCGCACAGCGTAAATTAAAATATCGCACGCACACAAGTTGAGGGGTGAACAGTTGAATAAAAATGGACTTTACTGTTTGGTGTTATTGTGTGAGAGAGAGAGGGGGATCCCCAAGTTAAGGGGGGGGGGACTAGATACACACTGTACGCCACTGTACTACACATGAATAGTACAGGAAGTGAGCTGTCCGCTATCTAGCATTCTCCCTCTCATTATGTACTTGTTTTTACAAAGAACCATTTGTTATACCCATGTCTAATTGTTATCCACATAACTCTAGGGTCAAAATGTCACACGCACCTCTCCAGAGGGCCACTGATGTGTTCCAGTGCCATGTCGGCGGCCCTGTCTGAATGGACCAGTGTATACACTACCATCCAACCACTTCTGAGTTCCACATCCATCCTTTACACCTGCCTCAAAGTGACCTGAAACAGTGCCAATACCAGTAATGTGGGTGTTTTCAAGAGACTACTAATGTTATGGGGTTGATATTTATTTCAGGATTCTATCACCCAGCTGTATATCATATTCCCCCTGACAAGAATTCACTAATACTTACCCTCATAAAAGTCACCGTCCGGGTAAGTCATGACACCACGTCCCTGTCTTTTAAAATCAAATATCTCCCCATAGTACCGAGCACCACCTTGAGGAATAAGATCAGGATATCAATTATGGGTGGAAGAACACGAATAGGGAAGGGAGCGATATAACCTATGTCACGTGACCTTTACGAACCGCTCTACTTGACTGCTGATCTCACCTTTATACTGATGTGTGCAGGGAGGGAGAAGGTGGTAGGGTGTGTTTTGCAGGGTGTCCCCCAATAACGCCTCCCCGACATTCATATCTTTAGTTTTGTTGTTTTAAAATCACTCTACCATGGCTAAAGGAAATCAAGGTACTTTTATCTCTTGAGATCGATCATTTTGAATGACACACAAAGACACAGTGAAGTTTTATTAAATCCTATCAAAGTCTACTCAAACTTCAACTCTTTACATTTTCTCTGTCTATAATTCTCTACAACTCTTCTTCTCTCACATTCTGATATATTCTATCTTTCTCTCTCTATCTCTCTGTCTCTCTCTCTCTCTCTCTCTCTCTCTCTCTCTCTCTTTTCTGTCATTACTTTCCACTTATCAAATCCATTCTTTCAGTAATATATCAGTAGATCCTTCAATTTCAGAAATTCCTTCCAGTATCACAGTTCCAATTATAATATGATCAACCAAAAAACTAACATACAACTCTATTAAATGCAAGGAAACAAATTATAATACACACTGACCGAAAATAAAAAACAAAAACCTGCATGCATTACTTGAGTAGTCTGAGGCAATAACACCTGTCTGGCGGCGATAGGCAATAACAACACCGAGTCTAAATTTGTTCGACTAATCTGAAAATGAAACCTGTCTGAATCTTAACCTGTCTGAGTCTTAACCATCAGTTATAATATATAGTATCTCAAGGGTTAAAAAACTATATTTGTGGCGGGTCGACATGACTGTTTTTCTTTTCTTTCAAAAATTTGGACTTCTCCTCCCTTAGCACTTCAATTTCGTTTACCATGAAGTCGTTTTTGATGTTGATCTGAAACAAAAAAGAAGTTGAAAATTCAAACCGCATTTTTGGACAAATTTGGATTTTCGAAGAGAACAAATCCTTTAGAGTTTGGCTTTGAATTACCTTGGCGTTGTGGATTTGTAGGAAATAGATGATGATGAGAAGAAGGAAGAGGAGGGGAACCACGAAAGCAGCTGAGAAAATGATATCAAATACACTCTGGACTTCACTATCAAACGATGCTTTTAGAACGGTAAATGTATCCCACATTAGTTCAAACCTGGGAGAATTGAACGTTACAATAATGATAGGAATCCAACTTATAGCGATCCTTGATCCAACGATTTTAAACTACGAATTATGTTCATCTCTGCACTAAACATCTCGTTCTTTCTCTACCATATCTAGTACATCATATCGCTCACTTGTTGGCTGAGTAAGGTCCGCACGACACCTTTACAGTAACAATAATGATAACGGTGATAACCATCATGATAACCACAGTTAACGCCAGGAAGGAGTTGAAGAACTTGCTGTTTTGGGAGTTGTAACGTTTTGTGGGAGGTTGGCAGCACTTCTTAACAATTTTCTGGGGGATTGGAGGGTTGAAATACTTCATTTAAAATGTTGATAGTTTAGAATAAGATGGTAAAGAAGTGGATGATATGAGTTAAGTGTGTTAGCACTGGACCGACAACTAAAGCACTGTCGTTATAAAACAGGTGGCATAGTTCGTGATGTAATGGATTCTTAAGAAATGGTTCGAAGTCATGTAAGGTACAGCTTCTAATCCTTAGTCGACAGTGTTATAGTAGACTAAGAGCTGAGTTTTAGAAGAGCTGGAGAAAATGTTAGGATCATACAGCCCACAGTCCCAACAGGGGAAGTACTCACGGATGCAGCGAAGAAGTATACGAGATGTGAGATGCACGCCATGAAACTTAGTAATGGACAGAACAGATTTCCAAACCAAATACAACCCTGGGATAGTTGATATCGTGTAAAATGGTAACGACCACAACGAAAACAACGATTTAGTAGTACTAAAATTAAAAATTCGATTAAGAATCAGAATCTGAAAACGAAATACCCTACCTGGAAGTAGATAAGGCTCATGAGGGTGGATGGTAGATCCACCTCAACCCGTTTATCTAGTAGATACAGAAACACGGGATATTTTAGGAGTGTTCCAACATTAGATATCGTGTTGATAATACACAACTTATAAAACTCCTGGAGAGAGAAGGAGTTA
This sequence comes from Hormiphora californensis, assembly GCA_020137815.1. Taxonomy (NCBI): domain Eukaryota; kingdom Metazoa; phylum Ctenophora; class Tentaculata; order Cydippida; family Pleurobrachiidae; genus Hormiphora; species Hormiphora californensis. The sequence continues at coordinate 1,442,696 of CM035362.1, read as the reverse complement.
GAATGAGGGCATCGATGAAGAAAGGTTAGATAGGGAATGATGGAGAGGTATTATTGTAGAATGTAGGCATAATGAAACGAGATATATGTGCAGTGTGGTTACAGACTATTCTAACTAACTAATTAATTAACTAATTAATTAACTAATTACCTGTCCCCAGTAAAGTGGTGAACAGTCCTCATCATCTGTATCATTAGTAAAGACAAGGGTAATGATAAAGGTACAGAGAGACACCATTCTCATCATGTATACCCGGAATATTGTAACATATTGTTCTGACCTGATGTGGAGAGAGAGACATGTGAACAATGAACAGAGGTTTTAACCTTGGTATATCTATTAACTGGTATATCTATTAACTGGTATATCTATTAACTGGTATATCTATTAACTGAGTTCTGAGAGGTAATTTATCACGCAGTTCTTCTAAGGTCCCAGAAACATGAAGAAAGTTTGATACACGCTTGAAATACTACTTTGCATTTAATTGAGTTCCCGGTGTTACATTCAGCGTCAGAACACGCAAGTCTGAATGGAGAATTACATATTCAGTAACAATTCCTTACCTTCCAATATCATAGCTTTCTATTAGTGGCAGTTTCTGCATAAGGAAGGGTACCGCTGCATTGATCGCCGTTAGTGCTGGGAAAAACAGGGATTAGTAGGTCTGAACTATGGTGAATTAAAATATACAACTACCGATATCTTGAATCAAACCTTACTATGGTCATAGATAAAACTTTCAATTCACAATTATTATCAAACCTAGTCATAATCATTACCAATAGAGGGCCCATAAACGTAGATGAACTCCGTGTTTCCCTCTATATTACTAATCTTAACCACAAACACGATGGCTGTAATGGCACCCGCCAGTAGGATAGCCCAGATTACCCAGGCCAGGGCTCGGAGAGCGTAGATTCGTCTCTGTTCTGATACTAAAGGTGGGGTGGACAGAGAGTTATTTATCAAGGGAGGGGTTACTTAGTTCTAATCTGTGGAGCAATTGCAGCTTGTCTTTGTTTGGATCATTCATGTGGCATTACAGAAAGAGAACTGTTACAGTGAGATGAAAGAAGATATATCTCCATAGCAACTTACATCAACTACATTTACCTGTCCGTTCCTTTTTAGCACTCATCAGCTCACACAACAAATCCTTGAAGTTTGAATAAGTAGATTTCTGTAGTTTTTTAATTGCGTCTCTACTGTTGATGGAATGATCCCAGCATGTGAATAAGTTCATCGCAAGGGATCGGACATTAGCTGTTGATGCACTACCCTCTCGTGTTATATCGTTACCTGGTTACAAGAGAGAGAGGTGAGACTTACAAAAGGAAAGGGATGTATCTCCACTGAATCTCGATATAAAGAAGGGTCTACAGATTAAGTTCTGTAATCATTATGGTGAGAGCTAGTGGGTGATGACCAGCCACCACGCGTCCCACAATTTAGCCATTTTGACACTTACCGATGGTGAACAAGATGGTGACAAACACAGCAAATATAGACACAAAGTGGGTCATCAGATACGCAACATACATCTTGTATCCACTTGGTAGTGTTTCATCGTAACCTGAGGGGGGGGGATGTGAAGAAAGATAATGTGTACAATTGTACACTTGAGATATAGATTAATGATTACACAAAGGAAAAACTACCGTTTAGTATAGCAGTATTTAGTACATCAGATTAATGATTATCTAAATTGTCATGTTGTCAGCCCATTGGGTGCATGGATTATTGTCATAGACAATGAGGCCACAAGATGAATGTTTGACAAACGGTAACTTTATCTGTTATGATGTTTGTTAATCGGGAGGGTTGTATTTGGTATGCTAGCTCACAGTTGTCACCCTGATAACATATGATACACCAGCTGTAGTTAATCATGTAACATATCTCTTACCTTTAAAAAATAGCCAACTTTTGGCTACCAAATCATCCCCGAGGAACAAGGATAACGTTTTGAATCGTTCATCTGATAGCGCTGAGTAGTCGAAACTTATTGCCTGCGAGTCAGTTAACATTTAATTAGTACGCTATCGAGATGTGAGTTAAAGTTAGTAGGTGGGGCAGGGGAACGCTAAAATTTGATATTTCCATTTGTACTCGCGAGAGCCTGAACTTTGTTATTTATTCAACACTGACAGTGGAGGGAAAGAGTGTACTGTGTACCTACTAATGATGTGTTACATTGGAGAGAGGGCTGGAAAAGTGTACCACCCTGACCCCTCCCCCCCCCCTAGTTGGAAATGCTAGTATTCACTATTAGTTTTAAAGATGGTGGAGTATGCAAATATTGATTGCAGTCACATGACGTCTTTTTGGTCATATTATTCGAACCTCCGCCGAAGCGAGAAAACAGCACCAGCTGCATGGGTATAACAGTGTACACCTGTGTCTCTCCCCCATCTCCCTCTTCCCTCTCTCCCTCTCTCCATTCTGAATTATGTCTGTATTTTCTCACTCGCACGAGAAATCATGTACATTCCAATTTCCCAATACCTGAGGTATGACGACGAAGGCGACCCACATGACGGCAGAGAGGATATTGATCATGAGGAGGTATCTTACAAAAATAAACAGAGTTGCTGTGGATGAACCGAGTTCGCCCTGAAAGGAAATAGGGGATTATTATATTGGGACAATCGACAGCTATTATTATTTGGTGACGTAAGGTAAATCAGAGATTAATAGAGAAGTGGATTGGATATTATTAATTCCTTTTCTCTGTCTATTTTTGAAAGTATAGGTAGAAATAAAAGCGTCACCTGTATAGACTTAATTGTCTTTAAAAACAACTTGAATTCATTCCTTTCATTCTTCTGTCTGTCGATAGCTAGTTTGATGTCATGATATAGCAAGGAGAAGAACCCCATCTGAGCTCGCTTGTTGTCCCTCTTTACTCTGCAGGGAAAGGGGGAAGGTTAGCTACCATCTTGAGATACAGCTCTGTGAATACAGCACAGGAAAATGCAAACAGTAAAAAGGTTGGCAGCGCTCAGCAGTGGGTGTTATGAAACAACTTTTAGATTCCGTTTTCCTAAATTAATAATAATATGAAACGGGGTATAATTCTCCGTTTCCACTCTCCTTGAGAGGAGGAACTAGATCCAAAAACCAAACACGTTTGGTGGATAGCCGGGGCCACAGAAATTAAAAAACGTGCGAAAGTTTTGATACATGAACTTTCGGGGCCTGGGGTGCTGTTAAATTCGCGTTTCCATGATTATAACCAGCAAAATTTTCAAATTATACGTCAGAAAAACTATCGCAATGATAAAATTATCATTATAACAGATCCACACATGTGTCACATATAATGTGGGTCGTTTCAGAGTCTGTTTTACAGAATAATAGCGCGTTTTGAAAGAACGGCTGACTATCATAGAACGCGAATTTAACAGCACCCCAGGCCCCGAAAGTTCATGTATCAAAACTTTCGCACGTTTTTTAATTTCTGTGGCCCCGGCTATCCACCAAACGTGTTTGGTTTTTGGATCTAGTATCAGGCATTTTGTTATACACTATGACATGCATTTTGTAATACTAGCTGAAACGCGGACTGGGGATTCACGGACTTTTTCAATCGTAGGTAGCCGCATAATAATCGTAGATATCCAATCAATTGCGAATGACTGTCTGGCGCCGCCGACCCCATCTGAGCGCACTGTCGAATTAAATAGGGGTATGGCGCCGCCATACAGCTGAATGACTAATATGATAACCACTAATCGCATATAACTGATCACGTATCCGTTATAAGTTGTCGCGATTAGTTATCGTGACTAGCTATCCGCGATTGGTTACTATTATATTACTTATTCGCGATAAGTTATCGTAGTTAGTTATTCGCGATTACTATATTATTTATTTTGTTATCAGCGATTGATATCCACGATTTGTTCTCCGCGATTATTCTATGATTGTAATTGTTAGTCACTGATAATGATCGCGGATAATCATTGATTATCAGATATATTTGATAAAATCAGGTTCTAGATGCTAATTCGCTCTTTTTTCGGATGTTTTTAAAATCGTCTTATATTTAAGACAGTCATTACTCTAGATATGACTACCAATCAAAACTGAAAATGCAGCAGTAAGCCTAATTTTATAAAATAAGCCTGATTCAATGTTAATTTAGACTCTGAATCGCTTCTTTCTAGGTGTTTTTAAAATCGTCTTAAATTTAAGACAGTCATAAATCTAGATATGACTACCAATTATATCTGAAAATACAGCAGTTGACCTACGTTGGCAAAATATATATGATAAAGTCATGATTTTTTCTTTTGTCGGTTTTTTGAAAATCGTCTTAAATCTTAATACAGTCAGATGCCCATAACTTAAGAACCGTAACTTGGATTTGCTTGAAATTTTGAACGTGTGTTCAAGATGTCAAGGCAACACAACGTACCAAGCGGCGTATTCTTAAAACGACGGGAAGGCCGTCTTAGTCGCCAAAGAAAACTTAAGACAGTCATAACTTTTGTTATGACTGTCCGTTTTCTCTGTCCAAGCTTTAATACAAGGTACACCACTAGACCTACCGACTCCCAAAGTTTCATGGTGATAGCTTTGAAACTCTGGCCTCTATTTTGTACGCAAAAAGGTCGTACAATCAAGGTCGTTCGGGACCCTAAAAACGGACATTTTGTCTAAAATACGACCCTCTGTAACGTAAAAACCGTAACTCCGATTTGCATGAAATTTTGAACGTGTGCTCTAGGTGTCAAGGCAACACGAACTACCAAGCGGCATGTTCGTAGGACAACGGGAAGGCTGTCTAAAACAAAGTTGAAATTGCCGATTTCAGACAATAAGTATAGTAGCGCTGTCAAAATTTTCAAAAATTTTCAAAAAATTGCAAAAAAATTTTTTTCGTAATTTCGATTTTCCATTTACTGGAAGGAAGAATGCTTGAAAAATGGACATTTTTTAGGGAAGGATGGCTTGGGGGAGGGAGGATTGGGCCCCGGGCACTTGCCAGCGCTATGATAAAGAGGGGGGAGGAGAGGTCTATTGCTTTTACATGCTTCATGCATGTGAAAATGTGTGTAAGCGTTTGTCGGTGTGTGTGTCCACTGAAAGTTTTCCCTTTGAAATTCAATAATAAGACCGATCTTAACTGATATATACCTCTAGACTCTGTCTATAATCATTGTTCTTGTCTGTCCGTCTGTATGTCATTCAACACCACATGGGGTTGCGGGGAAACAGAATACCACTGCTTCACACATCACACAATAAAAAGGAAAGAACACTGAAAACAAAATGATTGCTGTATGAGAAAACCACACAAATACTGTCTGGCGGCGCTGACCCGATTTGAGCACACTGTCGCTGAGGATCATAACGGGGTCTGTGGCACCGCCAAACAGCACAAAGAGGTGAAACAGTGCTGTATATCACTCCATCATCATCACCCCATCCTCACCGATCCTTCATTGGTACATGGGAAGGCTTTCTGCGTCCGATCCGGGACATTGTTCGAGAGAGTGATTTGTTCATAAACTTCCAACTTTGGGCCAGTTTTGGACCCATGGTGTCTTTGTCGTCGCTGCTTGAAGCACGGTTATCAGACAGGGTCCGGGATACGGTTATTTTGGGGACAGGTCGTCTGGTGACGTGTTAGAAAGGGAAGCAACACAGCAACAAGTAGATAGAGAAGAGATAGAATAGACATTTGTTTACAGGTAAAAAGAGATAGAATAGAGATGAGCACCTGTCATGACGACTATTTCCTGCTTCGAGTTGATAGAAATCGTCCTCCATCTCTTCCTCATCATCCACTACAGGAAGTCCAGCTGAACCAAAAAGAAGGATCATTGAAGATGTATCAAAGACATATTAATACGAAAATCAAATACGCCATGAATATCCGAGAAGATGTGAACAAACTTACTCTTTTTCATGGTCCTCTTCCTAACGCTTCCCCTTCTTTGTGCCGTCCTCAACTGCCGAGTCATAGTCCGTGCATTATTCATTGTGGTAAGGGTCATTATTGAGCTCGCTGTCTGCTTGAATGACGTTTGTTTTTTCAACTCCCCGACAGTTTGAGTGTGTCTGGAAATCATAATTTTCTCTGACATGCTTGTGTTTCGAGTTCCTCCTCTGCTGGCGGGCTCTGCCGTTGGTTCTCGAGACCTGGCCTGACTTTCACGGTCGAATTTTTCCATTTCTTCACCCACCAGTGATTCGATTGATTCCCCGTCTAGCGGGTCCACGGAATCATCAAGCTCAAGGGTCGCCATTTCTTTCAGGGCCTGTATAAACGACTAGTAACTGGTTTAAACTTTAAAACCACAACGAGTGTGGAAAATTTTGGCATACGTTGCAGGCCCCTTATAATATAATATAAGGGGCCTGGAGGGAATACCGCGCTAGGGGGGAATACATAATCAATCATATCTCCGGTTCCAGATAAGGTACAGAAATCGTTTTGGTAGCGTTGGAAAGAGGAAGATAACAGCTTTCAAATGCAACCGGTTTCAGGTCTCTATCTTATCAGGAACAGGAGATATGAACCAAACTCTGCAAAATCGAGTGCGGTAAAATAAAAAAATTCGAGATTTTAATTCAAATTTGAAACAAAGTGTCCCTGCAGGGACCTGTGACGTCACTTTTTGAAAACAACCAATCTTTGAACGGCTATTGCTCAGCCTCCTCAAGTCCAATTAACTTCTCTTAAAAACAGCAAGGTAGATAATTGTCAGATCTAACAGCTAGTGAAAGAATCAAGTCAAACGGACTTCAGGGGCCAAAGTTATAAGCACCGCCGTTTTTTCGACCGCAAAGTTATTTTCGACTCTGCAGAGCTCTGGCCAAACGCGCGCGCGGCATTCCCTCCAGTCCCCTTGTTGCGGGGGTGCGCGCATGAGGGGGCTGCAGCGCATTCCAAAAATTTTGTTTGACACAACTTTTTTTTCTGGAACACAGACTTTTCAAAATTCGTCTCAAATTTACAGAACACCGCGCATTAACGCGCCTCAATTCACGTTGTATTTTTGCGCGTGCGATGTTGCGTACGTGCGAGTTGTGCTCACAGTGTCAACTTTAATATCAGATTTTGTCCGCGCGTTACATGCTAACACCAGATTGAGTGTGACAGATCCATGCCCCTGTGTGTGTGTAACTGAAGAACACTGTCTGGCCACGAATGTGAGAGAATACAAATTAGAGGAATAGCAGACGGTTGCCAGATATCAACATGCACTTGGTGTGATTGTCTGTCGAGAAAAGTGAAAAACTTTGGGTTACATAAAAATTAATATAATCCATTTTGGGCAACGTGCCCTTTCTGAACAAGGCTAAGAAATCATCTTTCAACTTCTCTCAATATCTCTCAAATCCCACAACTGAGAGTACACTCGACTTCTAACTTCTGTTCCATCCCTATCCGCTACACATGTCATACATCTTCGTTCAACCCTTCAATCCCCCACACACACAGTCTTTCACTCAGATCCTTCGTCTCCTGATCAAATGATAAATTATTGTTCCCTTTCAAAGGGCCCCCTTTCCCCACTAATACCGACTCTTTTTCTTCTTCTCAGTTTTTGGACTGTTCGTTCTGTCCGACCTTTTTCGCTTCAACTCAGGCGATGGCGACCTGAAGAAAGTTAGAGGAGTTAGGAATCATTAGAACTGCAGCAGCACCTGTTATGTGTTTATACCCTTGGATACAGATATCAGACAGCCAAAAAGTTAAAATCTCAAGGACAACCGTTGCTAGACTCTTAAACATTGCCTAAATTCAAGCCCAAAATCCAAGAAATCTCACCTAGAATCCCCAGAATCAGCATATTTAACAAGGGAAGAAGAGCCCCCGGAGGAGGAACTAGCCGCTGCTACTGGAGGTGCTGGTTTACAGTTTGGTAGTTTGCTTATCTCGGTGTGGAGTTCGGTTAGATTCCGTTTCCCAGAGGCAACTTGTTTAATGATCTTCCTGGCGTCCAGACCCTGGGAAGATAAACAGGGATTGGAGATGTGATCTTGTAGAAAAAAGTAACCACTGATCAACAACAATCAGTAAACAATTGAATAATCAGCGTTACTGTTTTTATAAAAAACAAATAGGGTTCCAACTTGAATTAATTAAAGAATGGATTGTGAAGTGTACCTTGTACAGTAGTTTCCGGTATAACTCAGTCTGTTCCATAGTGGTAATCCTTTGAATTCTGGTACACTTGCCCGTCTCCATCTTACCCATGTACTCACTGACTTTAGCCTGGGAGAGAGAGAGAGAGAGAGAGAGAGAGAGAGAGAGAGAGGGAGAGAGAGAGAGAGAGAGAGAGAGAGAGAGAGAGAGAGAGAGAGAGAGAGAGAGAGAGAGAGAGAGAGAGAGAGAGAAAGAGGGATATAAAGATGCCATTATTTATGACAGTAGCCTAAAGGTATTACCCCGGTGACACCACATAAACCCGATCATTTGATCCAGATTTCTAAACTAACTCTCCATCTATTGTACCTCTATCTCTTTATCTCTCTTATTATCCTGACTCCCACCGCCCCTTGTCTCCCACTTTGAACTCTCCCACTTGGACCCCAGGGAGGGTGCTGGTTCATTCCATTTTGATTTAATCTCAGGTACAGTGAACATATCATCATCATCTTCTATCATGTTATCTTTTTCCTGAGAGGATGTGGTTTTGGAAAATAAAGTTCGCGGGATGTCAGAGCATGGAGAGTGATAGAATCGTTAAAGTATGCGGTTGAATGAAAAGAAAATGTTGTCGTCTCTCTCTAATAGAGTCCCTATTTGAGAGTCTGTCTATCTACTTGTCTATCCCATTATACCTGGAACATATCAGTGACACCAATTGGTTCACCATCCACATCTTTAGCCAGGGGTATACCATCCACATCTAGCGGCATTCCATCCACCTCATCCACCTCATCATCCGACTCCACCTGTTGGGATCCCTGGAATAATGGAGAAAGGGTGTTATTGAAGGAATCTAGGAGAACCTGCTGGGCTCCCTTGATGTTACAATGTTGCTGATGGGCTACAATGTTAGAGGAATTCAGGATAATTTGTGGCAATAAATCAATTTTAAATCGGCAGATTTTTTATGAACTCTAGAAATAATTAAGATACATTGTTCAGTCAATCAAGTATGAAATCAGATCATTACCTTAGCACCCGAATTAAAGATACTCTCTAACTGTGCCAAATAGTCCACACTGTACAAATTCCAAGTTTTCCAAGCCTTGAAACACGCATGAACCTGACGCTGGAATTTCTCCTTATTTCTGTAATTCTTTATCTCTTGCAGCGTAGCTGTCAGGTGTATCACAATCTCTCCAAGTCGAGACTCCAACCTAGAAGTGCAGGTGATTAGGGTTGGCACGGAGTCAATTTTAGGATCAGCAACTTTTTATGTATCCAAGAAATAGTCACACGATTTTGTTCGCTCTTTACTCTTATCATGTAACACAGCTTACTTTGTTCTGAAGGATGAAGCATTAGGAACCTCTGCACAGCTGTTATATAACAAGTCATTACAGAGGAAGAAACGGGCCGCCTGATGGGGGAATAGAGGGTTAGAATATGAATCGGAATATGACTCGGGACTCAGGAGATCTAAATTCAACATTTTTCAGTTTATCGAGATGGGAACACTGTGCGGCACAGTCTATGTTGCACAAAACACAAAAGGTGTTGTTGTTAAATTTTGAACTTACTTTTACAGTAGGTGGAGTCTGTAAGATGGATAGAGACTCACCAATACATTCAACAATCTGAAAATAAAGGCTAATCTAGAGGAATGGAACTTGGAATTTTCAGATTATCATGTTCATTCCCATATTTGGGCATCGCTCCATATTTGGGCATATCTATCACGTGACAGTATAGTACCTCTTCAGCAGCATCGGCGTGCTGCAAACACCATAACATGCAATCTCCCACATTCTCTTTCTCAATAGTTAGTCCCCTCAGCATGTCCTCTAACTTGTCTCGTTGCCTATGTGAGAAAAAGGAGGGAATTAGATTTCACTAACTGAGATGATTAACAATAACACCCTGATGCGTTCTCAGTAATTGTGTAATTATCAAATTTAAGGAACTGTTTCTTCACTCACGCATTAGTCAATTGTCCCTTGTTCTGCTGTTTCTCCACTTGCTCAGCACGTTTCTTGGCAGCGTTTATTATCTTGGGGATGGGAGGGGGACACCACATTGACCCGTTCTTGAACATCCTGAACTCCTCAGACTTCCAGTTGGCAAACGATTCCCCCTGAGAAATGGGTGGAATACAATATTTCGACACAAAAGTATTACGTAAGAGGTGGAACCTAGTTAATTGTATGATCGATACGTAACGGTTTCCCAGTCATACAAAAGAGAAAACTGGTATCAACCACCGGGGATCCATTCGAGTGTTCCCAATAATAAGAGATGGTACTATAACTAACCTGCAGCAGGGAGTAGAGCCTCCACCGATAGTAACAATGCTCCCTAGACATGTTGTCAAACAGAAACTCGAACTGAAAGGGCGTTATTGTCAATGTGGGTCAATACTTTCTGGCAGGTTTGACTAAGGCCAGACTAACCCCCAAAGGAGGCTGTCATTGTATTTCGCCAGTTCGACAACTGTCAACTACCCTAAGGGCAATGATATAAATGATTTTTATTAAAATTGATACTTTTAACAAGCTTTACCTTGGGGTTATTGAGCTCCTTGTTCATGATCATTGCCTCAAACATACTTCCCTCAGCTATAACAAACTGGGCCATCCTGAAACAAAGTTTTGGTTAACCTCTAGCTCTAGCTCTTTATACAACTCTGTATACATTTATCTTTCTCTCTGTCCCTGTATACAACTCACAAGGAGATGAGCCACCACACAAGATTCATGCCCAATATGAATATGTTACTATACTCCTACTACATCTTATCTCCCACTCCTAACCTGTTAATTCTAGAAAGTGTCTCCTTGTCAGTAGGTGGAGAGACATACACAATACACTCTCTCAGCAACTCATTTGCATCGTGCTTGTTGGGTGGCAGCATGATAGGTCCTCGGAGACCAGTTTTCCGGGGCATAGCACCAAATGGGAGACCCGTGGCTTTCGTTTGGGTCAGTGCTGACTCATCTAGTGGTGTAAAACATGTTAAAATCGAGTGAAATGAATCTCAAAACTTAACAATCAGAAGATGGAAGTTAAAGAAATAACAAGACATTATTGCCGCCAATAACTTTGCAACTGACTTGAACCAAAACCAAACACGTTTGGTGGATTTCCCGGGGCAACAGAACGTGAAACTATTTTATATCGAAAATAAATGATATGGAGACGCCCGGGGGCCGGGTTGCTGTCATGTCCGCTATTCACAAACTGTACAATCATTTCATAATGAAAGAAAACAAAAAAAAGTTGTCTCGTTGCATAAAACACCCGAGTTTTCCAAACTGTGGCCATTCAAATGAATAGCGGACTTGACAGCAACCCGGCCCCCGGGCGTCTCCATATCATTTATTTTCGATATAAAATAGTTTCACGTTCTGTTGCCCCGGGAAATCCACCAAACGTGTTTGGTTTTGGTTCAAGTATCATGTGTTTTGGTTTGACCACAGACAGAGTCATTTCTCGACCAAATTGAGCCGGCCAGAAGTTTATCTAAAATTGGTAGACACTCGAGATATATTGAAAATCATCCTAAAATCATAACTCTTGTTATGATTGACCAATTTACACTATCTCACTTTAAAACACGGTCAAGCACTAGCACTAAAAGATGTTTTTGGAATTGTACAGCTACGGTTTACCGTTTTTGAGAAATCGTGTTTCTTAGAAATCGTCTTAATTATTTAAGACCGTCATAACTCTTGTTATGATTGACCAATTTACACCATCTCGCTTTAAAACACGGTCAAGCACTAGCACTAAAAGATGTTTTTGGAATTGTGCAGCTACTGTTTACCGTTTTTGAGAAATCGTGTTTCTAAGATTGACGCAAAAATCTGTATCTATCGATCGATGTATATATCTTAAATGGCCGAAATTTGAGCCCTTCATAACTTGTGAAGTACAAACCCTAGGAGCGTGAAATTTTTACACAACAAAGTTCTCTAGTTGGCAACTCTAAATACAAAACTTGAGTTAGATTGAAATTATGGAAGTATGTTTTTAAGCCGCTTGAAAAGGGCCCATCTGTATAATAAGTATATAAGCGCTGGCCCGTAGGTGGGGGTGGGGGAGGGCGTTGACAGCTATCTGCTAGATCTCCCTCTGTTCTCAGGATGTAAGGTTACCCCCTGTGTACCACTGTAATAATGGCACTACTTCTTCCACCTCAATTGTGTTTCTTGGCATGGGATTGGCCCCGGGGCGCTTGCCAGCGCTGTGATACTCACTTGTCATGTGGGGTGGAATATAGTGGGGTGTTGGGGGAATAGGGACACTAGCACCCCAACCAACTCGCAGTGTGAATCCCTCCACTTCCTTTCCATTTAGTTCGTCCTGAGCAGCCTCTGCGTGTTCCCTACGGAATAATGAACATATTATTTGCCTCTCTCTTAAACTCCAAGAATTCTCCGTTTATCGGAATCCAAGTCCAAGAAAATTAACCAATTTGAAATATTAACCTGCACATGAAGGCTACAAAACCGCAGTTACTGGTCCTACTCCTCTCCTCCTCACTTCTTGGCCACATAATCTTTACACTTGCCAGGGGACCATGCTCCCCAAATATCTTACAAAACTCCTGCTCATTAATGTGCATTGCCAAGTTTCCCACATAAAGATTAGTTGAATGGGGGTCATCAGGGGAGTCGTCCAGGAGTTGATCACGGATTGAAGGGGCTGTTTGGAGTGAGGTTGATATTGTTTCAGGGGCTGACATTGGAATGATGCCAAGTTTTTTCAGCCGATGACGCTCCTCTCGTTCCGCTTGTTGTTGTTTTAGTTCCTCTTTGAATAGCTCCAAGTTGCTCTTCTTCTTCTCCGGTTCTTTTGATTTCTTTTTGCTCTGAGAAAATAATTGGTGTTTATTTGATTCTACAACATTCTAAGAGGTGTTATTTGTTATTTCTTAGTTCCCAAATTGACCCCAAAATGACAACAAAAAAACAACATACCGATTTTGGAGTGGCAGCAGCAGCAGCGGCAGTTCGTTGGTTCGTTAACTCCTCCATCCTCTTCATTCCAGCAGGGTTATAAACTTTCCCACGGTCCGAGGAACCTGGAGAGAGTGTTAGAGATAGGGAATGTGTCTTCCGGTGAGGAGAAGAAGGGAGAATGTCGAGCGAAATTAATATGAAATTCGTTAAAATTTTATAAAGCGAGAATTTTATAAAGCGAGAATTAGTATTATAAGAGAACCAATAGGACCGTCAGTAGAACTTGAGATGTAGAAAACCATTCCTTAGCTCCCTAACTAAATATAGATCTAAGATACAAACTTGAATCAGCGTTAATGACATCTCCCTTCACAAAAGTCTTGGCTTTGGGGGCATTTTGCTCAAACTCCCGAACGAATTCCTCGTAAACTCGAGCCTGTTTCTGCTCTTCTTGCTGTGAGTAACACATCGGACATGTCAGTAAATATAATACCAGAGCTACCCCCTACAACTTTGTGTCCGTCTATACTTTAGATAATGTTTATAATCTTAGATTTCCAAATTTAAGGTTCCCTCACTCTTTTCTTCTCCTCGAGCTCCTCCTTTTTCCGTAGCACCGAACTCTTTTGTTTCATGTTGTTCATGTTTCCAACTGAGAACGCCTTCAGCTTTTCCTTTGATATCGTCTGTTGGAATTGGAGCGAAGATTAAAATTTGAAAGTTAAGAGATAAAACTAAAGATCTAATATCGTCAAAGCATATTGTTCTTCTCACCTTCATTGAGCCAGGTGTGATTTTCTCAGGGTTAAGCCCCCAGGGAAGACCTTGTCTAGATGATTTTTCAGTCGTCATAACATTCGTATTCTAACGAAGATTACAGATTTAAGTTTACATTTTTACAAATGAAATTTTATTTATAAAGAAACAGGCCTTCCCTGAATGGGTCCACCTAAATAAATACTAAGTTAAAAACTATCCCTTCACACTCACACTCATCAGCACAGCACAGCACATTGAGAATTGACAGCAGGTGGTAGAGTGTTTACTGTTTCATAAATGAGCTGCTCTAGGCCGAAGGTAAAGTCGGATTTTTTGAAACTGTCACCCCAAAATGACCGCGCATGTGAAATTTATCAATTTTGACGCGCACACCACACGTTAACATGTGATGTGACGCGCAAAAACATTCCGCGCACAAAAGGGGGGTGACAGTTTCAAAAAATCCGACTTTAAAAGGACGTGTACAACATCGCCAGTGGATTTAAAGTGCTCAATTTGCCGTCTTCGCCGCTGGGAGAAGTGCCCAGACGTCCAAAAGTTAAAATCTTCAACGAAAGTTAAAACAAAAAACCGACAACCGACAACAACGCGACCTTTCGAAGTTCTTCGCGCGCCACTCCTGCAGCGTAAAAAATTCGAAGCCGCGCATAAAAAAATCAAATTTTGGCCCAAATTTTAAAAAACACACGTTCTTAAAGAAACGTGTGTTTTTACTTTTTTCTCGTTTGCTTTGAAAAGAGCCGTCCCATCCCGCACTCAACAGTCAACACTGAGGTCTTTGTATTGCCAACGTTTGCCCTACGCCGAATTCCACTGTTAGCATGTGATTTAGTCCCCAGGGGAAACGTTAAAGTGGGTGCGTTGCTTCAATCGACTGATTGAAACGGCGTCCTCCTAGCACTAACAATGCATAGGCCCAAAAGCGGGATATAAATTATAATTGTTTTTGTATTTGTATTTGTGTTTTCTGTGTCAGCACTCACGGATTTTTAGGGTTAGGGCTGCGGTTCGGTCTGGTTTTACCGCTTCAGGGCTTTAGACTTGCTATGAGATGAACTTTGGATTAGCCAAACCAGTTGAGCCGTTTGGACCGTTTGGAGGTTAGAGCCATTTTAGTGTATGGTAATTTTGGTGGCACGCACCCGGCACCTGTAAACGCCCAGTACAGATCGTTACGGCGCCCAGTGCACTGACTCACTAAACATCTGACTATAACAGCTTGCCAGCGGATTTTCACTGTCTTCGTTCCGTCGCTACCGTGGTCTGGTATGTGTCGCAAATAACAGAGGATTTGTGTAATTGTATAACAACTTTGAATCCCACAGCACCATGTCAAATACGCCAATGTATGATCCAAACTTCCGATCGGGTGGCCGGGGAAAGAAGTTTATGCGCCGAGGGAACAATAACTTCCAACCATACCCACCCGGAGTACCACACGATCCTAGCAGGTATATTGTTCAGTAGATAAAATTATTCAATGATGTGAATGGCACGTCATGTAGAAGAAATCACCATTTAAACGCTGGTAAACTGTGTATAACATTACTCTCGTGTAAGACATTTCCTGCCGTTTCAGACCCAGAAGTGGTGAAGGGGGAGGAAGAGAAGGAGGGGGACGAGAAGGGGGAGTGATGATGATGATGGGTATTGGAGGACCACCTGGTATGGCCGGTAGAGGACCCCCTCAACACCAGAATAATAATCATCGGAACGGTGGAATGGGGGTGAGTTAATAGAGATATATCAAGTTTGACAAAGTACTATTAACTAACTATACTTATATATACGTGCGGTATTATATTGTAAAATGTAATCTGTCCCATTCACACCTTTTTACAAGCACACATCCCCACACAGAGATGTGACAGCGGCCGAGGTGGTGGTGGCGGCCGAGGCGGTGGCGGTGGTGGGTGGGGTGGCGGAGGTGGTCGTGGCGGTAACAATCACCGTGGTGGATCTATGGCCCGATCTGGACCAAGATCCGGGGGAGGAAAGGGAGGGTATTTCAATTACGGCATGTTGTCTGACCCCTGGCAGGGAATCAACGTGGAGGATAAACACACGTATAGGTTTGTGGAACAAGGACTCAAGTATTGGTGCTAATAAAATGTACTAGCCGAAACTATGTAATAACCATGTACAACCGACACAGAGAATATATGAGACACCCTGTATATCTCTTATTGATCTCCGTATTTTCAGGTCCCATATTTATGTGAGTGAAGCGTTTGCGGGATACTGTGCTAAACTACAGGGTAAACCTCGTAACAGTCGACCAAGTTCAAATCTAACAACCCCTGAACCTCCTAAAGATTCACCTACCTTCCCCGGTACATATAATAATAATAATAATAAAGATTTTGGCCACACGGCCAACTCGACATGTACCCTACGCAAAGAATGTCTAAACTCAATTCCATTTCCCAATATATAGCAGCTTTATTTTGTGCATTGTCCGGTTCCATTCAAACTTCCAAGCTGTGAAACATTTATTGTTTTGTGAATTTGTGTGTGTGCAAGATTTGTGTAACAGGTCATTGTAACACTTTGCTAGTTATACGTCTGTTTGTCGGAATGGTGGCGTGTGTGTGAGGGAAACTTATTGGGAAGTCACACATAATGGGAGGGATGTTTGTTTTTGGCATCTTTCTCCCTCTCTCTCTATCTCTATCTCTCTCTCTCTCTCTCTCTCTCTCACTCCCTCTCTGCCTCTCCCTTTTATGCTTTACACTGACGGAATGTATCACTAACACCCACATTTATCCAATTCTCAGGTCAACAGAAACTGATATCGGACCCCCTAGTTACCGATCCAGATGAGATCATCCTCGATGATGATGAAGATGATGAGGAAGAGGAAGATGAGGTGTTTGTGAAGAAAGAGGAAGAGAAGGAAGAAGAAGGGAGAATATCTGATGATGATGGAAATATAATGTTTTGAAGAGCTCAGATATTGGGGGACACTTTACACTTATAACACACACAATATGATCTTATTTAGTTCTCTGAACTTTGAGTCTAGAGGTGTTTAACCTATAATAGATGTGACTGGTTAGAGGTGTGACTAATTAGGCGAGTTTGGTTACAAAATAGTTACAGTTTTGATGATGTGTTTAGTAATTTATTTAATGCGATTGAGAAAATCAGAGAAAAATATTTGAGAGATAAAACTGCCGAAAGTTGTCCGTTTTTACAGCTACCTATTTTAATATCTCCCCCTACACTATGTTAACTTTAACCCCCAATACTTTAGCATGAATGAAAGTGCTCTTGAGAGGTCCTGTAGCAGTCCACAGAGCTTCAACACTACCTGGACACTCAATAGTACCCTGTTTACTGAGCATAGAGAGGAGGACATCCTACTGAGTCAAGACACAGGTACTGTAATTAAATATCAATATTAATTATCGATTATTATGTTGCAAAACTCTTGCTGAGTATTAAAAGTATGTGATTTGGTTTGCATAAAACAATATACAATGAGTTGGTACTGTACCTGTTTGAATATACCCCAAAAAGACTAAAGGAGGTTGATATATCTCTGTTTCAGGAATTCTCCACCTGATTGGACAGGATGTTTATAACGACCAACAGTTATTGAACACTATCAAGGTACATATAATGCAAATATTATCATCTGTTTTACCAGTGCTTTCAGTTGCTTTAAACCTGGTTTTATGTTGTTATCAAAAGTGTCTGTAGGGCTTCCGAGCTAAGGGCCAATGAAACAATCAATCAATCAATCAAAGAACCTCTCATGGAGGGGTCGCCGCTTTTATGGCAGTTATATAGAATTAGTCACGCTATGAATAAAAATAAACAATAAAACAAATAAAACAAATAAAACAACAAAACTTGTTGGAGCAGACTACTACCGGTAGAGTAGTACTCTGCATGTGTGTCCCTACTTCACACCAATATATTGTAGGATTTTATTATGCCTATAAGTTGTACCTGAAAACTTATAACACGAGACCGAAGGTCGAGTGTTATAAGTGCAACAATAATGATCCGAGACCACAGGTCGAGGCAGATTCTTGTACTTTAGTGCACGAGCCTGCGAGTGCCACTAAGTGTAACTACCTCACGAGCCTGCGAGTGATGTAGTTTTACTTTTTGACCGAGCCTGCGAGGTCTAAAAGTGTAAGAATCTGGGACATTATTGTTGACGTCAGGTACAACGAAAATATGCATAATAAAATTGCATTGTAAAAAAAACAAGAGTGAGAGACACTTTAGGGCGTAACAATAGAGCGAATTCATGATATGGTAGCAGGCAGAGAATAGAGATATCAGTATAAGATAAGATAACGCCTGAGATAGGTAAAGAGAGTGAGAGATTAGTGAGAGTGAGAGAGATAAAGAATGTGTGGGACGTGGGTCCGGGAGTTCGTAACTGTTATCTTGATCTCGGTGCTGCAACGGCTTGACAGTGTGAGAGAAGAAAGAGTGAGAGGGAGAGAGTTCGTACACGCTTATCTTTCCAACGGTTTTTAAGTGTGACAGAAACAGTGGAGTATGGAGTTCGAAGTGCAGCAGTGTTATAAGTTTTCATGTATCACTGGGGGTGTTATAAGTGAAAACTTATAACACTGGGGGGTGTTATAAGTGAAAACTTATAACACTGGGCAGTGTTATAAGTTGTACAAGCAGTGCTACCTAAAGAATTATATTATATCTCAAAATTTTACAATGTTGAAGTGTTTTGATTTTAAACAACCATTACTTGTACAATAACTTATGATATTGTACAAGGATATTATATCCTAAATCAGATACAAATTGCTCCCTTAACAATTAGCATCTGATAACAAATTACAACAGTATTATTTAGAGAAATTAAAAAGTGCATGTATACCCCCTCACCAGTATAATTATACTCTATAGGATTCTATGGCCAAAACCAAAACACAACAACCCTGATAATTACTTGTTGCTTTGCTGTGTATTTCTATTTCAACCAGGTTGATGTACTCCTTCATTTTCTGAATCTTAATCTCTTGGACGACCTGAAGATAACACACAATCATATCAATAAATCCTTTCCTTTGCGAAATAGAATCCGACATGATCTAGACAAACAATCTGTATTTTACCAAAATGGTAGATTACTTACCTTGTTAACCGAGATGCTATAAACCGTCCGTCGATCTGAAATGTGATGCCAGTTCACCCCATCCATGTAGATATCACAACCAATAGCCCGATCTGGGCAACCGTTATCCATCCGGTTGTAGATCATAACTCTTTCAATCAGATAGGGCTTGGCGAGGGTAACAGAAATCCAGGATAGAGCTGTCTTATTTGTTGAGAACCAGTGAGAACCAGTGGGCGTACTAAGAAAGTATTGTTACTATGTACAGTCGGGCCCCGATTTAACGGCACCCTCGGGGGGAAAGGGTTTTGTCCGTTAAATCGGGGTGTCCGTTAAATCGGCGTAGAGCATATTTGGCAAATAAACCCCTATTTTTGTCCAAAATGCTGTACTAAAACACCTTTAAGTGTTAAATGCAATGTCCATGTATTGTTTATATGATCATTTCTGATTAGAAAAAGAAAATAATTTTAAAAATATTTAAAAAAAGTTATGAAAAATTTTCTAAGGTATATCGACCACGTCCGAATCGTTTTTCGAATCAGTGCATCTTATCGCACATCCTGTCGCTAATTAGACGGTTCGAAACGAACCGATACGTGATCCCCATCGAATCGCAATTTTGACGCTTGATAAACTTGCGATTCGATGGCCCCATGGGGATCACATATCTGTTCGTTTTGAACCGTCTAATTACCGGCAAGACATGCAATAAGATGCATCGATTCGTAACACGATTCGGACGTGGTTGATATACCTTTGAAAAAAAATTCAAAAAATTTTCAAAAAAAAATGTTCAAAAAATTTTTGGGGGAAATTTATCCTGCCGTTAAATCGGGGTGCCGCTAAATCGGGGGCCGTTAAATCGGGGTCCGACTGTAGTACTAGAGATAGGAAGAAACGAGAAAGGATATTAATTTATCTAGACAGTGCTTCATTAATTTATTTAATGTTACATGTAGTCTAAATTAAAATCGTTATTAAAAGCATTTTTTTATTATTTTATAAGGCTATACTCACGTATTTCCATCGTGTAGATAAGATATGGGATTTTCTGCGTCGTAAGTTGAACTACTATTAAATAACGTTGCATTTTCCAAAGCTAGATTTACCGATTCTCTCAATGAAGCAGCGGTAAATACTGAAAAAGTTATGTACAGAAATCCGTATTCAAAGAATGTGTGGTATTTATTGAATTTTACCTGATGCAATGAAAACGATAGCAATGATACTCCTTCTTCTTGCCATAATAGCCCCGCAAACTATTCTTCGTGAAGCTCCAATCTTACAAGCTACAAAAAGAAGTGCTTAGAGATAGAGATGTAAATTAATTCGTACCTCAAAGAGCAAGAGCTAGAGCTTGTTTAACGAACACTAACTTTGCCTAGAGGAGGGGGGGAGGAGGGATGGGAGGGTTCAGAGGAAGAGAGAGAGAGAAGAGACGAGAGAGAGAGAGAGAGAGAGAGAGAGAGAGAGAGAGAGAGAGAGAGAGAGAGAGAGAGAGAGAGAGAGAGAGAGAGAGAGAGAGAGAGAGAGAGAGAGCAGAGAGAGAGAGAGAGAGGAGAGAGAGAGAGAGAGAGAGAGAGAGAGAGAGAGAGAGAGAGAGAGAGAGAGAGAGGAGAGAGAGAGAGAGAGAGAGAGAGAGAGAGAGAGAGAGAGAGAGAGAGAGAAGAGAGAGAGGAGAGAGAGAGAGAGAGGAGAGAGAGAGAGAGAGAGAGAGAGAGCAGAGAGGAGCGAGAGGAGAGATGAAGATAGAGAGCGAGTACTATAGCGAGTTTATAGCGGCTATAGAGAGGATAGATATCTCTCTCTACTCTCTGCTATCTCGATATCTCTCTATATCTCTCTCTCTATCTCACGCTCTATCTCTATCTTATCTCTCTCTCTATTCCCTCTCTCTATCTCTCTCTCTTTTTCTCTCTCTCTCTCTTTCTCTCTCCCTGTCTCTCTCCCTCTGACACACACTATCCACGTGTTTTTTTAACTTTTTATCTTCAATAATCTTCGCCATGTCTCTCACTTTTTTGGAGTGCCTTATAGCTATTGCTAATGGTCTTGTTGAGATGCAGTCTGTAGTCTGCAGTCTGTCTGTATGTCGGTCTGTCTGTCAACCCTAAAAATGTGCATTGATCATGATACCCACTTTTTGGAAAATGGAAATTTTATTTTGGAAACTTTTAGAAATGTTTAGAAGTTTTTAGGGGTTTTAGAGGTTTTAGAAGTTTTTAGAATTATGTCGGTTACCCAATACCAAGCTTATGACAAGTAATCTATAATGCAGTAATCTACAATGCATGTTTACGACAGTATGTACCTACACACGCTACATCCCTGACCTAGCTGAGGGGGGGGGAGGGTGTCTGTCGCAAAAATCATATCAGCTACTACCCTATTTTTTGATTTTTGAGATTTAAGGAAGATTTTCTAAATTACGTTTAAGATACTCAGTCTTTCGTCTTATTTTTGAGCTGAAAACCGAATCATAATATTAATCATACTATGTACTAGTAGGCCCGTTCGCCCTACGGGCGAATTTCGGGGAAATGGTAGCTGGATTAGGGAACGCTGACATCACCTGCACCATCCGTTCCTAGCCTATCTCTCACTTTCTCCCTACCCATGTTGTTGTACGCTCTGGGATTCCTGACAATGTCAAGGTGCGAATTTAAGAGATCAATGTCATGGAGGTGCAGTGCTGTTCCAGAAATTCATCGCGTGAAAACTTGGCCGCTATGTAGCCGATTCGGAGATTTCTATATTCGACTGGAGTAATCACCCTTGGGCGACGTTGGGTAAAGCTATCCGTAGTCGTTGATTGGCTCGCTTGAACACGTTGGCGTAATCTGTCATATTCTCTAGCCTGCTCTCTGACAGCAGCAGATCTTCCGGACCCAGATGACTGTTGCCGAATAGCGCTTGGGGTTGAAGAGTTAGACATCAGGACAAAAGTAAAAGAATGCACGTGCAGAATTGAATTTCCCCTTAGTACCCAAAACTGCAACTGGGAGTGAGGTTTCTAAGTTGCTCTAATAATTGCACGTGCAGGTGTAGTTGCTAGGTGATGTAGCACTGACAATTTGAATAGTAAGTAGTATGATTATTAAAGCAAATAGGGAAATCCCATGTCCCGTTTTTTTAACCAAATATGGCATTTTGCACGTGCAGGTTTAGAGGTGGAGTACTATAGCTGGAGTTGGGCCAGGGGTGGGAGCCGTTGCCAAGGATTGTTACTAATGTACTGCAGCTGCACGTGCAGCTGTTCTTGCGTTGTTTTTGTGTCACTGTTCCAGCTATATTATGCTCTCTTCAACAACCGTTGATATACGATTACGAAAGCGACAATTGGAGATCTCACCGCCATTCTCTACTTTTCCATACACTGAGGGGTTTAAATACAGCAACACCAAGAGAACTGAGAAGTGCAGAGACAACGAAAAAGACGTTGGAGGTTAGACAGAACCGGTGATCAATCCCAGATGAATACTGCAAACAGATGAAACGCGAGGAGTTTTAAAACTCGCAGCGATCCCACCTGAGCTCCTTTTACGGTGCATGTCAACAGTTCGACTGGTGATGTCAGTATTCCCTAATCCAGCTACCATTTCCCAGAAATTCGCCCGTAGGGCGAACGGGTTTACTAGTTTAGTGAATAATGTGAAATATTTTTGTTTTGGGGCACAAAGGCACAAAGCAGACGAATTTCAGTATTCAATACCAAGTTGTTACCCTCGACAACGCTCTTACCTCCTTTTCCCCCCTACCAGACATCTACACCCTACATCTATGTCTGCCACGAGGAGCCCCCGTGTACTGACATTTTCCACTTCTATTCCCGGCTTCAAGATGAGGAACGTTCTTCAACTGCCCAAAATTACTACATTACCCGAGATTTTGATACAATCTCACATCTTAGCAAGGAGATAAAACTCAAGTAAGATCTCGTTGTTATTTGTGTCTATGTTCGTTTCCTGGTCGCCCCTATTCATCCGTCCCTTGTTATATTTGTTGTCTGCAAGTATCACACTCAGTCGATGTACCAGCCTCATTCACTTGTTCTGAATTTCACCGTCGTGTTATGTTTGTAACGCGCGGATCACGGTAGAGAGAGTTGGTGGCGCGATATGACGCGCAGAGGCCCCCAACAAACCCCGCTCCCTCGCTTTGAAATGAAAATATGGGTCTCCTCACATGCATGTTTTATTTTGCATGTTAATGATCTAATGATTGGGTTCCACTAATTTGGTACTTATCTGTTTCCCACCAGGTTCAGAGGACCACCGGTTATTGAGTACTGTGTGCAGCACGACATTGTGAGTACTGAAACATTTATCAGTTATCATCCCGTTTTATTATTATACTGGTCACACAAACAAGTAACTACCCTTATTTCTTAATAAAAACGCTTCAAACATAACTTGACGTCTAGGGGGAAAAAAAGGCTAAGATCTTCAGTCAGGCATTATTCCACAATCCTCCTCCTACCCCCCTTAACAAACTCCTATCATTCTCTCACTTCCAGGGCTTGGCATCGATAAAGGGACACAAACTTTACAATATGTCAATGAGGGGTCTCTCCCTGTGCTTCTCCCATTTTGGCGACAGGGAACTCTTGGTATGTTTGGAATGTCTCGAGCTCCCTAGAACAAGGGAGGAGAGCTATTATAATCCCTCCTCCTCTGTTGAGTTATAAGTAGCTCTTTGGGTGCGGTATGTAGGCGACTTAGTTACTAGCCTTGTCAAACAGAGAAATCCTCCCTTCTGTAATCATTCAGGGTAGGAGTTGTTGAGTAACAGCACTATACTCAATAAGGGTAGTTGTTAGTACGTGAGATGTGGGTTTTACTGCCCACTTTCCCACCTTTTGATTTGTTTTTATTTAACCGCTGCTTCTGAAGCAGTGCTTCAGTTTTATCAGTTTTTACAACTGATCTTGTATCCATACCGATGCAATTGTAACACTAACATGCAGAAATACGTGAATACATTAGTTTAATTTAGTTTTCAATTATTTGCAATTGAAGGTAGTTTGTAACCCTGGTTATTTCCAGTCGCGGTTGTGTCGTATGGCCAAGTTCATGGGGGCACATGTTATGTCCAAATACCCAACTAATAACGATGATATAATTCTGATACCAATGAGAGCGGGGCAGGAGAAATATGAGGTAAATCACGGGAAATACGGGATTATAAGTTTCGAAAATAAATGATACTTGGACTTCAGGAGTCATTACATTTACAAGACATCTAGTTGTTCAGCTCAGTTTTCAATAAAGTTTCATCGCACTTCTAATATTATTCCCTTCATTCCAGACACACTTGGCACTAGGACGCCAAAGTAGGGCAATTAAACCCGACTGGATCAAAGACTGCTACGCCAGGAAAGATGACAGGTATAAAGGCATTTGCTCTTTTTAGGGTTTTTATACCACAACCATGTCTCCTCAATATCTCTGTCAGGGCATTGACAGCTGACCTTATTAGTATTTCTTTCAAATGGATTGTACGAGAACAGTGGTCAGAGCATTGGCCTGAGAGCAATAATTCAACTTTGTCTCTCGCACCAGTATCATGAAGTACAAACCAAGTCACCACAATAACTGATATATTAAGGCTAGTACTGAGACTCACAAACCTCCCCCTGATTCAGATTGTTGGACGCGGTGCAGCTATTCCAGGAGCAGTCCCATGTCTATGTATGCCCCATGTTTTATCGGATTAGTATACTTCTAGTGGGGTTCGATAGTGAAGGAGAGATCAACGAACTGGCATGCTGTTGTAAACAATACGGTATGTGGTTGATCTCACTTATTACCACCCCGTTACCTTGGTTACCATCCCGTTACCTTGGTTACCATCCCGTTACCTTGGTTACCATTGATTACAGGTGCTGAAGTAGCGAGTATCGCGGACGTTGGTAAAACCGTGATAACCCACGTTGTCATCAGCTCAGTAAAATGCACCGGGGAGAGCATCTACGATCTTTTACCCATTATTGAACGAGCTAAGGTGTCTGGGAGGGTCAAGAGAGACGGAGGACTGACAGCTGAATTGGTCACTGATGGGGTAAGAGATGATTTACTAGGATTACAATTCGTTTATATTTCACTTTGCCAAGTACCCTGAGGGGTGACTAATTCAAGACCACTTTATACAGTCGGACCCCGATTTAGTGGCCCCCGATTTAGTGGCACCCCGATTTAGTGGCACGATTTTTTTCCCCCAAAAATTTTTTTGATTTTTTTGTGAAATTTTTTTGAAAATTTTTCAAAGGAATACTTGCCACGTCCGAATCGTGTTTCGAATCAGTGAATCTTATCGTATGTCCTGCTGCTAATTAGACGGTTCGGAACGAACCGATACGTGATCCCCATGGGGCCATTGAATCACAAGTTCACCAAGCGTCAAAATTTCGATTCGATGGGGATCACGTTTCGATTCGTTCCGAACCGTCTAATTAGCAGCAGGATGAGGACATATTGCGATAAGATGCACCGATTCGAAACACGATTCGGACGTGGCTGGTATACCTTTCAAAAAAATTTTAAAACTTTTTTTTGCAAAATTTTACAGTACGATTGTCAATGCTTTGATCGGCGCTCCCCATAAATTTTGAGAGAAAAAGATATTTTGAAATTTTGATACTTCCTCACCCGCTTAGGGTGCCTCGATTTGGCATGGTATCACGTATCGGTTCGTTTGGGGGGGGGGGGGGGCGGCTGAAGTTTTTGAAGTTTGAAGTTTTCCACCCTACTTTTTGAGTTTTTGAAGTTGACTTCAAAAACTTCAAAAACTTCAAAAACTCTAAACTACTTTTATATGCTATCAGTGACTTTTATTACACTTGTTTAGGTTAGTTTCATGCTTAATACATATTGTGACAAAGTTATCCGGCCTTGTCTGCCCTTTTTCTACCACAAATTAGGATATTTACAATGATTCCTAGCCATGAAATCCAAGGCACAATTTGGTGTAAAAAATTTAATTTTTTTGTAAAAACAAATTTAATTTTCATTCTATAACTCAAAAAATTGCCTAGAAAATGCTAAGAAAGTGTAAAAATTATGATGTAAATTTTCAAATTTTTTTTTGGGGCCACACCCTTTTTGCCAATTTCACAAAATGCAAATTTTTTATGTAGGGAGTAGTGAAAAAACTATGGACACTAAAATCATCAGCGGCCTCGAGTTAGTGGGGGTACGTGCCAAAATGAAGTCTCCACCTCATCTAATTCGAGGGATAATGGGATATTTTCATAATTGTGTGTGTGCGCATGACTTATTTTTGGGCTAGACCAGTTTTGATGGTTTCTGAGTGTCTATAGGATTTTTAAAGGGGTGTATCTTGTTCGGAATATGCAAGTTTATATAAGAGTTATGAAGCAACATACCTATCTCCAACGGTTGAGGAGATATGAGTTTTTGAAGTTTTTGAAGTTTTCCACCTTAAGTTTTTGTTTGAAGTTTTTGAAGTCGACTTCAAAAACTTCAGCCGGCCCCCCCGTTCGTTTCGAACCCGCTAATTAGACAGGACATCCAGTA
Source organism: Hormiphora californensis (assembly GCA_020137815.1). Lineage (NCBI taxonomy): Eukaryota > Metazoa > Ctenophora > Tentaculata > Cydippida > Pleurobrachiidae > Hormiphora > Hormiphora californensis. The sequence continues at coordinate 1,416,206 of CM035362.1, read as the reverse complement.
AGCTGCACCGATTCGAAACACAAATCGGACGGGCTAGTATAACTTAGAAAATTTTTCACAATTTTTTTGAAAACATTATTTTATAGTTTTCTATTTCTAATCAGAAATGATCATGTCATCAATACATGAATATTGCATATAACAGTTAGAGGTGTCTTTAGTCTTAGTATAGCATTTTGGGCATAAAATATGTTTTTATGGGCCAAATATGGATCTCCCCGATTTAGTGGCACCCCGATTTAGTGGCAGGATTTTTTTCCCCCGAGGATGCCACTAAATCGGGGTCCGACTGTAATTGTTATTGTTAGGTAGTAGGCAGTGCTTACTAGGCACTCACTAATATTTCTTCTTTTTTGTGAGACAACATTGTAATGACTCGAACTCCCCAAAACTAATAGTATAACAACCTTCAGTGGGTATGGGAGTGCCTCTCCGCACACACTTACATCTGTACCAAGTCCTATCTGGTGGACCCAGCAATGCTGGCTAGAAAACGGAAAGCGGAACCAGGACTACCACCTAATAAGAGGTAATCAGTATCTTTGATTATTAATTAGCAAAATAATATGAGTTATGTTTCATTAAAAATGATTCAATTTAAAATTACTCAAAACCATTCATTCAAAAGTGTTCATATAATCATGTCTCTTGTTTAACAGTGTCTCTATTTGCAGGGCAGCGGAGCTGATGAATGGTTCGATAATCGCCAACAAATCCATTGATAACATTGACCTCTCTTCCTCGCCAGTACGTAGTAATTAGTGATTAGTTAATTGGTTAATTGGTAATTGATTAATTGGATGAGAATTGTTAGAGGAGGACAGCAGTGTAAACATTGTATCCCCCCCCCCCCGAATCAATGGGTGTCAATATTTGCCATCATATTGACCCCATTTTGTTTACTAAAAAAATTACCCAAGCCCAAATGGATTTTATCAAAACATACAAACGTGCCCTCAATGATTTTCCCATAAACCAACTTACTGGTAGAATCTTTCCCGTACAATTCAATCTCCAAAAGATTAATGTACTCATTCATCTTTTGAATGGTAAACGTCTTTCCTATCTGTAAAAGGAGAGGTGTTTAATAGTAATGTAACACTGAAATGTGGAGGTTATTTAGAGACCAAGAGCGCATTTCCTACCTTGTCAATTGGTATATCGTACTCTACTTGGATATTTGGAATCGTGTACACCGCTACTGAATCAACTAGAATCTCACAACCAATAGCCCTAGAGTCAAAATCCCATCCCTCATTCCCCCTATTTGTTATGACAGTTTTCTCCAGATAGTAGTCCTTGTCAAGGGTAATGATAAACCAGGATAGGTATCCTAGTTTGTCAGTTGCGCACCACTTATCAGGATTACTTGTCCTGCGGGGTAGGTGGTTAGCGGGGTGGGTGGTTAGCGGGGTGGGTGGTTAGCGGGGTGGGTGGTAGTGCGGGGTGGGTGGTGTGCGGGGTGGGTGGTGTGCGGGGTGGGTGGTTAGCGGGGTGGGTGGTGTGCGGGGTGGGTGGTTAGTGCGGGGTGGGTGGTTAGCGGGGTAGGGTGGTTAGCGGGGTGGGTGGTTAGTGGTGTGGGTGGTTAGCGGGGTGGGTGGTTAGCGGGGTGGGTGGTTAGTGGTTGGGTGGTGTGCGGGGTGGGTGGTTAGCGGGGTGGGTGGTTAGCGGGGTGGGTGGTTAGTGGTGTGGGTGGTTAGTGGTGTGGGTGGTTAGCGGGGTGGGTGGTGTGCGGGGTGGGTGGTTAGCGGGGTGGGTGGTTAGCGGGGTGGGTGGTGTGCGGGGTGGGTGGTTAGCGGGGTGAGTGGTTAGTGGTGTGGGACTCCTAGTTTGTGTGTTGAGCACCATTTATCAGGATTACTTGTCCTACGGGGTGGGTGGTTAGCGGGGTGGGTGGTTAGCGGGGTGGGTGGTGTGCGGGGTGGGTGGTGTGCGGGGTGGGTGGTTAGTGGGGTGGGTGGTTAGCGGGGTGGGTGGTGTGCGGGGTGGGTGGTTAGCGGGGTGGGTGGTTAGTGGTGTGGGTGGTTAGTGGGGTGCATGGGTGGATCTAGTTATAAGTCGGCTGGTGTCGCTGAGCGGAGAAACGTAGTTCAGAGGACTAAGTGTAAAGCGGTGTGTGTACGAGTGTAGGAGTGGTTTAGGTGGTCGTTAAGGGGGTAGGTGTGTTGTGTGGTGTGTGGTCAGGGGTTAGGAAGGGGATAGCAGTGGTTTGTCGAGTCTGGATGGTAGGGGAAACTAGAATTATGGTGGGGTTAAATCTGATAGTGAATGATAAAACGTCTTAAAAAATGTGATATACAGTGTGATAAATGTCAGAAGTAGGTTAGTTGGCTGATGGGCCGTATCAGGGGATTGGAAAGTGCGGTTTGGTATCGGGTGGTGGTTTCGGGGTAAGGTCGGGTTGTATGTAGGGGGGGGTTTTTAGTGTTATGGTTGTCTCACTTGAGGTGGTGTAGCGGGGCGTGTGTTGTGTTGGTGACACCTACTACTGATTATGATGCTGGTAGTGAGAATAAGTGTCGTCGAGCTAGATTAGTGGAGGAGATATCAGTCCCGTACAATTCAATCTCTAAAAGATTGATGAACTCATCCATCTTTTGAATGGTGAACGTCTTTCCTATCTGTAAAAGGATCAAAGGTGTTTAATAGTAATGTGGAGACCAAGAGCGCATTTCTTACCTTGTCAATTGGTATATCGTACTCCACTTGGATATTTGGAATCTTGTACACCGCTACTGAATCAACTAGAATCTCACAACCAATAGCCCTAGAATCATGACCCCATCCCTCATTTCCCCTATTTGTTATGACAGTTTTCTCTAGATAGTAGTCCTTGTCAAGGGTAATGATAAACCAGGATAGGACTCCTAGTTTGTGTGTTGAGCACCATTTATCAGGATTACTTGTTCTGCGGGGTGGGTGGTTAGCGGGATGAGTGGTTAGCGGGATGCATGAGTGGATCTAGTTATAGAACATCGCTAGATCTCGCTAGAGCAACGCTAGATCTCAGATACAAATAAGTTTAAAAGATCGATCAATCAAATTGACCTACTTTATTCCATCATAAAGATGGGTTAGAGGTTTGTTTGTTGTATCCCACAATGAGCTAGAAGAGAATACAGCATGTTCTGTCCGAGCTAGATTAGTGGAGAAAACTCCAGAATCTGGCAGAGGGTTACAATCTGAAATAGTAAAATGACTAAAATACGTTCTAACAGACTATAACATGTATAAACAACATTCCAAACTAAAGTCAAATGATGAATAACTCATATACCTATCTGACAGAAAATGAGGAGAAAGAGTATGGCATAAATCATTTTCCTGATTGCTCTTGGATGTCGTATCCGCTAAAAGTCAGGGGATTCAGAGATGAAAAACTGCATTAAAACGTTCTTGATTCTGAATTCAGTATCTGGTAAAAACACTAGCCGAGCAAAAGGATGGAGCAGAAAAAAGTTATGTGTTACGGCAGGATACTTAGAGAGCTAAAATTATATCTCTAAAAACTGGGAGTCACGAGAGGACCGATTAGCTCAAGGAGAGCTAATCGGTCATGATGACCGTCATCTCGTGACTCCCCGTTCTCTCCCTATCAAGAGTAACAAGTTCTCTGATCCTCTCCCCCGTGCCTTACCCTTTTTGTGCCCAGCGTGCAGTAAGCTGTACCCCTCAGAGGACTCTTCTCTCTCTCTATATCCTTAAGACTCTCCCAAACCAATTACTGATGATTCAACCCCTAAGCTTACTCTTGCCTTTAAGTGGGGTAAGTGGTTAGATAAAGTTTATCTAACCACTTACCCCACTTAACTCTTCTGGGAAAAATTCTCGTGAAAGATAAGTGATGAAAGATAAGTGTGTCATTAGCTTAGAACAGCATATGCGCGTCTAGAGGGTGAAAGAGGACAGTTTAAGTAGAGTTGTAGAAAAAAAGAAGCTGAAAAAGTACAGCAGTGCAATAAGTACAGCAATGCTTACAGTTGCCCATATACCGGGTACCTCGATTTACCGGGAAAATCCTTTCACCCGTGCATCCCGGTCAATGGGAATCCCCCCCCCCCCCCGAATCAATGGGTGTCAATATTTGCCATCATATTGACCCCATTTTGTTTACTAGAAAATTACCCGAGCCCAACCGGAGTTTACCCAAACATAAAAACGTGCCCTCAATGATTTTCCCATGAACCAACTTACTAATGGTAGAATCTATCCCGTACAATTCAATCTCTAAAAGGTTGATCCACTCATTCATCTTTTGAATGGTGAACGTCTTTCCCATCTGTAAAGTGTAAAAGGATCAAAGGTGTTCAGTAGTAATGCAACACTGAAATGTGGAGGTTATTTAGAGACCAAGAGCGAATTTCCTACCTTGTTAATTGCTATATCGTACTCTACTTGGATGTTTGGAATCGTGTACACCGCTATTGAATCAACCAGAATCTCACAACCAATAGCCCTAGAATCATAACCATGTCCCTCATTCTCCCTATTTGTTATGACAGTTTTCTCCAGATAGTAGTTCTTATCAAGGGTAATGATAAACCAGGATAGGTCTCCTAGTTTGCGAGTTGAGCACCACTTATCAGGATTACTTGTTCTGCGGGGTGGGTGGTTAGCGGGGTGGGTGGTTAGCGGGATGAGAGGTCAGTGGGGTGCATGGGTGGATCTAGTTATAGAACATCGCTAGATCTCGCTAGAGCAACGCTAGAGCAACGCTAGATCTCGGATACAAATAAGTTTGAAAGATCGATCAATCAACTAGACCTACTTTATTCCATCATAAAGATGGGTTAGAGGGTTGTTTGTTGGATCCCACAATGAGCTATAAGAGAATACAGCATGTTCTGTCCGAGCTAGATTAGTGAAGGAGGTATCAGTCCCGTACAATTCAATCTCTAAAAGATTGATGAACTCATTCATCTTTTGAATGGTGAACGTCTTTCCTATCTGTAAAAGGAGAGGTGTTTAATAGTAATGCAACACTGAAATGTGGAGACCAAGAGCGCATTTCTTACCTTGTCAATTGGTATATCGTACTCCACTTGGATATTTGGAATCTTGTACACCGCCACGGAATCAACTAGAATCTCACAACCAATAGCCCTAGAATCATAACCCTGTCCCTCATTCCCCCTATTTGTTATGACAGTTTTCTCCAGATAGTAGTCCTTGTCAAGGGTAATGATAAACCAGGATAGGACTCCTAGTTTGTGTGTTGAGCACCATTTATCAGGATTACTTGTCCTGCGGGGTAGGTGGTTAGATAGAACATCACGGCCGACACTCAAAAAGGCCTTGAAGCAACGCTAGATCTCGGATACAAATAAATCAGCTTGATTCATGAAGTAAACCTACTTGATTCCATCATAAAGATGGGTTAAAGGGTTGTTATTTAGATCCCACAATGAGCTAGATGAGAATATAGCATGTTCTGTCCGAGCTAGATTAGTGAAAGAAGTTGCTGTTCTGACTACTGGCTGTGAGTTAACCACAGGATCAGGATCAACCACAGGCTCAGGATCAACCACAGGATCAGGATCAACATAATGATCAGGGTCAACCACAGGTTCAGGATCAACCACTGGATCAGGATCAACCACAGGATCAGGATCAACCACAGGATCAGGGTCAACCACAGGTTCAGGATTAACCACAGGTTCAGGATCAACCACAGGTTCAGGATTAACCACAGGTTCAGGATCAACCACAGGTTCAGGATTAACCACAGGCTCAGGACCAACCACTGGGTCAGGATCAACCACAGGATCAGGATCAACCACAGGATCAGGATCAACCACAGGTTCAGGGTCAACCACAGGTTCAGGATCAACCACAGGATCAGGATCAACCACAGGATCAGGGTCAACCACAGGATCAGGGTCAACCACAGGATCAGGATCAACCACAGGTTCAGGATCAACCACAGGATCAACCACAGGATCAGGGTCAACCACTGGATCAGGATCAACCACAGGATCAGGGTCAACGACAGGATCAGGTTCAACCACAGGATCAGGATCAACCACAAGGTCAGGGTCAACCACAGGTTCAGGATCAACCACAGGTTCAGGATTAACCACAGGCTCAGGATCAACCACTGGATCAGGATCAACCACAGGATCAGGATTCAACCACAGGGTCAGGATCAACCACAGGATCAGGATCAACCACAGGATCAGGATCAACCACAGGATCAGGATCAACCACAGGATCAGGATCAACCACTGGATCAGGATCAACCACAGGCTCAGGATCAACCACAGGCTCAGGATCAACCACAGGATCAGGATCAACTACAGGATCAGGATCAACCACAGGCTCAGGATCAACCACAGGTTCAGGATCAACCACAGGCTCAGGATCAACCACAGGCTCAGGATCAACCACAGGATCAGGATCAACTACAGGATCAGGATCAACCACAGGCTCAGGATCAACCACAGGTTCAGGATCAACCACTGGATCAGGATCAACCACAGGTTCAGGATTAACCACAGGTTCAGGATCAACCACAGGATCAGGGTCAACCACAGGCTCAGGATCAACCACAGGTTCAGGATCAACCACAGGCTCAGGATCAACCACAGGTTCAGGATCAACCACTGGATCAGGATCAACCACAGGATCAGGATCAACCACAGGATCAGGATCAACCACATGATCAGGATCAACTACAGGATCAGGATCAACCACAGGATCAGGATCAACCACAGGATCAGGGTCAACCACAGGATCAGGGTCAACCACTGGATCAGGATCAACCACAGGATCAGGATCAACCACAGGATCAGGATCAACCACTGGATCAGGATCAACCACAGGATCAGGATCAACCACATGATCAGGATCAACCACAGGTTCAGGATCAACCACAGGATCAGGGTCAACCACAGGTTCAGGATCAACCACAGGTTCAGGATCAACCACAGGTTCAGGATCAACCACAGGATCAGGGTCAACCACAGGATCAGGATCAACCACAGGATCAGGATCAACCACAGGATCAGGATCAACCACAGGATCAGGATCAACCACAGGATCAGGATCAACCAGGGATCAACCACAGGATCAGGATCAACCACAGGATCAGGATCAACCACATGGATCAGGATCAACCACAGGATCAGGATCAACCACAGGATCAGGATCAACCACAGGATCAGGATCAACCACAGGATCAGGATCAACCACAGGTTCAGGATCAACCACAGGATCAGGATCAACCACAGGATCAGGATCAACCACAGGATCAGGATCAACCACAAGGTCAGGATCAACCACAGGATCAGGATCAACCACAGGATCAGGATCAACCACAGGATCAGGATCAACCACAGGATCAGGATCAACCACAGGTTCAGGATCAACCACAGGATCAGGATCAACCACAGGATCAGGATCAACCACAGGATCAGGATCAACCACAGGATCAGGATCAACCACAGGATCAGGATCAACCACAGGATCAGGATCAACCACAGGATCAGGATCAACCACAGGATCAGGATCAACCACAGGATCAGGATCAACCACAGGTTCAGGATCAACCACAGGATCAGGATCAACCACAGGATCAGGATCAACCACAGGATCAGGGTCAACCACAGGTTCAGGATCAACCACAGGATCAGGGTCAACCACAGGATCAGGATCAACCACAGGTTCAGGATCAACCACAGGTCAGGATCAACCACAGGATCAGGATCAACCACAGGATCAGGATCAACCACAGGATCAGGATCAACCACAGGTTCAGGATCAACCACAGGATCAGGATCAACCACAGGATCAGGATCAACCACAGGATCAGGATCAACCACAGGCTCAGGATCAACCACAGGATCAGGATCAACCACAGGATCAGGATCAACCACAGGATCAGGATCAACCACAGGATCAGGATCAACCACAGGATCAGGATCAACCACAGGATCAGGATCAACCACAGGATCAGGATCAACCACAGGATCAGGATCAACCACAGGATCAGGATCAACCACAGGATCAGGATCAACCACAGGATCAGGATCAACCACAGGATCAGGATCAACCACAGGATCAGGATCAACCACAGGATCAGGATCAACCACAGGATCAGGATCAACCACAGGATCAGGATCAACCACAGGATCAGGATCAACCACAGGATCAGGATCAACCACAGGGATCAGGATCAACCACAGGATTCAGGATCAACCACAGGTTCAGGATCAACCACAGGTTCAGGATCAACCACAGGTTCAGGATTAACCACAGGATCAGGGATCAACCACTGGGTCAGGATCAACCACAGGATCAGGATCAACCACAGGTTCAGGATCAACCACAGGATCAGGATCAACCACAGGATCAGGATCAACCACAGGCTCAGGATCAACCACAGGCTCAGGATCAACCACAGGTTCAGGATCAACCACAGGATCAGGATCAACCACAGGATCAGGATCAACCACTGGATCAGGATCAACCACAGGATCAGGATCAACCACAGGATCAGGATCAACCACAGGCTCAGGATCAACCACAGAGTCAGGATCAACTACAGGATCAGGATCAACCACAGGCTCAGGATCAACCACAGGTTCAGGATCAACCACAGGTCAGGATCAACCACAGGATCAGGGATCAACCACAGGATCAGGATCAACCACAGGATCAGGATCAACCACAGGATCAGGATCAACCACAGGATCAGGATCAACCACAGGATCAGGATCAACCACAGGTTCAGGATCAACCACAGGATTCAGGATCAACCACAGGATCAGGATCAACCACAGGATCAGGATCAACCACAGGATCAGGATCAACCACAGGATCAGGATCAACCACAGGATCAGGATCAACCACAGGATCAGGATCAACCACAGGATCAGGATCAACCACAGGATCAGGATCAACCACAGGATCAGGATCAACCACAGGATCAGGATCAACCACAGGATCAGGATCAACCACAGGATCAGGATCAACCACAGGATCAGGATCAACCACAGGATCAGGATCAACCACAGGATCAGGATCAACCACAGGATCAGGATCAACCACAGGATCAGGATCAACCACAGGTTCAGGATCAACCACAGGATCAGGATCAACCACAGGATCAGGATCAACCACAGGATCAGGATCAACCACAGGATCAGGATCAACCACAGGATCAGGATCAACCACAGGATCAGGATCAGGGTCAACCACAGGATCAGGGTCAACCACAGGATCAGGATCAACTACAGGCTCAGGATCAACCACAGGATCAGGATCAACCACAGGATCAGGATCAACCACAGGATCAGGATCAACCACAGGATCAGGATCAACCACAGGATCAGGATCAACCACAGGATCAGGATCAACCACAGGATCAGGATCAACCACAGGATCAGGATCAACCACAGGATCAGGATCAACCACAGGCTCAGGATCAACCACAGAGTCAGGATCAACCACAGGATCAGGATCAACCACAGGATCAGGATCAACCACAGGATCAGGATCAACCACAGGATCAGGATCAACCACAGGATCAGGATCAACCACAGGATCAGGATCAACCACAGGATCAGGATCAACCACAGGATCAGGATCAACCACAGGATCAGGATCAACCACAGGATCAGGATCAACCACAGGATCAGGATCAACCACAGGATCAGGATCAACCACAGGATCAGGATCAACCACAGGATCAGGATCAACCACAGGATCAGGATCAACCACAGGTCAGGATCAACCACAGGATCAGGATCAACCACAGGATCAGGATCAACCACAGGATCAGGATCAACCACAGGATCAGGATCAACCACAGGATCAGGATCAACCACAGGATCAGGATCAACCACAGGATCAGGATCAACCACAGGATCAGGATCAACCACAGGATCAGGATCAACCACAGGATCAGGATCAACCACAGGATCAGGATCAACCACAGGATCAGGATCAACCACAGGATCAGGATCAACCACAGGATCAGGATCAACCACAGGATCAGGATCAACCACAGGATCAGGATCAACCACAGGATCAGGATCAACCACAGGATCAGGATCAACCACAGGATCAGGATCAACCACAGGATCAGGATCAACCACAGGATCAGGATCAACCACAGGATCAGGATCAACCACAGGATCAGGATCAACTACAGGATCAGGATCAGGATCAACTATAGGATCAGGATCAACCACAGGATCAGGATCAACCACAGGATTAGGATCAACCACAGGATCAGGATCAACCACAGGATCAGGATCAACCACAGGATCAGGATCAACCACAGGATCAGGATCAACCACAGGATCAGGATCAACCACAGGATCAGGATCAACCACAGGATCAGGATCAACCACAGGATCAGGATCAACCACAGGATCAGGATCAACCACAGGATCAGGATCAACCACAGGATCAGGATCAACCACAGGATCAGGATCAACCACAGGATCAGGATCAACCACAGGATCAGGATCAACCACAGGATCAGGATCAACCACAGGATCAGGATCAACCACAGGATCAGGATCAACCACAGGTTCAGGGATCAACCACAGGATCAGGATCAACCACAGGATCAGGATCAACCACAGGATCAGGATCAACCACAGGATCAGGATCAACCACAGGATCAGGATCAACCACAGGATCAGGATCAACCACAGGATCAGGATCAACCACAGGATCAGGATCAACCACAGGATCAGGATCAACCACAGGATCAGGATCAACCACAGGATCAGGATCAACCACAGGATCAGGATCAACCACATGGATCAGGATCAACCACAGGATCAGGATCAACCACAGGATCAGGATCAACCACATGATCAGGATCAACCACAGGATCAGGATCAACCACAGGATCAGGATCAACCACAGGATCAGGATCAACCACTGGATCAGGATCAACCACAGGATCAGGATCAACCACAGGTTCAGGATCAACCACAGGTTCAGGATCAACCACAGGATCAGGGTCAACCACAGGATCAGGATCAACCACAGGATCAGGATCAACCACAGGATCAGGATCAACCACAGGCTCAGGATCAACCACAGGATCAGGATCAACCACAGGCTCAGGATCAACCACAGGATCAGGATCAACCACAGGATCAGGATCAACCACAGGCTCAGGATCAACCACAGGTTCAGGATCAACCACAGGATCAGGATCAACCACAGGATCAGGGTCAACCACAGGATCAGGATCAACCACAGGATCAGGATCAACCACAGGTTCAGGATCAACCACAGGTTCAGGATTAACCACAGGCTCAGGATCAACCACTGGATCAGGATCAACCACAGGATCAGGATCAACCACAGGATCAGGATCAAACACAGGATCAGGATCAACTACAGGATCAGGATCAACCACAGGCTCAGGATCAACCACAGGATCAGGATCAACCACAGGCTCAGGATCAACCACAGGTTCAGGATCAACCACTGGATCAGGATCAACCACAGGATCAGGATCAACCACAGGATCAGGATCAACCACATGTTCAGGATCAACCACAGGATCAGGATCAACCACAGGATCAGGATCAACCACAGGATCAGGATCAACCACAGGATCAGGATCAACCACAGGATCAGGGTCAACCACTGGATCAGGATCAACCACAGGATCAGGATCAACCACAGGATCAGGATCAACTATATTTGGCTCGATGGGATCCTTTTCATTTTGTTCAACTCCAAGGTCTGGCAGAGAGCTACAATCTGAAATAGTGAAATCAATAAACTACGTTCTAACAGGCTATAAATAACATTCTAAGTAAAATTCAAATGATGAATATCTCATACCTGTCCGACAGAAAATGAGGAGAAAGAGTATGGTATAAATCATTTTTCTGATTGCTCTTGGATAACGTTTTCTCTAATATAAAAAACAAAGTTAAGCCCTAAGGGATTTAGAAATGAAAATGTACACTAAAATGTTATTGATATAATTCTGAATTCAGTATCTGGTATTACTTCAAAAATAAAATATGCCACTGGTAAAAACACTAGCTGATCTTGGAGAAAGAGATCTCTCGATGGCAGTTCGTAGCACTTTGGAGAGCAAAAGGATGGAGCAAACAAAAAGTGTTATTGCTATTCTAAGCACGATTTTTAGAGAGCTCCAAGCTACAATAAATCACTACACATAGCTTGCCCTCTCTAGCTCTTTTTGAGCTTATCGGTCCTCCCAGTTTTCTCCCTATCAAGAGTAACATGTTCTCTGATCCTCTCCCCCGTGCTGTTTCCCATTTTTGTGCTGAGCGTGTAGTAAGCTGTACCTCTCAGTTAGAAGATTCTTCTCTCTCTCTAGCTTCCCTTCTCTCCCGAACCAATGACTGATAACCCCAAAGCTTATATAATTACTCTTCCCTCTCTTCCCATCTAACCACTTAACTCCTTTGGAATAAATAAAATTATCGTGAAGAGAAACAGTGGTCATCCGATATAATCCGACGTAGGATTCGACCAGATGAGAGAGACCCGCTGCACTTAGCAAATGCTGTTGCGCTTCAACTCTTCGTTCTCCTTAGTCTTTACGTCTCTCTCACGACGAATGCGCACTTCAAATTCCACGTCGAATCCCACGTCGAGCTGTGACAATTATGTCGCATGATCACTGTAATTGTCATGCACGTCTAGTGGGTTAAAATGCTTCACCCGGCACCCCCAACCCCCATATAATACCGGGCACCTCAATTTACCGGGGGAAACTGTTTCCCCGATCGGCCGAGCATCCTTGTCAATCGGGGTCTGACAAGAGTTAGTTGACAAGAGCATTCTTAATTGGGCCTTATTGGTTACAGCCATGAATCCAAAATCGTAAATCATCTTAGGAACGGAGTAGTAAATATAGGGGCGCCCAAATGTGTGTCCTTGCATTCTAAGTGTTAAAGGAAGGGAGAGAAATCAGCGAAGTATATAGATCTAGATCATATGGGAATACAGACAATAAGAGAGTGAAAATGAAAGAGAGCAGACTGAATCAGCAGATGAGAGCGAGAGCTAACGGGACTCAGCTGATTTAGCTAGATTTAGCTGGTGGGAATCGGGATAGAGGACAGTTTAGATAGAGAGATGTAGAAAAAAAGAAGCAGAAAAAAACAGCAAAGCAATAAGTACAGCAATGCTTACAGTTACCCATATACCGGGCACCTCGATTTACCGGGAAAGTTCTTCCCCCCCCCCCCCCCGAGCATCCCGCTGATCCCGGTCAATGGGAATCCAACTCTATCAATTATATCTATCTATCTACTCAGCTACAATTGATTACACTAGTAAGCCCGCTCGCCCTACGGGCGAATGTCGGGGATGGTCAATGGTCATACAGTAAACTAAGCAAATAGTGTAGTATCATTTGAAATTTTTTAAATCAGTAAATTAACCACAGCGATTCTTTCGACAGAAAAACCACGGGTCCTCTTTTGCCAGGTCCTGAAGTATTTTATGAAGGAGCACATTTGCAAAATACTTTCACGTATTACTGCCATTTCTTATTAGTGCCATTGATACTTTGTTATTACGTGTGTTGACAACATTTTTTCCCTGCCCGGGTGGATGCCCGAAGGGCATCCACCCGGATGATCGTTTTAGCACGTGTGCTAAAAAGATCATAAAGGGTTTAGAAATCTCGGATTTGAAATAGTAACTCGAGCGTGGTCAAAATCGCGTGTGTCACGGTAGCAGCATAGTAACTGCTCCTTCATAAAATCAAATAACTGTTTTGATGAAATATGATGTCAGGACGCTTATTTTTCAAAGCTGTGCGCGGCGCTCACAACACTGTTGCTGAAGGGGTGAGGGTAGAGTAAAACAGCTGTGTAACTGCATACATACAGGACGCATGCATCTCACATTGTGACCAAGCCTTGATATTGTGATACTGATAGTGTGATACTGATCCTGTCGACGGAGGGCAGGGAAACACCGCATTATGAATACATAATGCAATAATTCTTGTTTGAATAATAATCACCTCTTTTGTAGGATTCTATCACGTAGTCTATAGGCGTCAGCGTCAGTTTGGGACATATGGCTCCTCCAAACTCGCTGGCGATTGTGTTGAAGTTGAGTAGTCATGTTCACGAAACGTGGTAAACAGGGGGTGAACAGATCAAATCGAGCAAACGATCAATCACACAACCGGCAGAGAGATGAATCAAGGATGCACGTGCAGTTTAAGGCTCAAGCTGGCAGGCTGCCAGGGTCCCTCTAGGGACAACACGTGCAAAAGGCCATTTCCAGGAATTTTGTGCCATATTTGGTAAAAAAACCATCACCCATCATTTCCCTATTTGCTTTAATAATAGTATGATTTAGATATCTTAAATTGGACCTAATTGGGCTCTACTCCCGCTCTACTCAGCTACATAACAATTGATTACAATTTTGCAGGTCCCAGAGAAGAGAGACATGATAATCTCTGAATTCATTCGAACGGAGGAAAGTTATGTTGAACATTTACGAATCATAGAAAAGGTAATTTGTGGCTCCAAACTGTTCTAACTCCTTCTTGGTGTGGTGAAAGAAGACTCCAAGCTGGAGTCCAAGTTGTTCTAACCCTTACTAACCTAAGGGCCTTAGATTGGTGCAGTGGTGAAAGAGGCAAGACGGAAATAGGATTTTGATAGTATTGATTCTCTTGTTGATACTCCCAAGTTCATACCCTTACCTTTATAAAATATTTTTGTCCCTCTCCAACTAAACTATCTTTTAACCTGCCCCTCTCCTCCCAGAACTACTACACCCAAATCTACAAGGCTGTCTGGGATGAAACAGCCCCCGCTCACAACCATATTTCTATCCTGGATAACTATCGTATTTTCAACAAGATTCCTCCTATTAGAATTGCACACGAGGCATTGGTTCAGCATCTTCGTAAGTGACTTACTAAATGGTTGCCATAGTTACTAAATGGTTACCATAGTTACTAAATGGTTGTCATACTACATTCCTGTTTCTTCGACCCGGTTCGGAAAGGGAAGTCTTTTGTGAGACAACGAGTATCTCTCGTTTTCCCTTATTCCCTCCCTACCAGTACGGTGTGCAAGTTGAAACAACCCATTCCAATCTCCACCCTCCCCTTTCAGGTCTCTACGAGAAGCGGCAAGAAGAACAAAAGATAGAGGAGATTAGGGCAAGTAAAACCCGGCAAAGTATCTCAACCTCACCTGCCCAGCTCAGTTTTGGAAGGATACTCCTGAACTGGGTGGGAAGGGAGTTGAGCAGTGATGGAAGATTGGTGGAGATTAGGGAGATGAGCGCTGCACACCGGGACAGGATCCTAGAGGGATTTAGGTGAGTTACTGGGAAGATGGAGGGTCATTGTGGGGTGACATCCTGGTAGTAGATCAAAGATAATGAAGTCAAAAGAGTTTAGGAAATGTGAACATCTCCATCTCATCCTCTCACTCCTCCATTCCCTCTCCTCTCTCACTGAGGAGGAGGGTGAGTGGTTGACTTTGAGAGACTCTCAACCACTCACCCTTCCCCTCCCTCACTCTTCCTCCTCTTCCTCTTCTCTTCTTCCCCCCACACCCTTCATTCCTCCTCTTCTTCCACTACATTCTCCCCAGTTACGGAAGGAACGAGTACAAGGATTACCACATGACGAAACAACAGCGAGACAGCACAGCCGGGGCACGAAAACCTAGTGGGGAGGCATCAGGAGATAGGAACACACAAATCGATGTTTTGGTAAGTGATTAATTTAAATGAGTGATGATGAAGTAAAATATAAGGGTACCCCATCTTATTCTCAAGTTGTTAGGACTCGTACAATATAAAGTAGAGGTTGAACTAAGTTTTATCATGTTTTCAGAAAGTCTACACCTCGTATCTGACAGCTAAAGAGGATATCAGTTCAATGATTGGTCGATTTGAGGCAAGCAACTACCGGTATGTTATGTATAAGATCCTCCTTAAATATCTTTCAAACTCTCTGATGTTCAAATGCTTACCTTAACCTACAGATCTGCAATTACGTACTCCCCTGGGCCTGTAATTTAGAACCCCACTTTCCTAATTTGCCCATCCAGGTTCAAGGCGTTGTTGAAGGTTGAGGGATCAAAGCGAGAGAACCACAGGTTGAGCCTACGAGATCTTATGATTGAGCCAGTCCAGCGATTACCGCGTATGATTCTTCTTCTAGGTAAGCGAGATAGAGTTTAAACAAATAACTGTACCCCTTTCCCCTCCCTTGTACAGGGTGTTCATTTTGGATCTTTACAAGCGTTGGGCTTCACCCAGAAAAAAGTTGACACGATTAGGTCATGAAACTTCATACTTGGACTATTCTATACCCTCATTCAAGGTTCCTGGGGTTTTTGGAGCTTTAGGACCCCTGGAAGTGTGTTTTTGGCATCAAAACTACCAGAAGGAATTTTTTGCTGGTGCGGAGACTTTGCTAAAATGTTTTTTGGGTATTTTCTATGTCAATCCTAAAGTTTCATAGAGATTGGATGTGTTTTTCAGACTCAAAATTTCGTAAAAAGTGGCTGGAAAGACTCAATTTTAGCCGTTTTTGAGCTATTTTCGAGCCTTTCCAGCCACTTTTATCGAAATTTTGAGTCCGAAAAACACATCCAATCTCTATGAAACTTTAGGATTGTCATATAAAATACCCAAAAAACATTTTAGCAACGTCTCAGCACCAGCAAAAAATTCCTTCTGGTAGTTTTGATGCCAAAAACACACTTCCTGGGGTCCTAAAGTCCAAAAACCCCAGGAACCTTGAATGAGGGTATAGAATAGTCCAAGTATGAAGTTTCATGACCTGATCTTGTCAACTTTTTTCTGGGTGAAGGCCAACGGCCAACGCTTGTAAAGATCCAAAATGAACACCCAGTACAATATTACAATTTCCAATTTATTGGTGTTTTTTTTCCTTTGAATTGCCTGGTACCTCACATTTTAGATAACCACCATATAGTTTGCATAATTGTATCTTTACACAAACTCTCCTCCAGATGCGATTTTAGCTAAAACAGACAGTGCCCACCCGGATTACAAAATGCTGCGATTAGTTCAAGATGAATTCAAAGCACGGACCACTCATTTGAATGAGAAAAAGAAGATTATCGATGACAAATATTCATTTTTGGAAACCCTGAAAGATATCTCAGGATTACCGGTGCGTGTCAATTTCCCAGATAGTTTCTTAATTCCCCCAATTTTCTGTATTTACTATTCCTGATCTCCTTGCATGGAGAATTCATTCCAAATGTTGTCTTACATTCCCTCCCTCTCTATCACACTAAACTCCATTTCCAGATGCACCAGATATCCGTCAATAGACTCCAACTAACACAACGTTGCAATGCCCTATCCCTATGTGAGATCCATACTCTACAACAGGACGGGTATGCGTCTCTCTTTCTCATGGTGATTGATGGGGCCAAGGAGAATCTCGCCCCTACTGAGGATTCTGTCTTGGAGGTAACGATGACTTTATTTCTTTAGCTCTTTTCCCATCATTCTTTTTTCCATTTTATATTCAACCGTTTCTTTCTTTTCTTCTGTACAAATCACTCAACTTATTAACCAGACCACATTTCCCAGATAACAAGACCGAAGATAAAGACTGGTAGTGTGAGTGGTGGTGGGGGTCTAGACAAGGCCTTGAAAAGGACCACATACAAACACGTCCTTCACATTCCTCTGAGAGCTGTAACACATGTGTTCTCAGTATTCGATAATGGTATGTTGATCTAGCTAATAATACTCATGAACCTATCCCACTCCCTTTCAAATACACACTCTGTGAGTGTGAAGAGTGACAATTCAAAAACTTGTGACATTTTAGTGGTTTTACCACTACCAAAGTACCCTAAACGATCAAGTACCCAACGATAAGACCGATATTTCTGCTGACACTCTCCTTTTCAGGTGATGTAATGGGTCTAACTTATAACGCTAGGATGTGTGAAGCCAAGAAGGGAGATGAAAAGGGGAAGAGTTCTACTGATGCTAAACTGGAATACACTATAGCGTGAGTTATACATTTTATTATGCAGTACATTTTAGTACATTTAGCGTTTTAACTGTCACCCTATCAAAAATATAACCCTTACTAACGATCTGCATTTCCCCAGGTTTAAAATCCTCAGCGAGGAGCCATCCCAAGACATTGAGGTGCGACGCTCAGAGTGGCATCAGGCCCTTGTGGAAGCAGTTAACCTCAGTAAACGGTGTTTTACCCTCAAAACCATCGATGAAGACGTGCAAATTTGCCAAGCTCAACTGGAGGAATCACTCCAGGTTCACCCCAAGATCCCTGCTCCTTCATCAAAACATCTATCGGGCGGTGGAGGAAGCAGCTCATCAAAACCAAACATCTTCAACTTTGCCAAACGAAGCATGTCACGAGCTTTCTCGACGAAAAACAAAATGCACTCCCTTCGAAAGACTCAGAGTCAGATGTACCTAGGTGGCTCAGGGGGGTTGGGTGGGGATGGTGGGTTAATGGGCCCACCCTCCCCATCGGGAGGGGGCCATCCTGGATCTGGCGGGACTGTGAGATTTAGTAAGCGGACAATGAGGGACTCAAGATGATCATGATGTTGATTTAGTACATAGGTTGCATGACATAACACAGATCACACTGACAGAAGACCACACCTAGGTTCTCAGATGGTGGTTGTTCACTGTCTGGCGGTACCAGACCCCGTTTTGATTTTCAGATCGGGTCAGCGCCGCCAGACAGGTTGTTCAGAACTAAAAGCGTGTTTGGATAGTGTTGTAGAAGAGCTGTTTTATTATGGAGAGGTTTATATCACTGCTTACAGTGGTAGAATGTGTGTTTTTCAGAATAAATGTGAGGACAATGAAATATGACAAAAGAAGAGAGATCAGAGAAGACACAGTTTTTAACCCTAGCCAGAGCCTTTTCACATGATATTGATATCCCATAATTTTCAAGAGTGATTCCAGTTTGAGTTTGGGAGTAAATCACAATCTGCATCATGATGATCAATTCTTTTTAAATATATCTTAAACCGACTTTTGTTATGGCCCCATATTATATGATGTTTTGTGTTTATACTCCTCCCACTACGACATTAAAAGTGTGTGCCATAGTTTTTTTGAGAGAGATTTTTGCTGTGCAATAAAAATTGTAAATTGACAAGACGATTACACTTCAAATGACATTTTAAACAAGACAATCGTTATTTTGTCACCTTATCATCTTCCATCCTCTCACAAACGTTAATATGTTACAAGTTACCGCCCAGACCCCAATCTGTTTTGTTCAAAGAGGGTCGAGCACTGTCTGGTGCCGCGACCCCATCTGAGCGCACTGTCAATCAAATGGGGTATGGCGCCGCCATACAGGTCGAGCTAGGCAAACCCCAGTTTCGTTGGCTAGTACAGGGAAGCCGAGTCTGCAGAGGTTTGTGCACAAACACAGCTGTGTGTACTGTGTGTAATTTTATAACCGGAATACGTGTGTTTTTTTTGGCAAATTTGAATAGAAGTGCACACAATATACTTGCAATACTATTTCATAAAGTCCCAATCATGCATGGCAAATCATAACTCTGTTCTCTTTCAAAGGAATAACATCTAACTCACCACCATCTCTCTCTATTCAAAGAAAGGGTCAACCTCTGACATCATTGAATTTAGTTTCGGGCGACCAACCGAACACTCTCACACACAGTCCTATCTCTCGGGGCCACAATGTTAGCAACACTGTGGCCCCTAGACACGGCAGTCAACTTCCAAAGTACCAGTGGCCCAAAAGTGTGATCCACACCTGGGACCACTGTCGAAAACCACCACTTCCACTATCACAAACACAACTTTCTTCCTCTTCACATCATCATCTACTGTGTCCGGTTGGTCTGGAACCCGTCACATCTGTTCAGGGACAGCCCTCCAGTTAAGCAGAAGGGTGGCCCTGTGCAGGGCTGGTTTGAGGTGTGGGTACTCCCTGTTCATGTGGTCAACTATGTTAACCAGGGCTTGTAGTCGCTCAGTCTGAAAAACAGAGGGGTGTTAAATCGGGGCATTGAAGGTACCAACACTGCAGTGATATGGCTTGATAATTCTGTTCCTGATGCGCTTGTCAGCGCCGTCCTGAGTGTATTACACAGTGTTGTGAAGCACTGCAGGAACAAAAGATGCTGACAATTCGTAGTTTCACTTTAAGAGAATCTGCGCGCGCGACGCTTAGAAATGTTAAGCCGCTGCAGCTTTTTAGTAAAGCTTGATCAGAGATGTGAGATTTAAGATTGTGATTCGTACAGCACAGCATGCGTGTAGGTCGATTTATATAGGTATGCACGTTACTGAGTAATTGCATTAAAAAGTAACACATACCTCCCGGTTCCTGACTTTATCTATAGAATCCTCCGTTTTACACATCATTTTGTAGGTGTTGTTTTTCACTTGGTCCAGATACTTCACCTTCTTCTGCTTAGACAGGAGATCTTGGGTGACCTGGAAGTGGGGCAAACTGGTTAATGGGTGACCTGGAAGTGGGGCAAACTGGTTAATGGGTCACCTGGAAGTGGGACAAACTGGTTAATGGGTGACCTGGAAGTGGGACAAACTGGTTAATGGGTGACCTGAAAGTGGGACAAACTGGTTAATGGGTGACCTGGAAGTGGGACAAACTGGTTAATGGGTGACCTGGAAGTGGGACAAACTGGTTAATGGGTGACCTGGAAGTGGGGCAAACTGGATAATGGGTGACCTGGAGGTGGGGCAAACTGGTTAATGGGTGACCTGGAGGTGGGGCAAACTGGTTAATGGGTGACCTGGAGGTGGGGCAAACTGGTTAATGGGTGACCTGGAAGTGGGACAAACTGGTTAATGGGTGACCTGGAAGTGGGACAAACTGGTTAATGGGTGACCTGGAAGTGGGACAAACTGGTTAATGGGTGACCTGGAAGTGGGACAAACTGGTTAATGGGTGACCTGGAGGTGGGGCAAACTGGTTAATGGGTGACCTGGAGGTGGGGCAGACTGGTTAATGGGTGACCTGGGAGTGGGGCAAACTGGTTAATGGGTGACCTGGAAGTGGGGCAAACTGGTTAATGGGTGACCTCGAGCAAACATGGGTGTCAGAATAGGGTGACATGTAAGGAATGGAATGGGGTATAATATCACAACATGATACGGTCGGCCTTGCATGACAAACGGGTTAAATTTTAATAGCACGCCCCTAAACCTCAGTGGAAACCCCCAAACCTCAGTGGAAACAAGAATCAACTAAATCACAATTACCTTATCCTTTTCCAACATGATTTTCTCATGTTGTGCACTCAGATCATCCACGGTCTGTTGTTGCTCCTTACAACTAATATTCTTGTCTTCTAGAGTCTGGGCTAGTGCTGATTGGTGCTCTCTTAGCTTCTTAATCTCCGTATCACATCCACTCGCCTCAACCGTCAGAGATTTAACTTTCTTTCTCAGTTCAGCCACTTTCTTCTTCAGAGTTCCTTTAGTCTCGGCTTTCTTGCCCTGTTTCACCATAGCATCACCCCTGTGTGTTGACAATGGATTAGATTCAAAATGAAATGATGAATTCAGAACTTGTGCACGAGATCTAAGCTATGTTTCAGTCCCATGAGAGACGTGAAACTTGTCAGTCACTGACTGTACATCGCGTAACCCGATGCGAAGAGGACGGTCTTATATGAGACAACGTGAAACATGTTGACTATTTATACTGTACTGTCCTTCACTAAATCTCACTGCCGCTGCTGGATAGGACAGTACAGCCCCTGTCACATGCTCTCAATACATACCGTGTTGAAATAGTTTCCCTCCTTCCCACGGCCTTCTCCATCTCCTGTATCAGCTGCTCCTGGTTTCTAATCAGCTGGTTGTAACGGACCTGCATTCTGTGAATCTCACACTTCATCGCTTTCAGCTCACCTGCAGGGGGTTTACCGTGATGAGAAGTAATACAATATGAGATTAGTAATGTTTGTGAGTTTGTCTCACACCGGGTTATAAGTTCAGTATATATAGGATATAAAAACTTTTAACCAAGAGTTATGAATGTGAGACAGTATATTCTGAATGTGAGCTGCAGTATACTCTGAATGTGAGACAGTATATTCTGAATGTGAGCTGCAGTATACTCTGAATGTGAGACAGTATATTCTGAATGTGAGCTGCAGTATACTCTGAATGTGAGACAGTATATTCTGAATGTGATTACAGCACTACAGCAGTTACAGTTGTAAAGCACCGGGTGCCGACATTACAGCAGTTACCTTGTCCGTACTCGCTATCAACTGTCTTCCTTGTCTCCTTGGCCAACTGAATCTTCTTCTCCCACAACATTATTTGCCGTTCACTGTCCACCAGGGATCCCAATAGTCTTTCCTTTTCCTCAGTAAGGCTGTCAACTTGGTTCTGGGAGGGGAGAGAGAGCTGAGAGAGGGAAGAGAGAGAGAGAGAGAGAGAGAGAGAGAGAGAGAGAGAGAGAGAGAGAGAGAGAGAGAGAAGAGAGAGAGAGAGAGAGATTAGAGATATCGACGTAGAGGAGAGAGATCAGAGAGATAGACGATTAGATCGTCAGCGAGAGAAGACCGAGAGAGAGAGAGAGAGAGGAGAGAGAGAGAGAGAGAGCGAGAGAGATATGCTCTGTACCTGCATGGTTATGCTCTCCTGTTCGTGTTCTTTTAGAGTTTCAATAAAATCGTTTTCCATCAGGATAGTATCCTGTTCTTTGTCCTCTTTCTCTCCGTTCTTCTTGTTGATTAGAACATTCAACTTTGTCATGTCGTTCTGGAGCGTCCTGGGGGTCATCACGATTAGTTTAAATCGAACCTCTACTTGAAACTGGACCGATATAGTCTAATGTCGGATCGATTTACGAAACTTTTGAGAATAATCGGGACCCGAAACTCCGTCATAAACCTCCGGTTGAGTCGCATTTTATGAGAAAATTGAAAAAAATCCACATTGGTTGAGCATATTTTGTACATTTACCCATGCCAATCAATTTGTTACTATACCATCTATCATCCCACAAAGTTTCAAGGACGTAACATCAACCTAACTCGGTTGAGTATGCTAATCCACACGTTTCTGATCCACATACTTTAAAGCCTTATAAAACAAAGCATAATTAAGCTTTAAAATTCTAGTTTTCACAATTTTTATCTAGTGACAATTTTTGGTGGATCAGATTACTCAACCATGTGAAAAAACCAAATTTAAAACTCAAAATCCACATTTTTTTAAACATTGTAAAAGTGTCCCGACTTTATGATCATGACCAAATCGAACCTCTACTTGAAACTGGACCGTTATAAAATATGATAAGTTGCATCTGAATTAGCGTGGTGATTGGACTGAATGTAAAGATTCATACATCTAGCACTACTGTAACGTCGATGTTAGTTTCACCACCAATGTCCTAACAGTTTGATCACATACCTGATGTTGGCCTGCTGTTCCTTTGTCTCCCTAGAAGTTGTCTCTAACTCCTTGTCAATCCTAATCTTCTTCTGTTGCAGGATTGTATGCTTGTTTCTTCATCTTGGTGACGTCAGCCCACTGCATCTCTGCCTGACTGGTCAGCTGTACCAAGTGAGACTGTTTCTTTAGCCAGTATTGTTCCAGTTGTTCTTTCTCTGCTCCCGTGTCCTTGAGTTGTTTTTGGAGGGTGGATATCTGGAGTTCCAGGGGTCCAACCTGATGGTAATTAAGATGTAATTATTTATTATAATCTTGAATGTTTGATTAATTGATCATGGTATTGATACAACACGATGAAGAACATTATAGTGCTAGAGATAAGAAACTACCAAACAATTTGGTGACACAAAGAATAGGTGGCAATGGTACCAACCAAACAGTAACTAATTTATTCATTTTCCAAACGAAACACAATTACCTCTTCACCGCCATCCTTCTGGTTGAGCTGGTCTATCTTTTTATTAAACTGGTCAATCTGACCCTGTTTCCTCTCAATGATGGCATTCTTCCTTATAGCTTCACTCTCAGCAGTGGGATATCAAATCATTCTAGAGAGGAGGAGAGTTTGTGTTATCCAATAATTGTACTGAAACTATAATAAGTTAGAACTAAGTTAGAACAGCTGAGTTTAAGAACTAAGTTAGAACTAAGTTAGGCAGCTAGTTAACTTACTTTCTCCCGAATGTCCTGATCAAGATGCACCAAATCATCATTTAGTCCCTTGATCCTTGTCTCCAACTTGCTGACCTCCAACAGCTTCAAACTGGGGGGGGGGTAAGTTAGCCTTGTTTCCCAGTATTACTTTGCTGATCCCGTTCATTCAACTCGCAGCCCCCCATTTTAGAACAATATGTAATTGTTTGAGGTATACATTAGCTCAGCTCTGTCGAATCATCAAGTATATTACCAAGTTTATCATCACATCCGGTTGAATCCCCCACATGTAATTTTACCTGATGTCATTCTCCACATTTGCAACCTCAAACTCGAGTTCCTGGGCCTGTCGGCGGGTCCTTGTCGCGCTCTTCTCACTGTACTGAGCCGATTTATCCATGGTCAAACCTGACAAATAATAATTTTACTAACCCGCTATGATTTCAAATTAGCTTGGTACAGCTGCGTAGATGTTAACCTAAATGTTAACACAAATCCTAAGATAACCATCTATGTTAACTCTGGATAACCTACCCTTCTGGTGGTACTCGTACATGCACTCCTGGAGTCTCTGGAGCTCCTGGGCCTCCCTCTCTGTCTGCTGCCTTAGGGCCGTTATCTGGTTCATCTTCACGTTTCTCTCGGTGGTGGCTTTAGAAAGATGAACCTCTGACTCTTGTAGAATCTTGGTGAACTGAGGGAGATAAGAGGTGTTATAGAGGACTGTTATAGAGGTTTGCAACGTTACTGGAATGATTGTTTCAGTTGGTGATTTTCAAATTTCAACTCCTGAGTGGATATCATTATTTGTCCCCTAGAGTCTAGGGCCTAGTCGTCCCATGAATTGAGTTTGACCGAAACCAATTGAAGTAGAGACCGTATCTGATGTAATATGTATCATCATGATACTATCATGCCTACCTTGCTGTACTCAGTTTTCAGAACTTCTCTCTTCTGAACACTGCTCTGCACGTGCTTCTTCACGGTACAGATATCCATGAGCAGTTTGTTGTGAAGCATTGTTAACTGTTCGTTCCGCTGTTGTTCCGTCACAATGTTCTTCTTGAATCCTGTTAGCTCTGTCTCCATTGACCTTATCTTCTCTCTCTGTAGACTGGGGAGAGAGATGTCGTTAGGGTAATCGCTTAAGGACGGGCATAATTTCTGTTGGAACAAAGCCAACAGTCGGTACTGTTTGTCATTTTTTTAGTCAGCCCTGGCTATAAAGGGGCTAAAGTATATTTTCAACAACTCACTCGACAGCTTTAGTCATTGCAGCCTTTGCTTCATCTCTTCTCTGCATACCAATGAGACTGGCCTGCCACTGCTGCAACAGTTTCTTCTTTTCTAGGAGCACAGCTTCCAGCTCCAACGCAGCCTCCGATAGGAGTTCTGGGGTAGGGGAGGCATGTTAGAGGGGGGGGGGGTGTGGAAATAGGGTATGGAATGGGGGTGTGGAAATGGGGGTAAGAGAGGCAATATATGCATGTTAGAGGGGGTGGAGTTTATGTACCCTGCATTCCCTCAGTCTCCTCCTTCTGTGCAAGGAACTGGGCATCATACATAGTAATCTCCTGAGTCAGCTTGTCAACCTGCTCCACTGTCCGATCCACAAACAAATCCTGCAAGAATCATGGTAGTTACTTGTGCCTTGTTTTGTTCTAACCCTCCTCTAGAAAAGGGGGGCTGAGCTACACAAGTAGTTATAAAAGCGTATGATGATGAAATATTCCACACTCAGCTCAAACTAATCCGGTGTGACTCAGAGTGTCCCCATTCTAACCTGAAGATACTTCTTGTTCTCAGCCTTGTTGATATCCTCCAATGCTTTGTTAGCAGCCCGTTTGGTGATATTAATATCAGCATGAAGATTCTTCTCAAGCTGAGTTAGGTAAAACAACGTGTTGTCCAGAGCTTCCACGTCCGCTCGCAGTTTCTCATCTGTAGAGAGAGAGACCGAGTTATTAGAGACAGAACTCTCTCAGCGAAATATAATAGTTGCTTTTATCATACATATATTTTCTCACTAACACAGTACGGTCTGTGAGACTGTGTTCCAAAATATCCTCCCCCTCCCTTACCCTTTTCCTGGTGCAGTTTCAGCTCAGCCTCTGTAGCCTTGTGAAGTTGTTCCGTCTGTTTTGCAACATCCTCCGCCTGCATTCTGGTCTCCCTGGCAACAGCAAAAGAGTCGTGTTCCGTCTCAAGTTGCATCTGAGAAGAGGGAGGGGGGTTAGTAGTTGTTTGTAGTGGTTTTTAGTGGGGATTTATATGTTGTTGTTTTTTTTCTTCTAACCCACCAACTACACATGGTTTTAGGGACTCAAGAAGCATTTAGAACTTCTGAGAAACTAAACAGTTGTTGGGTTGGAGAATTTCTGAGAAACTAAACGGCCGGTGGATGTCACACGTGCTGCCAATGACTAACATTCCCAGAGAACAAGACGCGATCAGAGAACACAAGTTATAAACGAGTGCAGGTGGAGTAGATCATCATAGACATAATGGGAGCGACAGTAGAGGGGGAGGGTATGAATTATGCAAATGATCGTGTCATTTGGGGACGATATATAATTCAAGGAGCCTGCCTCTAATGCTCCATTTTGAGATGTTTTCTAAGCAGCTGTGTTTGATCTTAGCGGTTCTAAAACTGAACGTGGTCTCGGGTGAGTGGAACTTAGAATTCAAATCATTTAACTTAAACTTGAACTATGGATTGTATACATACTGGTACACAATGTATTGTATAAATTATTTTGTGCTTTTTTCAGGGTGGATAGCAGTTCGACGCAATAAACTCGCTTCAATTGATCTAGAGAAATCTGCTCTCCAAGTCAAAACAAATTCAACGGCGGGGAGCAACGATCTGATCTCTTTTGATGCATACCTAATGCTAAAATCAAGTTATGTCGGCAGTCTTCCCAGTGAAAACAAGATCGGTGTGGTAAAGGTGTTATTTAGTATTCCAGTCAAATACTACATCTCCGATTGTGTGAAAAGTTACACAAATCTACCCGTTCAACCGCCCTCGGACATTGACCAAATATGGACTTTTACCAAAACCAACACATCCCTGTCAATAACGTGTAATGGGGTTGAAGTCCTGCAGTTTAATTTTGATATCGGTAGCAATTGTGACGGACAGTGGTCAGGTGATAAGGTTGATGAAGTTCTCTGCACGAGTGATGATACAGCGTCTAACTACTTTCGAAAAAGTAAGTAGAAAAGATACCACTAAAGATACCACATATCGTATTCTATTACTGCAGAGTTGCAAAAAGTTTTAAGCAAGTTAATTCTACATTTTACCAAAAGTAGGGTTTATGACGTGGCGAGGTGCCCTAAATCTAATCTCCCCCCTCAGTGTGTCCATCATTTACTGTAGCCGGTTCAGTGCAAGGAAAATGGGATGTAACGGAACCTGGACAAAATGTCACAATATCATGTCAGAGTAAACACATGCTGGTAGGCAATCAGAGAATCTGTACTGACAAGGGAACTTGGGGGAATGGTGCTCCAGCATGTGTAAAACAAGGTAAACATTTTAAGAAGTGAGATCTAACTAATCGCTACAAAATTTGGGGAATTTTGTAGTGATAGCGTGTGAGAGGTAAAACAATTTATTTGCCAAACTAACCTGAAAAAACAAGACATAATAATCATTCTGCCACAAGACATAGTACCCATTCTGCCACATGAATATTTGACTGTAAAATATGTGACAACTGACTATATCTGTTAACTGACCTGTTGTTTGGCAAGTTGTTGCTGAATACCATACAGGTTAACTCCTAGCTCCTCCCTGTCTACTGTCTGCTTCTTCAGCTCTGCCATCTGGGGATAAATCACATGGTGAGGAATTGTGTAGGATTTTATTATGCCTATAAGTTGTACCTGAAAACTTATAACACGAGACCGAAGGTCGAGTGTTATAAGTGCAACAATAATGATCCGAGACCACAGGTCGAGGCAGATTCTTGTACTTTAGTGCACGAGCCTGCGAGTGCCACTAAGTGTGACTACCTCACGAGCCTGCGAGTGATGTAGTTTTACTTTTTGACCGAGCCTGCGAGGTCTAAAAGTGTACGAATCTGGGACATTATTGTTGACGTCAGGTACAACGAAAACAGGCATAATAAAATTGCATTGTAAAATTTTTTAAACAAGAGTGAGAGACACTTTATATTAGGGCGTAACAATAGAACAAATTCATGATAAGGTAGCAGGCAGAGAAATCAGTATAAGATAAGATAACGCCTGAGATAGGTAAAGAGAGTGAGAGATTAGTGAGAGTGAGAGAGATAAAGAATGTGTGGGTCCGGGAGTTCGTAACCGTTATCTTGATCTCGATGCTGCAACGGCGTGAGAGTGTGACATAAAGAAAGAGAGAGAGGGAGTTCGTACACGTTTATCTTTCTAACGGTTTTTAAACGTGACAGAAACAGTGGAGTTCGAAGTGCAGCAGTGTTATAAGTTTTCATGTATCACTGGGGAGTGTTATAAGTGAAAACTTATAACACTGGGGGGTGTTATAAGTGAAAACTTATAACACTGCCCAGTGTTATAAGTTGTACAAGCAGTGCTACCTAAAGAATTATATTATATCTCAAAATTTTACAATGAAAATTATAAAATTGGGTTGACAGCTCTTTCATTGACACTTATATTACCTTAGTACCATTATATCGTTGTTTATCTTGTTAATAACCTATTACCTTTTCTTTCAGTTCAAGATCGAGTTTCTCGATTTGTTTCGTTAGATATTTGGTTAGAGCATCCTGCATCCTGGCCATAAGGGGATGCTCAGGGTCCAGCACCACCATCTCTTCCTCCTCCTCATCCTCTTCTTCTTCCTCTGGGAGGACCTCATCTGTGTAACGGTACACCACGTTGGATTCCGAATCGGCCGTCATCTCACGGGACTCTGGTGGGAGGGATGTGTTAGGATGGGATCAGAGATGGGATACTTTTTTAGGGCATGGAAACGATATTTGGAACAATATTTTCAAAATGAGATAACATGTGCTTTTAGATTTATATCGATTCGATGCTATGATTTTGTTGCTGATAATTTGCCAAATTTAGCCATCTTTTTATTTCGGGGCGTCAAATCTCGGTTTACAGATGTCAGCGTGCCTTGATGTTGCCGTTGGTGCCTTGAACATTTAACCACAATAAAATTACAGACAAATACCTTCACTGGATTTAAGGGTATCAGCAACGCGACTAGCAAGGCCCTCGGTATCAGAGGAAATGGCCTTAGAGGGATCACCCGGGGCCATAGTTTTCTTAGTTTTAAAACGATATTCGTCAAGAGCACGAAGTTTCACAGATTGAAAGAGGTCAAATAAATGAGAACTACCGTCTTTTTGTTCTACTGCAGTAGAGCTCATCGGTTGATCGTCCTCCTCAGCTTTGCTCATGCTGGCTTATGTCACGTGATCCTTATCAACCAATCACAAAGAAGAACGATAGTACATGTGCTAGCGAACGGTGTTTACTGCCTAGGGTGTGACATGCATAGCAACCTCCTTTCCTCCGCAAACATTTTGGATAATATAAACGAAACGAATATACCGAGATATGACGCGCATGCTATTTGCGCGTTACATAACGCGCGCGTTGATCATAAAATTCCAACTTTCGAAAAATCCAACTTTCGAAAAATTTCCAACCGAGCGGTTTTGTTTTTAAAAAGTTGCATGTTTTGGAACGGTTCCAAGAAGTTGTTTATGCACATTGTACTTTTTATGCAAGTGCTAGAAAGTGAAAAAGATGCAGATATATTCAGTAAACTAAAGGGTGTCTCAGTATGATGAGAAACTGCCGATTTGTGGCCTAAAAAGAGGGTTCAAAAGTGCGTAAAGTTGGATTGAATTTATAGACTGATAGATGATATCGATAAATGCTTTGTTTTCAAATAGCTAAAACCGGGTTGAAGCTAAGTTTGACCAAAATCAATCATTCTGGGACACCCAAATTCTACAAACTTATCATTTGCTAACGGGGCGGGCTGTTTTCTACAAAGGATTCAATTACCTGTTGTAGTAGTTGTAATTGCTCCCCTACTCTCGCCAGAGAGACCACCAGCAGCAGTATCATCAGCCTCTACTACGGCAACCTTCCCCGTATCCTTACTTGATGCGTCATTACTACCACCAGCTCCACCACTGTTGTTTATACCGAGCATGTCCCGTGTGTTAACCCTTCTGAACTCACCCTGGGGACCCTCTGCAACCCCAGGCGCCATATCGTCCCGTTTCGTGCTCTCCCGACTAGCATTGGGTGCCCTGGCACCGACACCATTAACCCCTGTGGAAACAGTTACGGGTTGCTCCTGCTGTGGCTGCTGCTCTGATAAACGTGCTGTAGTAGTAGAGTTGTGCTTTTGCAAAGATAGGTTCGTGCTCGAAGGATATGCTGAAGATGATGTCGCGTCACTGGTAAGACTAGTTAAACCCACACCGGCAGGGAAAGAGGCGTCGCTTTTGGTGTTTGCAGTAGGTGAACCGGTTCGTTGTGTGGATGATTTTCCCTGCTTAGAAATGTGCTTTGGTTTATCAGGAGTTGCTTTTAGATCTCTTCTACCGGATGTTTTGCCTGTTTTACCACTCGATTTCCTGCTTTTAGGTCGCTGTTTCTCACCATCAGTTGCACGAGGAGATTTCTCTCCCACGCCCTTACTAGACCATTCACCTTCTGATGATGGTATATACTGCTCCTGTAATCCTTCCTTGTTTCCTTCTTGGTGTGATTCCTGATCAGCAGCTCCCGGAAGTGTGGGATTTTTACCAGGAGATAGGTCTGAGCTGGCTTCGCTCAGTTTGGGAACAGAAGTTTCTAGTCGTTTCTTGGTTTCAGCCCGCAAAATTGGTGCTATTAGTTCTGCTTTTGATGGAGCTTTAACCAGCGCCCTCACAGCCTCAGGCTCATCACTTTTGGAGCTTGATGGACGAGCGGAAGCTGCTGAAGGGGACATGGGAGGCAGACGCTTCCGGTACGCAGAAAGAGCTCTCCTTTTAACCTCTGACACGACGTTGCTCATTGAGCTGCTGCTATGCTCTGAATCCATGCTGTAGGGAGGAGAAGAAGGGAGAAAAAAGGGAGAAATAATCAATGAAGAGGGGAGAAAAGTGGGAGAAATAAACAATGAAGAGGAACTAGTAAGGGAAAGCGGGGGATTCAACAAGTTGACTAGATGATGAAATTACAATAGCGCTGATTAAACTGCACACTTTCAGAGAGATTTAAGGAGATGAATGATGACAAAATATATATCTAGCAAGTACGAGCAGTGAGGATATTTTGGCGATATATGTTCTCTCATTAATCAATGAACGTATGAAGATCAACCGAAATAAGGTGTTCTAGAAGACTCCAATACATTCCTGTACACTGGATTTATTGAGCAACAAGATGTTGTCTGCATTATTACATAGTCCGGTCAAAGACAGGTGACAAGTAAGCTGTGGCGATGGAACATGTTCAAGAGAATCAGGGGATTTTGCCGTAGATACTTTTTAACAAGAGGTAACAAGAGCCAGAGGTATAGCACAATAGAGTAACGTAGAGACCAAATTCAGAGAGAGAGAATGAGAGGTAATTGGGTAAGTGTGCGTTGTACTCTCTTTGTTGCCATGGTTACCGTGCACTGGAAGTAACGTTGTACCTACTTTGTTACTATGGTACCCATCATGTGTGTTCATTATAACTCGATGATTGTTCGTTAATTCGATGTTAAAGATTATTTTCCGTATTACATGGTGATTTAATTGAATTCAAGATTGTGACACTTTGACTCACGTGCGATAATACTCGAGGGCATGTAATTCATTCTGCCGAAAGCATAATTTTGTTTCTATGGCAACTACAAGCTAATGGACAATGTGCATGGCATCACGATTTGTGCAAAAGGAGCTGTTAAAAAGCACAAAAGGAATAGAACAAGGCTGGAAGAGCGTGCATGTTAACAAATCTTGGGTCCTATCTAAAACCACACACACGGTTTTACAACTTTAATTGGTCGTGGACGAATATTGCAGGAGAATTGATATGAAAGAAGGAGAAAGGGACGGAGAGAGATATATAGCGAGAGAAGGGAGAGGGACACACAGAGAGACAGAGAGAGGGGAGAGAGAGATATAGAGAATGGAGAGAGATAGAAAGAGATATAGAGAGAGGGGAGAGAGAGAGATACGCTTGACTGAAAGTTATCGGACGTTAAAACTGATGCACGTAATAAGCTAGTGTTGTGATGCAAATAGATAAAGGATAACGCCGAAAAGTGGCTTCAGAGAAGAGATGGAGGGAGATACATCAGCCAGTATCCGGCCATAGATAGAGATGTGATGCGAAAAAGTAATGCTACAAAGAATGCTTGTTAGGTTATACTAACCTTGGTCACCAACTCCTCTTGACCCTATATGAACGGTTAAACGGTTAAAGAAGTACAGCTGTCATTTCATTTATAGTGGTGACTAAAAGTTTATAATATGATTCAGATGTGATATGATCTGTGGTACTTTAACATCAGGTCAATTTTCCTGTGGTATTTTAACGATCATCATATGTCTAACCACAGCATTTTAATAGTCTCTTTGTTTTGAAAATAAGCCCAGAGAGAGATTGGTCAGAGAAAGAGAGAAAGAAAGTGAGTGAGAAATGGAGGAAGAAAGAAAAACAGAGAGAAAAGGAGAGACATAGAAGAAGATTAAGAAGAGAGTACAAAAAACGTTAGATAGAAGATTCGGAGTTACCGATAATTTAACAGTATCGATGTTAAAATTCACGAACAGAGGGATCGTTTTTTCCAGTTATCACTTAGCAACTGAAACTGCTTGACAAACTAAAATTTAAAATCAAGTCAAGCGTGTGCCGTGTAAATTAGGCACAACATTATATAGGCGGACCCCGATTTAGTGGCATCCTCCTGCCACTAAATCAGAGTTCCACTAAATCGGGGTCCGACTGTATTACCTATTCCGAGAGCACCACGAGATGTCTCCCGGGTCAGATCAGATGTTCCTCGGGAGGTGTCGTTCTCTCCGCTGGTTATCTGCAAGAATCTCGAAGATAATAAAAGTGGCAATTAACAATAATTAAATGCTGAGACTTTCACTATAAATCTCTGCCAACTTTGCCATGGCTCCACTCATATCTTGACTTTTTCAGACACTCTCGTTTCCATGAACTATGCAAATGTTCACTCCTAACTCTAAATAAATTAAAACTATCAAGGGACCATGGCTCCAATCCTAATGCATTACATCTCGACGGCTGGACGATCCGTTATACGATGGTTTCTTGGAGAGCTGCTTCTTTCCCGCTGGCCCTCCCCTCATCCTTCTTCGGTATTCTTCCAATGCTCGATTCTGCACCTCCGACACCACCTAAACAAACTAACAGATTAAAATACTGTAACGGAATCATGACGAGAGTTATACCAGTGATGGGCAAATGTCCTAGCATGGTTCCCGATATATCATAGAGCGCTAAAATTTGGCACAGTTACTCTATAGAGTTTTGTCTCATAGGGCTATAAATGGCCCTATGAGACAAATCATGAATATATAGGTTGAACAAAATTTCAGACTGTTAGCTCAAAGTTTAATTATTATGACTGGGATGAACTTTAGAGGATATACTACCATACCTCTGCCATACTGCTGGAAGGTTGAGGAACCTCCTCCTCCGTTACCTCTCCGCTTCTCAGACATCGTGTTTCTATGGGAAATATATATGTCGACTAAATAGAATTATTATGGGCATACATGTTCAGAAAGTAATACTAGTACACTTTCGACTTGAAAGTGAGTTGTTAAACAACGCAAACAAAGCAAAAAGGAGAAGAGAGACAATATGGAGAAATGAATTTCGTATTGTTTACAAGATAGACAACGATATAATGGTACTAAATCAAATAAATTGAAAGAAGCTTTCGAGATCACTGTGTATCACGTCTTCAGCTATTTCGTATTGTTTACTGTGAAATATGATTGGTGACACGTTCACTGGCGCATGTGGAAAATATGTCCATGTATATGTTTTGTTTTTTCTCTGTCTGCATACAAACATCAGTCTTGGTTGCCAAGCTTGCTTGTGCCGACAGTCTGACAAGACAGGCTAGTCTGTAGCTCTCTCTCTCTCTTTATCTCTCTCTTTCTCTCTCCCTCTCTCTCTCTCTCTCTCTCTCTCTTTCTCTCGCTCACTTTCTCTCTCTCTCTCTCTCTCTCTCTCTCTCTTTC
This sequence comes from Hormiphora californensis, assembly GCA_020137815.1. Lineage (NCBI taxonomy): Eukaryota > Metazoa > Ctenophora > Tentaculata > Cydippida > Pleurobrachiidae > Hormiphora > Hormiphora californensis. The sequence goes on along the minus strand of CM035362.1, from coordinate 1,381,854 downwards.
TCTCTCTCACTTTCTCTCTCTCTCTCTCTCTCTCTTTCTCTCTCTCTCTATCTCTCTCTATCTCTCTCTTTCTCTCTCTCTATCTCTCTCTATCTCTCTCTTTCTCTCTCTTTCTCTCTCTCTCTCTCTCTCTCTCTTTCTCTCTTTCTCTCTCTTTACCTTCATGGTTCTCGATCTTCTGTGATGTGTTTTTCTATGCGCATTATGTTCCGTTACATGTTATACAGAGTAGAAATTAGTGAAAGAGAGAGAGAGAGAGAGAGAGAGAGAGAGAGAGAGAGAGAGAGAGAGAGAGAGAGAGAGAGAGAGAGAGAGAGAGAGAGAGAGAGAGAGAGAGAGAGAGAGAGAGAGAGAAAGAGAGAGAGAGTGAGAGAGAAAGATAGAGAGAGATAGTGAGTGAAAAAGAGTAGGAATTAGTGAGATTGAAGAATTAGCTGTCGGTTTCTTGTCAAAGCTGAGCCGCAGCTACAACAATCAAGCAGGCAGACAACGTTGTCTCTTCATGCCATTACGAGTCTGCATCTCAGGTGGCAGGAAGGTATTCTGCAAACAAAGCACCATAAAACGTTGGATTTTGAATTAATTGGTGTAATTGGAAAGTAATAGCTACCATGTAAAATAATTGAGAGAGCAAAACATTTCGTATCCCAACTATACAAACCAACGCATATCACAAATCATAGATAATCTATACAGGCTCAGTTGTGTGACAAGCTCCTATTAACACAGCTGATACTGATACACAATAGAGCGTGAGTAAAGAAGCAATTCCCTAGTATGGACAGACCACAGAGACTTGATAGCGTCCCCCTATGATCTATATTTCCCATGCACTAACTGGAAAGACAATGGAGTAAGAAAGTGTTATCAAACGATAGAGAGGAAATCTAGAAAAAGATGATGGAAAAGAGTGATATTGTGTGTGTGAGAGAGAGAGAGAGAGGGAGGATCAGAGTTTGAAACATTTTATATCTTATATTATACAGATCAACGGTCGGTGACCGCAACTTCAATAAAGAGAAATAATGCATCACGCTGATCGGAAGTGATGAAAATCCAACAATACGGGGAGAGAGAGAGAGAGAGAGAGAGAGAGAGAGAGAGAGAGAGAGAGAGAGAGAGAGAGAGATAGCGAGCTAGATAAAGAGTACTTCTCGTCTCCACCTCTCTATCTCCTCCTCCTTCTTCTCGTGCAGGCAGTGGTTTATGGAAGTTAAAAGGTTTTTACGACTCACCTGCACGATGCTGACAGCTTAACTTAGTATGGGAAAAATATATAATGATATACACGTGAGAGAGGGTCTTTCTCGGGAAACACATACTGGATCATTTGACGATTGATGAATAAACAGTTGGACATGGTTGATGGGATGAGGAATCAAGCTGTGAATAGGTGCAAACTGTGAGTTGCGTGAGAACTGCCCTCTCTCATTCGCAACTTCTGAATTTCTTCCTCACTAACTCTCTTTCTCTCTCTCTCTCTCTCTCTCTCTCTCTCCTTCTCCTCGTGCTCTATCTTCTTTCTCCTCCTTCTCTCCATCTCTCTACGTCTCTAACTGTAAGAAGTACGGTCCTAATGGAAAACCTGATAAAAGTCTACCTAAATGGGCAGTCACGATATCCGTACGAGGCCCAAACTCAGTGGAAACTAGATCAGGAGACTTGGGAAAAGAGATCATGCTTCGGAATCCATTTGAAGATCAGTCAGTCATCACATTTCTGATCCACGATCTGCCAGCTTTATGCGAGCCAAATGCTACAAATGGATTCAATTTTGGGAGAGCGAAACTTTCCTGCCCTGCCCATGGAAATGTTAACTTTATTCTACAAGACGGAAGCAAGATTCCTCTGAACTCCTACATTCTGACCCACAACTCTCCAGTCTTAACAAATCTAATTGAGGAGGTCCGGGTGCTCGATCATGATGTTTCTGACTTTGATGCTGAGGCTGTGAGGATCTTTGTCGACGCTTGCTACTTCCGGGAGTGTTGAAATGCTTACAGATGGAACCGAGTTTAAGGTTTTCAGCGACTTTGTCAAAATGGTTGCTGTATTTAAAGTTGACTGGGCAAAGGATGGATGTCTTCAGTTTTACAAGGAACATTTACCCGAACTTTCAGAAAACTTTGCTTGCTACTGGGACTATGCCCTACTCGCACTCGACTCAGCGGTGAAATATGGTGATACTGATTTCCTAAACTACCTACTTTCAAATATCCCTGGCACTAAATTAGAATTCCAGTTCCGTTTCTCTGAATTATTAGCAAACACAACGAAACGGTCTCATCTGGACTTGCTTTTGACGATGATTGTTGAATTTGATCTGATCGACGAGTTTACAAAACAGATTCTCGGGTTGTTGATGGTTAAGTTCCATATCCCGCTGCTAAACTACTGGCTTGAAAACTTTAACTTCTCCTTGTGCGAAAATAACTCCCTGCCTCTGCATCTTTTAGCTTTGGCCGTCGAAAAGAATACAAATGCTGAGGTCTGCTGCAAGTTTATGGCGACTCTTAAAACTGAGAAACATGAACCGGACAGTGGTGAAAATAAGGTTTTCAAGCTGGAGACTGATGTGATTCCAGAAGATGGAACACTGGCAACAGTGGCAAGGAACCATTGGAACAAAATTGAAGGATCAACCTGGCCCTGTTCTAACAAGAGACCTTTCTGTCGAAACAGGAGGAAACTTTGGGACACTGAGGAAGTTCATAAGAGTGAGATGGAAGGGGTCTCCACTGCAGAAACTGTAAAAGATGGTGCCTAGCGGGGAATGAATGTGATATGTTAATATGTAGTATCATACTACTTACTATTCAAATTGTCAGTGCTACATCACCTAGCAACTACACCTGCACGTGCAATTATTAGAGCAACTTAGAAACCTCACTCCCAGTTGCAGTTTTGGGTACTAAGGGAAATTCAATTCTGCACGTGCATTCTTTTACTTTTGTCCTGATGTCTAACTCTTCAACCCCAAGCGCTATTCGGCAACGGTCATCTGGGTCCGGAAGATCTGCTGCTGTCAGAGAGCAGGCCAGAGAATATGACAGATTACGCCAACATGTTCAAGCGAGCCAATCAACGACTACTGATAGCTTTACCCAACGTCGCCCAAGGGTGATTACTCCAATCGAATATAGAAATCTCTGAATTGGCTACATAGCGGCCAAGTTTTCACGTGATGAGTTTCTGTAACAGCACTGAACCTCCCTGACATCGATTTTTTAAATTCGCACCTTGACATTGTCAGGAAGCCCAGAGCGTACAACAACATAGCGTAAAACAACGTAGTATAGGGAGAAAGTGAGAGATAGGCTAGGAACGGATGGTGCAGGTGATGTCAGCGTTCCCTAATCCAGCTACCATTTCCCCGAAATTCGCCCGTAGGGCGAACGGGCCTACTAGTTAATTAATATAATTTGTTATGTAAGTACATATAACCGAATGAGTTTTTAAGGGGAGAGAACTTTTTCGAGTACAAAAATCTTACAATTTTTGAAATTTGTATATTTTTAACATAACATATTTGAAATATTGTTTGTTTGCTCACTCCATGCCTCCCTCTTGCCTTACTCGACCCTCTGTGAAGGCTCTTCTACACATATATTGTAAAGGAGTACTAGAACATAGCAATACCCCCCGAATCTCTATCTCTCCTTCTTAATTACTTTCTCAGTTCTCACACACTTATTCCCTTTTCAGCTAGGTCCAGTATGACTACTACCACCATCTCTGCAGAGTTCACAACATCTTCAATCTGCAAAGACACTGATGTTTTCAGTGATATCACTATATTTCAAGGGTTTTCATGGACTATTCAATTGGCGCTGGATGGTGAGTTTGTCGCTGCTTTTCTTTTGCTGTACACCTATGCGTTCCACAATAGATTGGATGTGCTCAACTTCATTTTCCATAACCAACGTTACAACAGGAAAAAAGTCGACGGGTTTTGTAAAAAAGTTTTCAAGTTACAGTGATCATGATGGATGGGGTAAACTAAAGTTCGAGCCCCTAGCAAACCTAAAAAAAGTAGAAAAGTTTACAATTGAAGCTGAGATTACGATTGAAGATAGCTACCTCGGACCACCAATTGTTGCTGAAGCTAATTCCAGTCAGGTAATTTTCCACCGAGTAGCAAGGAATTTCGCCAAGGTGACAACACAAACCAGCAGTCATCAAGTCAATGGATCTACTTGGATTGTGGAGGGTAAAAAGGCTGAGAAGGGTCTACAGTTTATGGTAAGAAAGTACAGTCCAAATGGAAAACCTGATAAGAGTCTACCTAGATGGGCAGTCACGATATCCATACGAGGCCAAAACTCAGTGGAAACTAGATCAGGAGACTTGGGAAAAGAGATCATGCTTCGGAATCCAATTGAAGATCAGTCAGTCGTTACATTTTTGATCCACGATCAGCCAGCTTTATGCGAGCCAAAGACTTCCAAAGGATTTGATTTTGGGAGAGAGAAACTTGCTTGCCCTGCCCATGGAAATGTTAGTTTTATTCTACAAGATGGAAGCAAGGTTCCTCTGAACTCCTACATTCTGACCCACAACTCTCCAGTCTTAACAAATCTAATTGAGGAGGTCGGGGAGCTAGATCATGATGTGTCTGACTTTGATGCTGATGCTGTGAGGATCTTTGTTGACGCTTGCTACTCCGGGAGTGTTGACATGCTTACAGATGATACTAAATTCAAGGTTTTCAGCGACTTCGTCAAAATGATTGCTGTATTTAAAGTTGACTGGGCCAAGGCTGGATGTATTCAGTTTTACAAGGAACATTTACCCAAACCATCGGATAACTTCGCTAGCTACTGGGAGTATGCTCTACTTGCACTTGACTCAGTGGTGAAATATGGAAACACATTCTTTCTGGATCATCTTATTTCAAAAACGCCGGAAAATCTTCTCAAATTCCAATTCCGTTTCTCTGACTTGTTAGCAAACACAGCGAAACGCCCCCATCTGGATTTATTTTTGGCGATGGTTGTTGAGTTTAAACTTGTGGACGAGTTTATGAAACAGATTCTCGCTTTGATGATGTTTAAGTGTAGTATCCCTCTCTTGAACTATTGGCTAGAAAACTTCAACTTCTCCCTATGCGACGAGGACACTTTGTCTCTGCTAGCAGAAGCCGTTGAACGAAGTACAAATGCTGAGATCTGCTGCAAGTTCATGGAGACTCTTAAAGCTGAGAAAGAGGAAGCAAACAGTGGTGAAAATAAGGTTGTCGAATTAGAGATTACTGTCATTCCAGAAGACGGAACACTGGCAACAGTGGCAAGGAACCATTGGAACAAAATTGAGGGATCAACCTGGCCTTGTTCTCTCGATAGACCTTTCTTGTCGAAACAGGAGGAAACTTTGGGACACTGAGGAAGATAGTAAGAGTGAGATGATGGAAGGGGTCTCCATTGTAGAAACTGTTAAAGATGGTGCCTAGCTGCTAGCAGGAATCAATATGATAGTACCATTAATTATTAATGTTATAATCGATTTTTTAGGGGAGAGCACTATTTCGAATACGAAAATCTTACAATTTTTAAATTTGTAAAGTGTACTTTTTATTATTACATCTTTTAAAGTTGTTTGTTGTACTCAGTATTCACTCCATGCCCCCAAATTCCCCACCTCTCCTTCTGAATGAACTTCTTGTTTCTAATGATCTCTTTTTCTTGTAGAAGCCCCCAGTCCCCCGTCTCTCCCTCCCTAAATGAGTTTTTCAGTTCTCAAACACGTATAATTGCCTTTTCAGCTAGGTCCAGTATGAATACTACCACCATCTCCGCAGATTTTACAGCATCTTCAATCTCCAAAAGCCGTTCTGTATTCAGTGATAAAACGATTTTTCTGGGGTTTTCATGGACTCTTGAATTGGAACTGAATGGTGGGTTAGTGGATGCCTTTATTTGGTGTGATTCAATATATTCCACAAAGGAGTGGATGTGCTCAACTTCAATTAACTTGACTAATGTTACAACGGGAGCAAGGTATAAAAAAATTGAAGCAAGGTTTTCAAACATTCATACAGATCAAGAAATGCTTGAAATGATGGAGCCCTTAGCAAATCTGAATGAAATGGAAAAATACACTATTGAAGCTGAGATTACGATTGAAGATAGCTACCTTGGACCTCCAACTGTTACCGAAATAAAACCGAACCAGGTTACTTTCCACCGATTAGCAAAGGATTTTGCCACGGAATTCGGAACACAAACCAGCAGTCATCAAGTAAACGATTCTACTTGGATTGTGGAGGGTAGGGGGGGGGGGTGACACGTAACACTTTGTAACACTTTGTAACATGTGCAGAAAACTTTTTGTGCACGTTACATGTTACAAAGTGTTACAAAGTGTTACATAGTGTTACAAAGTGTTACATAGTGTTACAAAGTGTTACATAGTGTTACAAAGTGTTACAAAGTGTTACATAGTGTTACATAGTGTTACAAAGTGTTACATAGTGTTACAAAGTGTTACATAGTGTTACAAAGTGTTACAAAGTGTTACAAAGTGTTACATAGTGTTACAAAGTGTCACAAAGTGTTACATAGTGTCACAAAGTGTTACAAATTGTTACAAAGTGTTACAAATTGTTACAAAATATTTACAAAAACACAAGGATTTGTAGCGAAGCAAATTTTCAATCTTTGACCAAAAAATTGATTTTGGAAAAATTTTATTTCTTTTTCCAACAGAAACGTTGTACAGTCGGACCCCGATTTAACGGCACCCTTGGGGGAAAGGGTTTTGTCCGTTAAATCGGGGTGTCCGCTAAATCGGGGTCAAATACTGTTAATTTTCTATATCGGGGGAAGATTATGCTGCCGTTAAATCGGGGTGCCGCTAAATCGGGGGCCGTTAAATCGGGGTCCGACTGTATATCATCTTATTAAGTACAAAGAATCGATTACCAATGAAAAAAAAGTCGATTGGGTCACAACTCACAGGTGACTCAGCACATTGGGGGCCTCTGAGAGGCACAATACTTTTAATATCACTCTAAAAACTTTACCGTTGTCTAAAGTTCATATTTTTCTTTACCAAATGGACTATTTCAGCCCTGATTTCCATATATAGTCGATGACATCGGAGGCTCAAAACATCCGCAAATTAGTAAAAAAGTGTATGTTTTAACCCTAGAAATAATTTAAAACTTTTAGATGTGTTCTAGAAAGACACCAAAGTCGTTCAAATTACTTATTCACCAACCGTCTTATATATTTTGTAAATATTTTGTAACAATTTGTAACACTTTGTAACAATTTGTAACACTTTGTGACACTATGTAACACTTTGTAACACTATGTAACACTATGTAACACTTTGTAACACTGTGTAACACTATGTAACACTTTGTAACACTATGTAACACTTTGTAACACTATGTAACACTATGTAACACTTTGTAACACTATGTAACACTTCGTAACACTTTGTAACACTATGTAACACTTTGTAACACTATGTAACACTTTGTAACATGTGCAGAAAACTTTTTGTGTACGTTACATGTTACAAAGTGTTACAAAGTGTTACGTGTCACCCCCCCCCCCAGGGTAGAAAGGCTCACAAGGGTCTAGAATTTGTGGTAAGAAAGTACGGCCCGAATGGAAAACTTGACAGTAGTCTTACCAATATGGCAGTTTCAATTACTCTCCAAACCCCATACTCAGCGGAGCGTGTATCAGGGGACTTAGGAAAGAATATCCTACTTAGGAATCCAATCGAAGAACAGTCAGTTGTCAAATTTGTGATACAGCCAAAGATATCCAAGGGATTCTATTTTGAGGGGTCTCAAACGTAGAAATATTCCAAGTATACTTTTTATTATTACACGTTTTAAAGTTGTTTATTGTACTCAGTACTCACTCCATACCCCTAAACTTCCCTACCTCTCCTTCTAAATGAACTTCTTGTTTCTAATGATCTCTTTTTCTTGTAGACGCCCCCACATCCCCCATCTCCATTCTCCCCCTCCCTAAATGAGTTTCTCAGTTCTCACTCACTTATCCCCTTTTCAGCTAGGTCCAGTATGACTACCACCACCATCTCAGCAGAGTTCACAACATCTTCAATCTGCAAAGGCACTGTTGTTATCAGGATTTATATTTTAAAAGGTTTTTTTCATGGTATTGAGGGGGGGGGCCCACGGTGGTTTTGTCTGCCTTTCTTTTTGAAAACCATGTTCCACAAGAGGGGGTGCTAAAATTTCTTTTTTTTACCAACGTTACAACGGGAAACGAAGGTGAGGTTTTTTGGGGAAATTTTTCCCAAAATATACTGGGTTTGGGTTTTAAAGCGACCCTAGAAAACCAAATAAAGGAAAAAATTTTTTTAAAGCTGAAATTTTTTGAAGAGCTACCTTGGACCCCCCCAACTTTGCTAAAGAAAAAACCAAACCCCGGTTTACTTTCCACCGATGCAAGATTTTCCAAGGTGACAACACAACCCGCAGTATAAAACCAATGGTTCACTTGGATTGGGGGAGGAAAAAAACTGAAAGGGTCTATTTGGAAGAAAGTCGGTCCAAGGAAACTGATAAGGTCTACCAAAAGGGGGCAGTCACGAATCCTTTCGAGGCCCGAATCAGTGGAAAAAATTTCAGGGGGATTTGGGGAAAAGAGATCTGCTTCAAAATCCAAAAAGACAGTCAGTCTCCATTTTTGACCACGACTGCCAGTTTTATGGACCAAAGGCTCCAAGGATTAATTTTTGGGGGAGAGAGAAACTTTCTTCCCCTCCCATGGAAAATGTTATTTTTATCTCAAGGGGAAAAGGGTTCCTCTGAACCCTACTTTTCGGCCCACAACTTCCAGTTTAAACAAACAAATTGAGGAGGTCGGGGGCTGATCTGAGTTTCTGACTTGATGGAGGCGTGAAATTTTGTGACGCTTTTTTACCCCGGGGAGTTTTTTAGTTTACGGGGTGCCCCCATTCCGGGTTTTTTTCCGCGACTTTGTCAAATGGTTGCGTTTTAAAATTTGAGGGGCCCAAAGGCGGATGTTTTCATTTTCAGAACAGCTCCCAAAAACCTCATAATTTTTTCTAGCTACTGGGATTATTTCTTTTTCCCTTGACTCGGGGTGAAAATATGGAAACAATTTTTCTGGATCTTCAAAAAAAAAACCCGGGAAAAACCTTCCAAATTCCAGTTTCCGCTTTTCGAATTTAGCAAAACAACAAACGGTCCCATTGGATTTTTTTTGGCGATGGTTGTTTATTTGACGGTCGTAAGTTTTTTAAAAAATTCTTCGTTATGATGGGAAAATTCCAATCCCTCTTAATTTTTGCTTTGAAACTCAATTTTTTCCCCCCTTTTGACAGGAATTTTACCTTGTTTTGCGAGCTGTCGACGGGACAAAAGTGGATCTGCTCAAATTCATGGAACTCAAAAATGAAAGGGAGGAAAAAGATGTGAAAAATAAAAAAAAAATTTAAGTGGGAAAAAAAAATTTGGTTTTTGTGATTCCAGAAAGGAACACTGGCAACTTTGGGAAAGGAAACCCTTGGAACAAAAATTAGGGACCAACCTGGCCTGTTTTTTAAAAAAGAGACCTTCTGCGAAACAGGGGGAAACTTTTGGACACTGGGAAGGAAGGGGAAGAAAGGGGGAAGGGGTCTCCACTGCAGAAACTGTAAAAGGTGGATCATAGTTGGTGGTGTGAGATCTAATTTAATGTTTTTTTAAAATTTTAATTTTTTAATCAAGTTTTAAAATTTTTTGGTTAATATCCTGTTTTCTTTTTACTAAAAAAAAATAATTATTACCATAAAAAGAACCTGCAATTTCAGTACAAAATGCTTCATTTATTTCCTCACTTAAAAAATCACTACATCCGACCCCCCTGATAGAAATTCAAAGGGGTGGTAAAATTTTTAAATTTTATCATGGAGGGGTACCAGGTTATCTATCTGTTGATTACTCTGGCCGATATTACTTTCATTATTAAACTCCCTAAAAATCAATAGCCATTTCACCATTTGTAGGAAACAGACCCGAAATTTTCAAATTTTTACCCTTAAAACCCTTTTGGGGCCATACAAAGGGGGGGCCCCAAAAAAGTGGGGTTAGGACCCGCCACTTTGGGCGGGGGACCTGACCCAACACAAGAAAATTTTGATTGGGCCGGGGTCCACGGTCAAAAGTGGTGAACTCCAATGTCCCCAACATTTCCCACAAAACACCTCATCGGTAAACATCAGTAAGCCGGGGGATTTTGAGTCGTTTTTGGTTGGGGTACCGGTGGCGGCGCATTTTGGCAAAGGAGGTTTCCCCCGCCCCTGTGTACCAAGAAACGGTCCAGTGGCTGGGGAAATTTCCCAAAATGCCACTGGTTTTGAGACAAGGAGGAGGCCCTTTTAAACCGTGGTTCACGCCCTCCTATTTGAAAAAAACGTTTAAACTAAAAACCCCGGCAAAAACATGTTAAGGAAAATCAGACCCCTATTATTTTTTAATAAGCTCCTCACAAATCAGGTAGTGTAATTTTAACAACTTTAGCCCAAAATAATAGTTTGGGGAGCCCAAAATGAGGGGTTCCCGTCCCCCCACAGGTAATCACCGTCAAACTCCATGGCCAACAAAATTTTTCCCCCCACGCAAAAAAAAATAATAAATTTATAACAAATCACAGTAACGCTTGGGTTTTTTTTTGGAAAGTTAACAGCCAGAAAAGGACATTCAGTTGATTTATTAAAAACACTCAAGATTCAAACAGAGATGGTTTATAATAGCATGCTACGTTCCTTACCATATCTCATTGGAACAGTATATAAAGGTCAATCAGGGACCCCTGAATGAAATAAGAAAAATGGATTTTATGAACAGCACGCTTAGGTTTTTTCGTTAATACCCTATATAATGGGACATAACAGTCTATTTCTCCCCCAACTCTCATTCCCCCCCATTAAACTTACCAATCTCACAGCGGTAAAGTGACACATCTCGCCCTGCAAGTGTAGTACTGTGCCCCACTATATAAAACATAGTTCGACACACTCGTTTGAACTTTTTCCGCCTCTTCCGAAGACTACTCCGACTTCCCTGACTGCCACTATCGCTGTCTTTTGTGTCTATCATCTGGAGGGGCAATACTTGAACTTTGTGTGCATTTTACCAAACAATAGAATGTGTTAATTGGAGTATAATTTAATCTCAACATGTTAGGAGTTTAGGACCCATTTTGTGGATGTTATTAACCTTCCCTGCCGATTTATCAAGAAAAGTAAGGATCCTAGGTGGGGGTGGTTGCTTTGGTTCAGGATTGATAACCTCCGGTTCTGGTGTATCGTGGTCCTCTGTGTACAAGGGATTCGTCACACACATTGTCTGAAACAACAACACGTCAGTCTGAAGTCGGGTTTACCCTGTCAGGACAATGCTCTGACCACAGTTCTCGCGAAATGAGAATAGGGTCAGGCCAATGCTCTGACAGGGTTTACCGGGCTGCTCAGAGAAAGAGTTTTTGTAATTTTCCATTATGTTTCGAGGAATGTATCAGTTCAGTTAATCAGAGAGTGCTATATCATAAGAGTTTAAATCATTTTAGTAAGCTCAATGACGACATATATCAACATGCATAACAACTGGCGCTCTATTTATACATCATGGATTTACACATGCAAACAACTGGATATTAAATATTACATCAATCCCGTATATTACATTGGAATTATATAAACAATGCTGAAAGGAATTCAAATTTGGAGAGATCCCATGCACTTTCAAGGAAATCAACTTGATGCACTTTCAAGGAAATAATGTTCACTCACGACAGGTGGGAAAATATATTCGGGATCCGCGATACACAGCTCATCCTACAACAATTATTAGGGATGAGGGCCTCTCTCTCTCTCTCTCTCTCTCTCTCCACAAAGTGCAGTAGAGGAGGGTTAGAACATAACAAGTCAACAATTACTAGAAAAAGGGCCTATTATTTTGAGCGTGACTGGTTCATGAGTTTCTCAAAAGATAACAATTAACTTACATGCATATATAATGCAAGAGCTTCTATCACAGTTATGAATAATTAATTAACAATTATCTTCCTGCTCTTACCCTTGAGTTGGTAACATTTCTGTTGCTATAAACTGCCGGGTGCAGTCTCCTGGCCGTGTCTTCGTCACCATCTTCAGCTGAAATGTAGAAAATGAAAGAGCACGAAACTTAATTTATGAAGGAGTACATATTGATATCGAGTTTTGCGAAGGAGTATTTTGATAATAAGTTTTATGAAGGAGTAACGATCAGTACCATGGTTTAGTCCGTTATTGTCACCCAGTGATATGTCGTCCCAAGGTGGTGTATCTACCATACCCGGCAGAGAATACCTTGTATCTGTACTTTTCTAAAGGGAGAGAGATATAACATATAACTACAGGCTGTCAATGAAACAAACTATATTATTGAGATAAAACATTGAGTTGGGAAAATAAGAACAAAATATTAGGGGCTGATTTGGGAAAAAAGAACAAAATTTATTCATTGTTATTGGGCAAGTTTTGATATTTTCCCTACCGATGATATAGGACGTAGTTCAATATCCCCGGCAGTTAGAGGTACAGCCCTCTCTTCCTCTTGACCCTCATCAGATTTAGAGAGATCTGTGGTGCTAAAGTCATTCTGGTCATCACCACTGATGATTGTAACACCCGGGGACGGTGAGGGTGTTACACTACCTGTGGGAGCTACATTGTACCATTTACAGTGGTGTACGGTTTGGGCGACGAACAATTGAACTTATATGTAACGTAACAATATAGACCCGAGCTGAAGCTACCGTGTGGGGCAATAAAAATGCCCTCCCAAAACTACTATAGTTCCAGATATCGTGGAGTTCTAAAATTTGGTACAGTAACTCTATGAGACAAATAAATAACTTGACCAAAATTTCAGACCTCTAGCTCAAAATTCATTTTTCTGATCGGAATGAACATTGTCATTCATTCCAGAAAAAAATATTTTCCGGTCCAAAATTTAGCCAATTATGTTTGGCTATCGATTAGCTTTCCAATGTGACCAAGATCAGTTAAATTGGACAACCACAAGAGACACAGTGTCATGTTTCTTAAAGTTAGTCAGGTCATGTAATCCTCGCCGAATCGTTGAGTGTTCAGTATTACGAATCGGTCTAAGTGGTAGAGAATCACGTATCACGGCTGCTAATGAGGGATGACGATGCTGATTGGTCATGAGATCCGTAGCTCTTTGATAAATGTAATCTTTCCTCGAATCACATCACCCTGTATTGGTACACATACCTCATTAGCGGCCGTGATACGAGATTCCTCTGCCCCTTGGCCTGATTAGCAATACCGAATCTCTCCATGATTCGGTGAGGATCACATGACCTGACTAACTTTAAGAAACATGGCACTGTGTCTCTTGTGGTTGTCCAATTTAACTGATCTTGGTCACATTGGAAAGCTAATCGATAGCCAAACATAATTGATTAAATTTTGGACCGGAAAATATTTTTTTTCTGGAATGAATGACAATGTTCATTCCGATCAAAAAAATGAATTTTGAGCTAGAGGTCTGAAATTTTGGTCAAGTTATTTATTTGTCTCATAGAGTTACTGTACCAAATTTTAAAGCACCACGAAATCTGGAACTATGGTAGACTTGGGGGGGCATTTTTATTGCCCCACACGGTATTGTATGAGATGTGTATTTCTGCACATTGTTCTGTACTAACTAAAGGGGTGTACTGACTTTGTGTGATGTGATCTGTTTTTTATTCTTCTAGACCCCAAGTTGTGTGTGAGAGAAAGGACTCACAGTTTCACATTCGGCAATTGTGTGCAAAAGATAAAATCTTGAACAAAATCAATCATATAATGGTTTATGGTAGCTCCTTGCTCTATCAAAACAGTTGTAATTTAAACGCTCAAAGGGGGCTTAAACTACATCTGGAAACTGCCGTCTGGTTTCAGATACCAGTGTCTGCTGTAACATCATCCCACCGAGATCATCCCGGACCCGAATACACTCAACTCGAATCACATTCCTGACAATAACTTACAACCAATCAACAACTGCCCTGATTTTATCTGAGTCTTATAAAGCAGAAACTGATTTCTTCCAAACTCTTCAAAATGTAATCAGGCATGGGGATCTCTCTCCCCTGAACTACAATAAAGGATCCAGTGCTGCTCTCTGCCTTGGATAGTTCCTTGAAAAAACTCAGAAATGTGTCCGAACTAAATTGTCTCTTCTCCCTTATCTTCCCTCCATTGTGTTTTACATTATCCCTCACTATCTCCCACGCCATACTTTGACACTTAACCGACCAATCCACACACAACTCTTCCACCAAGTCAACTAGCAGCAGCAGGAATTGTGTGTCCTTCTTTAATTTCCAATAAACTGTTTCTGCGAACGCCATCCCGCACGTGCGAACCAGATTAGGTCGGGCCCTTGAAAGTTGCTCGACAGCCTTGACGGGCTGGATAAATTCAACTTTTGAACTGAGGCAGTATTTCTGGATGTTGATAGTGGCTATGAGACGGAAAACGGCATCATCGACATGGTCCACCCAATTCAAATCTCCAGTACATAGATAATCCTGCCAGAGAGTCGTAGCAAACTCAAGGGTATTAGTAGAACCTAACAGAGACTTTCCTTGCCAGTTTGGGTTTGAAACAAACAGCAAAAGAGGTAGAAAATAACGCATTTTTAGAGAAATAACATCTGTTCAATAGAAATCACGCATTATGTTGTAGTAAGGGGTTGGTGTATTATGTAACAGATAAATGATCCAGGATTCTATGCAATGTCATTACCAGGACAACAATTCCGGGGGAAAACATCTGGTTGCATTCCTTTTTTGGTGAGAAAAGAATGATTTAACTATTTTTAATATCTTGAGTGAGCAGGGAGTGAACTGTGAGACTAAAGGGCTATTCACACAAATCACAACAGCCGGCCCGTTTGGTCTATTAAAAGCAACAAACTTTAATTTACACTTACAATCCATCTTAGAAATAGCCACAGCATGACCAAATAACTCAGGTAACTCTGTTGACAACATTTGGGTCCATTCTTGCCGTTCTGAAAAAAAGCACACATTGTTATTTTTATCTGCATTCTGTTTTTTGGTAAAATTTTGTTTGTTTGGTTTGTTAAACACAAGTTACAATTATTTCCCAAGGTAAAGAAGGGTGGGACTATGACCGTGGGAGAGTTGCAATTAGTAAGCCGTGAATACTGAACAGATTTAAAGATTTCCAACCGCAAATAGGAGATTTCTATATCGTGTAGCTTAACCGAAAGCCACATACAGTTTGTGTAAAATACCACAATGTATTGTTTTTACTTTTTTGCGCTTGCCGTACGTAGTCGGTGGTAGTGGAGTACTTAAATTGATTGGGGGAGGGGGGTATTGGTCATTGGGTAATGTAACAAGGTCTTCAAGACACTTTTCACAATTCCTATTTTCTAGGGACAGGGATCTCCTTTACAGAAGTTAGTGTGAACTGTGAAGCTAGAGGGGTATCAGGTTCACAGCGTGTTTCTATACACTGAGTAACTTGAGAGCAATTTATCCCATCTGGCACTTGAAATGAGGCTTCACGCCCGTGGCAGTTCGCTCAGGGGACAGGGAGGCGCAAAATAAAGTTTCGAAAATGTTTTTAGTCTCATACATGTTGACGAAGATTTGCCTGGCACGGTTGACACTATATTATACTGATTTATATTGACTATATTATTGATCTGAAGAACCACTCACCAAGGTGAAATCTCCACATTCCCCTGTAATTTGACATGTCCTCACCAGAACCACCATAAATCAACATAACATCATCAACCTTGTTGGGGAGAGAGGGAGAAAAAGAGAGAGAAAGAGAGAGATCATGTCTCACTTGAGAGCTGATCTCGAAGCTACGTCTGTGCTCTATGTGAACAAACAGGAGTACACACACACACACACACACACACACACACACACACACACACACACACACACACACACACACACACACACACACACACACACACACACACACACACACACACACACACACACACACACACACACACACACACACACACACACACACACACACACACACACACACACACACACACACACACACACACACACACACACACACACACACACACACACACACACACACACACACACACACACACACACACACACACACACACACACACACACACACACACACACACACACACACACACACACACACACACACACACACACACACACACACACACACACACACACACACACACACACACACACACACACACACACACACACACACACACACACACACACACACACACACACACACACACACACACACACACACACACACACACACACACACACACACACACACACACACACACACACACACACACACACACACACACACACAAACTCACTCTCAGTGGTCAAGTACATAAGACACATACTGCATAGTGCTACACATTCCTCAAAAACATGCTATCACAGTATCCGTATCTTGGCAAAGACATCACATGGACTTTCTATACATGTATCTTGGCAAAGACTTGTGCGATGTCATTCAGTCCCACTGAACAATTGATTGACTGTGTGAACACCGTTCGTCCAGTTTTTAACGGGGATCACCGAGACACAACTTACCACTAGTGAGATGTGATAATAGAGGCCCGGTGGGGAGAAGGATCGCGTTACCGTACACCATCTGCTGGAATCTAAAACAAAGGAACGATAACCATGTTGGATGGGGAGAGAGAGAGAGAGAGAGAGAGAGAGAGAGAGAGAGAGAGAGAGAGAGAGAGAGAGAGATTAAGAGTAGCATTAGATAGGAGAGCCGCGCTCTGCGATATAGATATAGAGAGATGCGCTAGCTCTAGCTCTCGACTCTCGATAGCATCTCTCTCTCTCCTGCTCTCGCTATCTCTCTCTCTCTCCTCTCTCGCTCTCTCTCGCTCTCTCTATCTCCTCTCTCCTCTCTCCGCTCTACGATCTTGTTTTTAAGATCGCTTGTGACCGTCTTGAATATATTTTGTAAATGTTGCGTTAGTGTGATTTAAAGACTAGGTCATCAGTTAGTGAATATAGAAAGAGAACCTGTATCGAAGCTCCACAGGGTATCTTGAATAGTCCGGTCACTAGTCCCACCGTAGACCCACATAACACTGCCTGATAGGACTGCAGTGTGCCCAAAGGATGGTGCTGGCCAAGTTTTCTTCTTTTCTATCTCCAACCATGTGTTATCGTCTGTGGGAAGGAAATTATAAAAGTGCGGGAATGAGGGAGTTATAAATAGGATACCTTACTTACTGTATATTAGCGAACCTAAAATTAAGAATATGGCCAAAAAATATTCTTAATTTTGTTATTCTTAATTTTAGAGTTCCTTTTTTTACAACTTCTTCCACTCTGATAAGGGAAAGCGTATCATGGAGAGTGGCTGGAGAGCAGCTGGCATCATTGATGCGTTGAAGAGTGCACGTAGTGACAGTGTTGTAAATGATTTGGTTGACCCCTTTGCTTCAATGGCAATTTGAAACAAGTATAGATTGTATTTTAGCCTTTTTATCCAAATTTTGGTCATATTCTTCGCTAGAAAATTCTTAATTTTGTTATTCTTACAGTGCTGCTTGTAGTCAAATTACCGTAATGAAAATACAGTAAGGAGACACGCACGGTGCATAACGCGCGGCAAAAAGTTCATGTGTCAGCACGTACTAGCGCCCTGATTGGTCACGGTTGCGCGTCGTCTTACTGTATCTTCGTTTTCCATTACCGTTTTCCCACTACAAGCGACCGTGTTAATTTTAGAAGTGATAATTTACGGTTCGCTAATATACAGTAAGTAAGGTATATCACATACGATAATAAAGATAGGATATGATTCGATTTTGTGAGTCGCTCTATTGATATACCTTCATCTAAGTCTCTGAATCATCATTCTCTCCTGTTTCCTCTGTGCGACTAACGACCATTTATAATGGTCGTTAGTATTACATGAAATTATACCAGGACAAAGACGAATGACACTGGGATCGATGGTATCAAAAGGAAGGCGCATGTACCTCCGTTTTAGTATCTCTTGGTTAGTAAATAAAGTCAAGCTACTTCCCTCTCTATCTCCCCCTCTATCTCCCTGTCTTTCTATCTCCCTGTCTATCTCAGCTTTTCGTTTCGCTTTCTCAGCAGTCAGCTCCTATATAAATACTTCTGTGGTTGTATGAACTGGTCCTGTGATGCCACAATTCTGATAATTACCATACTGGTCTCTGTATCTCATTGGTCGTACCCACCTGTTGCTTTCTGATCTTGCAATATATCATTTCTACATCATTAGTTGCAGTCTCAAGTCTGACTCTTGATACTGATATATTCATGATATTTGCCAATCGTTCAATTTGTAAGCAAACGCTATACTACTACGCTATACTACTACGCATGCATTATTCCATAAATTTACATTTGCGACTCTGTAAATTGAGCATCATGAGCCCACTATGGATATACCGAGAGCATATAATACCCAAACTGGGTAAGTTCATTCATAGATTACCTACAACTATATATGGCTCATGCAACTATGGCTCATGCAACTGTAGTTCACCTCATTTATAGTCTATTAGCATTATGGCCATGGCTATTTATGTTAAAAGATGACATATATGTCATATATGTCGACATAATATGTCATATTTTAACATACATAGCCATAGCCATAATTTTAATAGACTATAATTGGCGTTTATCTATAAAATTATCCTCATTATCGCTAGTTGGCCTTTGAACCGTCAGAGCATTGACCTCACTCTATTCTTTCAAAGAAGCGTTCACGCACAGCAGCCTGAGCTGCCTTGGCTTGACAGCCTTTGAAAGGCCGCCTTCCCTTTTACTATATTATAAGTTCTAGCGCACCCTGTCCTACTATTTGTGATAATTATTGTCCTCATGCATAGTTCATATTATATTTGCAAAAAGGTGTTCAATTTTAAATTGTATATTAACACACTGAGTCAACACCCAGACCCCTTCATGAGGGATTTTTACTAACTAGGATCAGTAGATCGGGAAAACAATAAATTATATCTTCTTTCAATATTTGACCATTCACGATAAGTTGCCATTCCGTTAACTATCCGATACCGATCTCTGCATCTTGATCTCAATTGTCTCACACAACAGACCGTGACCAGTAGTATTTGTCTTCTTTGTGCTTTTCTTCTTGCTTCTATTCTGCTTCACATGAGGTCTGAACATCAATGATCTTCAGACCTCACATGTTGAGCAGACTGATCCCCACAAAAAAGCTCTATATATAGTCCCTATATTATCTAGTGTGATATATCATTACATCATCTAGCTAGATAGCTAGATATAGTGTGTGTACAACCTGTCGTATCTTGAAGTTGCTGTCATTATACACACATTATAGATAGATATAGGAGATCCCGGTAATTGTTTTGTCAGTTTTATAGCTCTCTTGTACATGTCGTTCCATCATGTATCAGTTTTATAAGATTGGGATCCCTAAAGTCGGATTTTTTGAAACTGTCGCCCCCTGGGTGGCGTGCGAGTTTTTATTTGCACGTCGGAAACTTGTTTTCGCTCTCACGCCTTTGTTTCTTGACCAATTTCGTCAAACCAAAGTTTTACGGATTCAAAAAATTATGCTCTTTCCGATGATGTGCGGTTTTTTGCCGAAAAGTGAGAGCAAGTGGGGGCTGTCACGCGCAAATACGACGCCGCGCGTGAAAAGGGGGGTGACAGTTTCAAAAAATCCGACTTTAATTAAGTGTTAGCCTTAACATATAGTTCACGCCGCTTAGCAACGCAATCAGCTTTAGAGTTTCGGCCACGTCATACCGGAAACCATGTGGTTTTTGGTAGCTACTGCACCACACGGAACCGATTAACAGTATATCTCCTTCACAATACAACTTTTTACAGTATATCTCCTTTGCAAGATTTCACAACTTTATTAGGGACCTCTAGATGACATGAACAACACTATTTTGACATCAAACGGCATTGGGTGGACTTACGCTACTGGTGCTATAGGGATCTTTGGGACCCTTACAAATACACTTACATTTATATACTTTGTCATACAAGAACGGTAGGTGAAATCTTGCCAATCAGTGTGATATTGTGTGAGCAGTGTAATCAGTATGACGTGTGATCAGTGTGAGTAGTGCAGTGTGATATTGTGTGAGCAGTGCGATATTGTGTGATCTTGTGCTGTCTGGGGTATGGTGCGGCCATACAGATCTTGTGTTATTATTTTCATCATCCCTTCTTGTTTCTAACGTTGTATTTTATCACAGGAAAAAGAAATCGTTTGGTAATCGTTTGTTGCTTTTTCTCAACACAATCGACACCATCCTATGTTTGATGGCATTTCTGAAAATATTTATTCGCTACGAGCTCCGATCGTCCGATATTTATGAAAGTGAGGGAACAGATCCACCACGAAGCACTCTGTACAACGTTGGGGCAGCTACTTTCATCGTGGTTCTGGTCTTCGAGAGGACAGCTGCTGAACTGAGTGGTGCTGCAACTTGTATACTGTCTATTATTAGGACTATCGGGGTATGGAAACCATTCCACCAGATCAATCAAACTGCTATTGTTATCTTTGTGATAGTCTACACTATCTCTTTAGTGATACGACACGCTTTCAGTCGCTCCTACAATTGGGATATTTACATGTTTGCAGCTGTCAACAGAAGTGATGAGGATCCCTACCGCACGTACATGAACGTAGAACAGTTTATCAGAATCGCAGACTTCATTTTAATCGTAACAACCCTCTTTGCCAGTACAACTCTAACCGTTATCAAACTTTCTGCGTCTATTATCGCCCCAAAGCGAAGGATATCACAGCTTGAAGAAGCAGCGATTGTGGCTAAAAAAGAGACATCACATATCCGGGCGATCAAAACTTCTGTAATTTTAGCTGTTACTTCGATCATCTTTAACAGTTATGTTATCGTAATAACTCTGATAGATGTAGTCGGAGAAAAACCTTCCAACTCTTGGTGGAGTGATGTCTATAAGAGTGCAATATTTCTTGCCATACCCCTCAACTCTGTTCTTAATCCTGGGATCTACTTTGTTAGAATTCGTGCTATCAGGAGATTTTGGTGGAGCGTGGTGTGTAGGAGGAGGTCTACGTATGAATCTGAGAGTCGTGTTGTGTCGAACCCCCTTGCTGTTAGCCCATCTGTTATTAGAGCTTCATCACCTGTTTAAAGTTTGCTGTGCATTCAGATTCTATAGCTGTAGTCATCAAACTGGTGTCTATTGTGTATGGAATTTTAAGAGTAACTTAATGTAATGTTTTCTTCTTCCACCAATTGGTTGTTTCAGTTTGTTCAAACTTATTGAATCATGTAATATCAACTGTGGCAATCGTACCATGAACTCAGTATTTTCAATCATACTATTATTAAAGCAAATAGGGAAATCCAGTGTCCCGTTTTTTTAACCAAATATGGCATTTTGCACGTGCAGGTTTAGAGGTGGAGTACAACATCTGGAGTGGGGCCAGGGGTGGGAGCCGTTACCAAGGATTGTTACTATTGTACTGCAGTTGCACGTGCATCTTATCTTGCTTTGTTTAGCGTCACTGTTCCGGCTATTAAATGCTCTCTTCAACTACTGTTTGATATACGACAGCGACAATTGGAGTTACCCATGCAAGATCCGACCGCCGTTCTCTACTTTTCCATACACTAATGGGTTTTAAAGCAGCAACACCAAGAGATTAGAGAAGTACAGAGAGAACGAACAAGACGTTGGAGATTAAACAGAACCGATGAATGATGATCAATCTCTGAGACGAAATGCGAGGAATCATCTTCTGACGTTCTAAAACTCGCAGCGATCCCGCCTTAGCTCCTTCTACGTTACCGTAGTGATAGTGCATGTCAACAGTTCGACTGGTGATATCAATGTTTAATTTCCTAATCCAGCTACCATTTCCGCGAAACTCGCCCGTAGGGCGAACGGGTTTACTAGTGAACATAATTAGATCTCAGTTGATATTTGATTGTGAGTGATAACAAATCGTTCTCTTCTTCTCCTCAAATATGTGGATTATATTCTAACAGATGCAAAATTTTGATATTCTATACTTGGTCACAACAGACAAACTACAATTGAACAAAAGTTCTACATACCCAAGTTATAAGTCCACAGCTCCGCCGACTCCGCACCAATATGTGTATATCCACCAAACATATACACCACCCCCGACTTCTGAACTGTACTGTGAGAGTGTCTGTTCATAGGACCCTCTTCTGCAGTTTTGTACCGTGACCACTCATAAACATCGAAATCAAAGACCCACAGGGAGAACTGGGAAAGTAGCGACCCGCCAAATACGAACAATTTTCGATCATGAGAAACGGTAGAGTGGTGGAAGAGTCTTGGTGGAGAAGGACCGCTCAGCTGCAGTTTTGTCCATACATTTGCTACCGTGTGGTATTGATAGAGCTCATTTGTTGCTGCATATTCACTTTTCCCTCCAAAAAGGTAGAGGTTTCCTTCCAGGAATGTTAGGGAGTGTCCAACACGAGATGCAGGTGATGGAGAATCAGGGATTAATTCAACCCAAGATAGTGAACCAAAAACTGTGTCATCATTCTTGTTCATAAGATGTGTTCCATCGGATAATTAAACTAAAAAGGTCGGAATCATTTGGGTTATAATGTTTAATTAATTGTGGTGGACTTAATTAAATTCTGGATGCCTCAAAGCGTGTTTAAAAGTGGACGCTCAAACGGGGGTCGGGGCCCCGCACGGTGAAAAATAAAAATGTTTTGAAGTTTGAACAAAACAAGGTGCCTTGTGCTGCTGCAAATCGACAATCAATCGATTTCGGCAGTCGATACAGGTTAGGGCTGCCGTTAGGAGCAGTCGGATTTTTCGAAACTTCCACCCCACGTGTGATCCAGGGAAGCGTGCTGGGACCTATCTTGTTTATTTTCTACGTAATTGACTTGAAGGAGTCTTTGTCAAGTGCCGACGCCTTGTCTTTTGCGGACGACACGAAACTCATACAAGTAATACGGACACTACTTGCCCAGGCTGAACTTCAAAAGGACCTAGGAAGTGTGACTCAGTGGTCAATCAACAACAACATGAAACTCCATGAAGATAAGTTTCAACTGATCAACTGTTCGCTTGGTAGGTCAAAGCTGTTGAGAGAACTACCCTTCACTGCAGAAACTTTATCCTATGTTACAATGGGAGGAACCGAGGTCGATCCAGAGCAGCATGTAAAAGACCTGGGGGTCTGGCTATCTGCAGATGGTACATGGACTCATCATATTGGCGATATTGTGAGGAGAGCTAACATGATCTCAGGGTGGATATTCTGTGCATTCAGGAGTAGGTCAGCAGAAGTACTACTAACCTTGTATAAGGCATTACCCATACTAGAATACTGTTGCCTGGTCTGGAATCCAACCAAAATCGGAGATATTCAAGCGGTGGAAAACGTCCAACGGGCGTTCACCCTGAAGATCCAAGGGATGAAGGATCTGGACTACTGGCAGCGTCTTGAGGCGCTTGACCTCATGTCCCTTCAGAGGAGACGCCAAAGGTATGAGTTAATCCACGTCCAGACGGGTCGGTTACGAGTACAGGCGAAAACCCAGAAATATAGGGATCCCTAAAAAAGTTCAGTATGAGGCCCCTCGGAAATGTTCAAGTCATGCACAATCAAGTCACGCCCACCAATCACAGCTCAGAACGCGCGGAGTGCTTCGCGCATTCTGAGCTGTGATTGGTGGGCGTGACTTGATTGTGCATGACTTGAACATTTCCGAGGGACCTCATTTACACAGCGTTTACACAGTCTTTACACAGTCGTTACACCCAGAGCGGCGCGTGCTGCGTTTTGCGGTTTTTTCCAAGAAAATATCGGATTGTGTGCTGCACAATTGAGTAATATAAATTGAGCGCTGCGGCGAAAAAAGTTTCCGAAAACGCTGCAAATCGAGTGCGAAAGACGCAGTCTTTACACCCAGAGCGGCGCGGGCGCTCTGGGTGTAACGACTGTGTAAACGCTGTCTGAGACCCCGGTGTCGGATTGCTGTTTCTCTTTCTCTTTCTTTCTTTCTTTCTTCGTGTAAACGCTGTGTAAATACTGAACTTTTTTAGGGATCCCTATCCTTGGCCTTACTGGGCGGAAGCCAAACGGGCAGGCCAACTGTATAACTCCTTCGGCTTCAGGGCACCCGTGGGAAACTTTTTGACCGTGGGAAAATTTTCGAACCGTGGGAAAATATAGATACATACACTTTAAAAAAATAATTATTTTTGTATTTGTATATATCTCTCTTTTCCCACGGTTCGAAAACTTTCCCACGGTCGAAAACTTTCCCACGGGGCGCAGGGGCGGCTCTGCCATGCGGACGATGCGGACACGTCCGCATTTTTACTTTGGATCACGGAGAGAAAAAGAAAAAATTCAAGGAAAAGGGTTGGAATGCGCTGCAGCCCCCTCATGCGCGCACCCCCGCAATATATTATATTATAGGGGCCTGCAACGTATGCCAAGGAAAAGGGTCAATACTCAATTTTTCTAAAAATTTGATGTTTCAAATGAGATTTTAAGTGAAATCCGCGCGCCACACAGGTTTTTTGCCGTCGCAGTATTTTTTCCCTGCCCGGGTGAATGCCCGAAGGGTATTCACCCGGGATGATGTTTTTAGCACGCACGTGCTAAAAAGATCATTCAGGGTTTAGAAATCAGCAGATTGTGTAGTTAACTAAATGTCCGTCCGTCCGTCTGTCCACCGTTACACGTAGTAACAAAGGCTGCTCCTTCATAAAACTTTCAACTCACACTTTGATGGTGCAACAAAGGAAATGATTAACATGCATTGTGGTGCGCAATTATTCACTCGTATCACTTCCTACTTTCACATCAAATCACTTTGGGTACCCTACAGCCGTGCCATGACATGGTCGCAAGTGTTCCAATCATGAAACTACTATCACACAATAATTGCAAGTGACTCGAGTTAAGATGAGCGAGAGTAAAGTTAAAGCACTTGGTAACCAACCAGGGTCTCCTAAGCATGACTGCCTTGGTTATCATAGCAACTGTCTTGGTCATAGCAACTGCTTTGATTACCATAGCAACAACCCTGGATACCATAGCAACCAACATCGTATAAGCCGAGTGAAAAATTCATCAGGAAATCCGGTTTTGAAGCTTAGTCATCAATTTTACACCCATTCGTGGCAGGGAAACACCGCATTATGAATACATAATGCAATAATTCTTGTTTGATCGGCGCGCTACGTCAAAATAGCCAATGCGGAGTCCGCATTGGCTATTTTGCTATTTTGCTATCTTATCAGGAATCGGAGATATGACACATTTTGTTATTTCAGGGGTGCGACAGTTTCAAAAAAATCCGACTTTAGGGCTATCGATTCTCTATCAGTTACCGTTTAGTTTACTCTAATTGGCCATGTGGTTGCAGGTTGCGTTTGAAAATATAGCCGTAAAAACCGGCCAGCGTCAAAATCTGGGTGTTTCGTGAGTGCTGACAAACGGTTTATTAGGGTTAGGGCAAAAAATAGGGTTAGGGCTAGGGTTGGGTTTTGGGTTGGGGTTAGACCTTGACATTCCCTACCAGATAAACTTTGAATTAGCCAAAACGGTTGAGTGTTTTGGCGGTTAGAGCCGTTTTAGTGAATCAACTTTTTTGGCAGCACGCACCTGTAAACAGGCCAAAAAACACCCAGATCGTAACGGCGCCCGTAAAAACCTGTTGGTAGGTAGAAAGGTTATGGCTAAATATCTTCCAAATCCAGGGAAATCCTGGCTGATTGTGAAACCAGAGTTTGAAGAAGCTGCTCGATCCATGATCCTTGATGTAAACATCACTTCTCAGGGCCAGCGCTACCTGGGTTTATACATTGGTACGGAGAAAGGCCAGGCCGAGTTTGTGAGGAATGAAGTTGCGAAATGGGAGATTGAAATTAATCAGATTTGTGATATCGCCTCGAACGAACCTCAGCTTGAATACGCTGCATTCACCGTCGGATTATCGAAATGCTGGAGCTATTAATAACTCATGCGAACCACTCCAGGGATTTCTGATCAACTAGGCACTATTACGGAGAAAATTCATCAGAGGCTCCTTACCAACCCTCAAATATCATCAGACTCAGACTATAGTTTCTCAAAGTTTATCACTGAAGAGCTGCTTGTTGCAGTCCTAGCTCAACAGGAAAATTTAAAAATCACCCAAAAGGAGCGAGCAGAGAAAGAAAAAACAAGAAAAACATTCTAATCCACCGAACAAAAGAAAGAACGATCATTCCTAGAAGAAGAAAATCGAGGGAAGGAAGGAGGAAAGGAAATCAAAAAAAAAAAAAACATGATGGACACCAGCTGAAAATCAGAAATCTGGACCTACCTCACCGAAAAGGGGGGCCTCATCCTGGGTTATGGTTAACATGTTCGCACCCTCCAGAGTCTATGAAAAATGACAACCATCACAAGATA